>VBSM01000529.1:57294091-57313691 GCA_008086735.1 Cheirogaleus medius
TTTTTTTTTTCAGTTTGTTTCTGCAGTACCTATCAAGATGCCTGGTATTTAATATATGTCTTTAATGTGAATGAATGGAATGGAATGGAAGATGAGAGCTCAGATAAAGTTACTGCCCCCAAGTTCCCCAAGCTACAACTACAGGTGCATGCCATCATGCACAGCTAATTTTTTTCATTCATTTAGAGATGGGGTCTCACTGTGTTGCCCAAGCTAGTCTTGAACTCCTGGCCTTAGGCGATCCTCTCACCTTAACCTTCCAAAGTGCTGACATCACAGGTGTGAGCCACTGTGCTCAGCCCCAAGTTTTGGTTTTTAATCTTCCGTGGTAAGATTGAGCTCACAATAATGATAGAAAGAAGATGCTCACCTGTGGAGCATCAACGTCCATGGCCACAGTAGAGATGAGCTGGGCCTCCCAGAGGCCTCCAGTCTACTCTCAAGGCCAAAACAAAGCAGGTAGGCAGGAGCTGAAGCTGAAGTGGCAGGAGCTGAAGTGCATCCTCTAGGACTGACCAACAGCCCCTCCTGGGCATCCACCAAAGGCCCAGCAATGCCACCCCTCCTCTCTCACACCCACTGTGGGGTCGGTGAGCTCAGATGGGACAGTCCTAGCCTTGAGCCCCGGTGGAGGGTACTAGCTGCATCTGCTTGGTCTTCCCTGCACAGAAGAGGGTATGTTTCCATTGGGCAGCTACTGTCCTTAGGAAGGTCTTCCTAAGACTGAGTCAAAACCTGGTCTGTCAAAATTTCCACTGTTTGATCTAGTCCTGCCCTGCAGAGCAAAACACAACAAATCAGCTTTCTCTCCACCATAATAGCCATCCAAATATTTGAAGACATATACACCTTTCCTGTGATTCATGTCTTCATCCGATTAAAAATATCCAGTTTCTTCTGTTATTTTATAGGTTGTAAGCTCCTTGAAAACAGGGTGCTGTATTCTCAACTTTGTGTCCCCAGCACTTAAATACAGAGTCTAGCTCATACGGATTGTCCACATTTGCTTATGGAATGAATGAATGGATTTTTATCATCTCCCATTCCCTCATGTCTCTTTGGACACAGGCAGCCAAAATATCTCCTAAAATAGACTGGACAGAATTTTTTTAATTTAAAGATTTCTTTTTATAAAAAATAATACATCTTCATTCTAGAAAACATGTATCAACAACAACAACAAAATCCCCCACCATCTCAATATCTGGGGATGAACACTATTAACATTTTGGTTTATATTCCTCTTAGTTTTTTTTATGTGTATATTTTTTAAATATACATTTTCATCAGAATGAGATCATGCAATTTTAAAACCTACTTTTTGTATTTAACAAAGTCTCATGGGCATCTTTCTCAGACAGTATATCTGAATATACTGTGTCATTTTTTAAAGTTCTTTTCTAATTCAACTGAAACAGAAAAACAGGAGAGTGCACAGTCATAAGCGTTCAGTTTGATGGAATTTCACTAATTGGATATACCCATCTTACCAAGCTGCAGATCAAGAAATTGAACACGACCAGCATCCCAGAAACCTCTCTTATGCCCCCTTTCAAATCACTGCTCCCTACAAGGGTTACCATAGATATTTTATAATTTTATATAAATGGAATTATACTGTATGTATTCTTTTATATCTGTCTTCTTTCAATACATAATTTTAATGATTGCAACCATTTCTGTATATTGCTATATTATAATTTATTTAGTTTATTCCTATTGTCCTGCATTATTTTTTCCAATATTTTGCTTTCATTAAAAATGCTGAAATGAATATCTATGTAACTAAAGCAGTGATTTTTTTCCCTTTAGGATAAATTCACAGCTGTGAAAACTTTTAAGACTTTTTACTTATATTGCCCTATTGCCCTTCAGAAAAGTTGTACCAATTTTATATTCCCATCACAATGTGTAAGACTTTCAGTTTCCACAGTGTGGTCCAGAAATGAACACAAAACCTCAGATGCAAGCCAACTAACATAGTCTACCACAAATGTTCCTACTTGTCTTAATATCCTCACTTCCTTTTTTGTTGTTTTGTATTTGTACACAAATAGACTGCAAGCACAAATATTCTCTGAGTTCTCTGACAAAGTGTAGAATGATAGTGCTAGAAATGACCTTGGAACAACACCAAGCTTATTTTCACTCAACAAGCTTATTTTCAGATGAGAATACAGAAGCCCAAAAGGTGAGGTATCAGAACACACAGGTTGCCAATGAAAACCAAACTAGAAAATCACCTGTAGAAAAAAAAGGTACAAAGAAATAAAACAAAATGTGTATTTGGCACTTACCATTGGGGAGTGAGAATAGTGTTTTTATTCTTTTGCTTTTCTGAATTATCTAAATCTTCAATAAAGAGCATGTATTTCTTTCACGGGTAGGGGGAGCATATCCTATAACATTCATTTAATACATGCCTAAAATCCTAGTGTGAAGTAGGCTACAATATAGGAATAAAAGGTAGCTTAGTATGTTAAGAAGGATTTGGAAGAGGCAGAACACTCTAGAAAAATGAATCCAAAACTTCAGAGACCCAAACAAGCAGAGCCTGACTGGAGCAACTTTTGAAAAGGTCTGGTCTATAGGTTTGAAAAAATAAATGTGCTTCATGCATTGGGTGTGAAACAGGCCCTGGAGACCTCTGGGTGAAGAAATAAAGGACAGGTGTTTTAATGGTGTTTTCTCATGAGCAGTTTGGAAATCCTGTCCCTGTCCCTGTCCCTGTTTGGAGATGGGGTTAGGGTGCATATGGGGCTAGGGTGCTAGGAGCTGTAGGAGCTCACCCAGCATCATGGGGTGGAAACATTTGGGAGCCACTACCATGGTACCTGCTGTTTCCTCTCACCTGAGACCTGAACTTACTTGGTCTTCTGCCCATGTAAGAGCTAGAGTCTTGGCATTTAGTTTCCGAGTCTCGTCTTAATGAGACATTTTACATGTTTCACTGTGGCTGTAGTGAGTTTTGGCTGAATGAATTACAAAATCATAGACTGTTGTTAGTTGTCAGAACAGAGATGAAATCACATCCCTGAAGTCTCCGAGCTAATAAGTGGCAGGATCTGATAGGGTCGCCGGATTTAACAAATAAAAATACAGGTCTTCTAGTTGAATTTGAATTTTAGATGAACAATGACTTGGCGTTTAGTGAAAGTCCGTCTCGTGCAGTATGTAACTGGGCATCCTGTGTTTCCCCTGGCACCCCTACGGGGCCATGATGACAGCCCAGCTCCCGGTGACCACTGCAACTGACTGAGGACTGTGCCGCGCATTTCTGAACGGCAGGTCTGTCTGATTTTCAGAAAGAAGGGCAGAAGGCCCCATTGCACATGAGAGGCTATAGAGGTTAGTGGTACCAGGGCACAGTTGGCCCTTCTTGAAGAACAGTTTCTTCATCTGTTATAGGCTTACAAATAGCACCTGCTTCAAATAGCTGTTGTAAGGATTAAATTAATGATTGCAAAAAACCACATAAAACAGGTATTTATTAGATAAAATATCAAGCCAAAAGCATCATGAACCAGAGACTTTTATCTGAATAGTCTGCAATGATTTCTCAAACCTGTGTGGCCTCCGACCTGTTCCACTGATGCAAAATAGGCCACAGTTCCCCTCTGATGCTCTATGGCTTGGTGCCAAGGAAACAAAAAGTTTTCCTCATCTGCAAGAGAGAGGAATAGCCCTGCTTTTGATAAGGCATTGAGGATTTTTATTAACCATCATAACAATTTTTAATTCATGATAAACCATTATCTCAGTGTTATTACATTGTAAATATGAAAAGAAAGATCAACAAAGACCTCCTGCAGTGACTGTTGGGGAGTTCACTGCAAATTGCCTTCCTTAAATTATCTAGTCTAGAAGTTCCAAATCGTCAGAATCACCTAGGGAATTCTTTAACAATTATCTTTTTTATTATGAAAATATTTCAAACATGCAACAAGGCTGAAAGAATTTTACAGTTAACACTTTTATACCCACCACCTAGATTCTACCATCGACATTTTACTGCAGGTTAAGTATCCCTAGTCCAAGAATCTGAAATCTGAAACACTCCAAAATCGGAAACTTTTTGAGCACTGACATCATGTTCAAAGGAAACACTCATTGGAGCATTTTGGATTTTGGATTTTCAGATTAGGGATGCTCAGTTGATGGGTATAATGCAAATATTCCAAAATTTTAAAAAAATCCAAAATCTGAAACACTTCTGGTCCCAAGCATTTCAGACAAGGAAACTCAACTTGTCTATCTTGTTTTATCACACATCTGTCCTTCTATTCATCCAAAGTATGTCTTTTTTGCTTATGTGTTTTGAAGTACATTGAGATATCTGTACACTTTCCCAGGGGAATTTTTTAAAACTATAAATTCCCGGGCCTCAGCCCAGAGATTTAGAGATATATTAATTCAGGAATGTTCTCAATCAGCTTTCCAGCTTCACTCTGGTAATCATGCTGATGGAGCCCCTATTATCTGAGACATTGCCAGACACATGGAAAAGAAACCTGGCAAACTACTTACTGACTGTAAAAATTTCTGCCTAAAAGTGGTACACATCCACCTCTGCCCACATTTCATTGACCAAAGCAAGCACTTGGAACTCTTAAATTCAAAAAGATGGGGACAAATAATCCTTCCACAGCACTATGGAAGAAAAAGTGAAAAATTTAGGAAAAGTAATCCAATCCAACACAGAAAACCACTCATTTAATCCAGCCTCTTCAATTTACAGACAGGGAAGCTGGTACCCAAAGAAGCAAAGTGACTGTCCCACGATCACTCAGCTAGTTTAAAGCAGGAGCGGTCTAGAACCTGGGTCCCCTAATTGCTTTTCTTGCCAGGTAAAGGACTGCTGCTCTGAAGCTCACAGGTAGCTCACCATTCACTCAGTTATCAAGTACCTGCTGTATACCAGGCAGTGACAAATAAGGCATAGTCCCTGCTAGCAAGAAGTTTCCAGTCCCATTTAAAGTTTCTCTGTATAACCTTCAGCTGGCCCTGGCATATTTCAACATATCTGCCAAATTACCTGAAGCAGTCAGTGCCTTCAAGGACTAGTAGAGATGTTGTCTTTGAGGATAAAGATCTATTTTTCATAATTGTTTCAATAAGAGAGAGTCAGTTCCTAGCAGCAGCCTGCGGAAGCCCAGCGTGGTGATGCACTCAGCCCAGATGCAGAATGCCTAGTGTGCCTCACGCGCCCAGACCGGCTGAAGATGCTCCTGGGACACAGTCAGTTCATGATGGCAGCGTCATAGCTTTTCCCCAAAAGGAGTTATTGGTCACAAAAACTGAACCCAACATTGGGACCCAATTTCATTTAGGGAGAAAGAAATATTTCAAGAGGCAGAAATATGATAGATTTTTTAAACATATCTGAAGATTATCTAGAAATAGGGGTAGTTTGATTTGCAAAAGATATTTGATACCTTCACGAGCTATAACTGTGAAGACTATCCATCTTTGAAGATGTTAAAATAGTACCACAGTATAAAAATATTGTGTCCAGTCTTTGTAAAATCATAGAATGGTAGAGCTAAAAGGATTTTTGAGCATCATCAGCGCTAGCTGCCTCATTTTACAGGTAGTAATCATGACACTTATTGAGTGTTTCCCTTTGCCAGTTACTGATCCAAGAAATTGACATGCATTACCTCATTTTGTCCTCACAACCAACAGGCATTATGACCATATCCATTTTGTAATTGAAGAGGTTGAAGCTCAAAGCAGATAAGGGACTTGATCAAAGTCATCTAACCAGATGGAGAAAGGTCTGGGATGTGAACCTGGAACTCAAGGCCCCATGTTTCTTTTATGTGAAAGAGTGTGGAGTTGTGACTTTTGTGGGGCCACAGGGTTCTAATTAACAACTGTCTGTGGCACTGTGCCAGGTTCTATGGGGATACTAATGTGAATGAAACCATTTCTGCTCTCTCTCAGCTGCAGCCTGGCAAAGGAGGGGAGAGAGTATGAGCAAACTCTCTTCTGGAAGCCAGGGAGAGAGAGAATTTTGAAGATGTTTGTCAGTGGGGTTAAATGCTACTAAAGAGTCAACGATATATATATTTTTTTTTTTTGAGACAGCATCTCACTCTGTTGCCCGGGCTAGAGTGCCATGGCATCAGCCTAGCTCACAGCAACCTCAAACTCCTGGGCTCAAGTGATCCTCCTGCCTCAGCTTCTCGAGTAGCTGGGACTACAGGCATGTGCCACCATGCCTGGCCAATTTTTTCTATATATATTTTTAGTTGGCCAATTAATTTCTATTTATAGTAGAAACGGGGTCTCGCTCTTGCTCAGGTTGGTTTCAAACTCCTGACCTTGAGCGATCCTCCCGCCTCAGCCTCCCAGAGTGCTAGGATTACAGGCGTGAGCCACCGCGCCCGGCCTGGAGTCAACGATATTAAAGACTAGAAGCAATAATATTGCCAACTATGCAATCGCTGCTGAATTTTAAAACATCACTTGACAGAGTGATGAATGTAAGAGTTTCCAAGAAGATAGGGAGTCAATAAATGAGGAGGAAATGGAGGCAGGCAGTCTTAGGCTACTGAAAAAAAGAGAAAGAATATAAGAATAACCAGAGGGTGCAGACAATGGTAGAAATATTTTCATTTGGATTGGGGAGAGCTGAGCATGTTGTCATACAGTGGAGAAAGTGCCAACTGAGAGAAATAAATTTAACATGGGCAAGAAAGAGAAGATCAAGTTCTTGGGGCAGGCAGGAGAAGAGCCATTCATCATTAAATTGTTTTTTCTTTCAGCCACTGTTATAAAGTGTCTACTATGTTTCAGGCACTGTGTTTGGCACCCTGGTATAATAACTACCTGTGAAGAAAATGCCAGGGAGCTACAAGAGCCAAAGTAGAGAGATAAATTATATAAAGTCTTCCAAACAGGAGAAAAGATGATTGGAGGAAAAAGGATGAAGACATAAATGATTTGAAAATGCTGAGGAAAGGAGTTAGTCTTCATATTCTTAGTGAATAAGAGGATTAAAAGTATTTATTAAGAGTGAGAGAAAGGCCAGGCGCAGTGGCTCACGCCTGTAATCCTAGCACTCTGGGAGGCCAAGGTGGGAGGATCCCTTGAGTCCAGGAGTTCGAGACCAGCCTGGGCAAGAGCAAGACCCCATCTCTACAAAAATAGAAAAATTAGCGGACATGGTGGCATGTACCTGTAGTCCCAGCTACTCAGGAGGCTAAAGCAGGAGGATAACTTCAGCCTAGGAGCTTGAGGTTGCAATGAGCTATGATGACACCCCTGCACTCTAGTCCCAGTGACAGAGCAAGACTCCATCAGAAAAAAAAGGAAAAGGAAGCACAATAGAAACTTTTTTAATATTTTCCTCATTTGTATAGTGGTGAGTATACTAAAAAAAAGAAAGAAAGAAAGAGAGAGAGAAAAAAGTGAGAAGAATGAGAATATGTTGAAGGACAATGGGGAAATATTGGAATCCATTTATGGACATCCAATTGATACCATATCTGATATAAGTAAGTAAAAGAGAAATATATTTGCCAAGAAGTATTAACAGCTATTATGAAGTTAGCGTGACTCAGTTGGCTCTTCAAGGAATTCTTAGCAGCCCAGAGTAGATGCAAATAAAGCAAATGCGGCCTGGGCAGGGGAGCAGGCCAGTGGTGTCGTGGTGGGTCCAGTGGTATTCAGGAAGGGGCAAAGGAGTCAAAGTTACTAGAAAGGGCCTGGCATCCAGCTAGCCAGCAAGGTAAGTGGAGCCCGAAGGGAATGGACCTACTCAATAAGGTCATAGTGGCCACAAAGGACCAGTTGAGAAGTGAGGCCAAGGGAAAAGAGAAAGGAAGAGGAAGATGCTATCAGAGTGGGAGGACAGACGCAGGTGATGAGCGCTGAGGTTCAGCCAGATCAACAGGGGGCTGAGGTTGGGTGAGTTCTGAAGGTCATTGGTGCTGAGGCGGTTTAAAGAACTTTCAGACTGGGGTAGAAGGGTAATTAAGACCTGGAGAGCTTTGCTGATGGCAATTAGAACCCAGAAAATGTTGCCCTCTCTGCTTTGAAACTTGAACAAAATAAACCTTGTGAGTTTTCTAAACCAGATATATGTGACATGTACTGTCACATGTATATGTGTATGTGTGTGATATATCACACATGCACTGATATATCTTTTTTTTATCTGAGACAGAGTCTCGCTCTGTCACCCTGGTTAAAGTGTGGCGGCATCATCATAGCTCACGGCAACCTCAAACTCCTGGCCTCAAGCCCTTCTCCTGCCTCAGCCTCCCAGGTTGTTAGGACTACAGGTGTGCACCACCACGCCTAGCTAATGTTTCTATTTTTGTAGAGACAGAGTCTCACTGTGTCACTCAGGCTGCTCTGTAACTCCTAGCCTCAAGCCATCCTCCTGCCTTGGCCTCCCAAAGTGCTAGGATTACAGGTGTGAGCCACCACACCTGGTCTGATATATCTTAAGTATCAGCAAGTGGTCTGGACATCTCTAAGTGATGGCTAGTCCCCAGACTCATTGATGGCTTTGGATTATGTTTCATTCAAACCTTGATGCGCTGGATGATGTAACTCAGGAAGAGCTAGAGAGCTGGGTAACCTCCACTGTAAATAGCTTTTACCAAGAACCAATTTTTTGACAAGAGAGATAGGGCAAGAGAAATTTTCAGTGAGATTCTGGAACAGGGGGTAGATTTCAGAGACTTTTTCAAACGTAGATGTGAATGAGCTTGGCAACTGGCCAGGCGTGGGAGATGCGGAGGAAGGAGAGCCACAAGTGGAATGAGCAGAAAGTTGGCCATTATTTCCCCCCCAAAGGCTGGTCCTGAACCCACACCACCAGTAAATGGCACAGCAGTCTTTATCGTCAGATCATCTGCCCTGTGCCCTTCGTGACACGTCTCATTCCTCCACTCCCGCCATTCTCTGCAGAACGCTTTCATGCTCCAAGTCACAGTACCGCAGGGACCAGGGTCAGCCTATGCCATTTCCCTGCCTGGATGAGGGGGGTGTGTGCAGGCCCCACTCATGGCACCCACAGCACTGCTGCGGTGGCGGTTCACCCACCCATGCTCCCCGCTAGGATGGGACTTCTCTGATGGAAAAGACCCAGTTCTGGGTCTTTTTATTCCCAGTGCTTAGGACAGTGTCAGACCCATACTAGCTGCTCCAATAGATGTTTTTCAAATGACGAGCTGTAGTAATTAGGCCTGATGTTTCATTCCAGGTTGCATCCTGCAGTTAACAAGATACAATAATATGGCAACAAAAGTCATTATAATCAGCTCTGTGCTGCCATGACTATGTAAAACACTTAAAAGTGTAATCAGAACTTAAGTGCAGACATTTGTTTGTATTTGGGATCCAGTTAATTATCTACCTGCATCTTTATTTGTCTGGGCTTTCTTACTGAGTCCAGAACGTGCTGAGAGGCACCAGCTTTGCCATTTCATTCTTTTTTTCCTGAGGCCAAGTACCTGCAACAGTTGCTCAAGAGACAGGCCCTTCTCTTGAAGTGCCGGGCTGATGAATGCAGGCGGTGTCTCGTAGGAGAGGATTGCTCCCACAAATAAAAGGCAGACTGGAAGAGGTGACCCATGTGGGCGTGCTGAGGTGATACAGATTTCAGTTCCACCTCAAAGGACACCGGCTACCAAAGGGCACGCAGGCGTCGGCTCCCTGGATCACAATTCCCCTGCCGTCTCTTCTCCCTTCCTTCTGAGGCAGCACTGTGGGGACCTGTGGGTATCCTGAGCTCTATAAGTGGGTGTTCACAGTATTTGCAGTTTTCACAATCATCTTTGGCCTCAGATGGAAATTTTTGTAAACTACATTTGAGCTTGAGAATAAAGACTTTTTTTAGAAGTATTGACAGACCCCATTAAAATGAAATCTCATATCCCAGACTCTGTTTGTGAGTCACACCACGTGGTATTGGGTGTGGGTTTGTTCGGGGGCTCAAGCCTCGAGCCAGCAGGATGACAGTCAACGTGACAGCTCCTGTCTGCCATCAGTCATCTTGTCACCAGAGAACACAGCCCACTCATTATTCTGAGATGTGGTTGTGGTGCCTCAAAAGATTTTTTTTCTGTGTAACAAATTATCCTGGAGGGATATCAAGACCCCATTGTTTTTTATTTAAAAGTCATAAGTTAAGACCTCAAAGACATGTCAGTGACAGTAAATGAAAATTCATGTCTCCACCAGCAGTTTCTGCACTTTCGCTGCAGTGATAAAAATCACTTTGTTCTTCAGTTTGGAGCCAAGGGAAGAATCAAGCCATTGTGTAGATTACTTAAAATTCCACAGTGCCTGCAACATTTGGCCAAAGAATGCTAAGAATTTGCAGCTATTGCTCCCACCAAAGGGTTCTAACTGGGGCAGCCGCTGCTGTTTAACACACAGCTGTGGTTAATTTGAGCTGAAGATTTTTTAATTGCCTTTGTGTCGAGATTTATTAAATAACATTTTAGGAGAACAAAAACTATAATAGTCATATTAGTAGGATGCTGAAGGAAGAAAATAATTGGAACGTGGCATTTTTTGCCTTGTAAGCCAAGTCTGAAAATATCTTTTCCACATGACTGGCTCTCAGCCATCCCAGGAAAAGAGTTTCTAGGTAAATCCGGCCACAGAAGCCCTGGTGGCCTCTGCAGGAGCTCAGTCACTTGCTCCCCTTAGTCATTTATCTGGAAGCACTTCTTCCCCCCAGTGGCCTTCTCTTGTTCCCACACTCTCTGTTCCTATTAGATCAGGAGACAGGAGCTATCGTGCTGAAAGCACACATAGCATTAGCTGGCAATGGGCTGCTCCTTTCAGTGGTCTGCATTATGTTTCTTGAGCCTCTGTAATTGCTGTTTTCCCATTACACCTGGCCCATCCATGACAATATTGTGAAGCGTCCGACCCCTCCCCATTTGGCTTAGAGAAGCTGTATGGATCAGCAGAAGATAGAAAATGCAGACCTTTCCTGGATTTTCTGCCAAGGCAAAGAAGGGGAAACGAGAGGCCCTTCTACTAAAGAGGGACAACTACTGATATTGTTCCTTAAGAGGGAAGATGCCAACTGCACAAAGAAAGGAGTTTTGAGTATGAAGAAAGGCAAACCAGGAAAATTACAGAATAACTTGTAAATTCTCATTCCCATACTTTTAGTAAAATCTCGATCATGCTTTGCATTTTAATGTTAAATATTCCCTTTTAACAGGAAAACTTCTATTCATCAGGCATTTCTGGAGCACTCGCTATGTGCAAGGTGCGGTTTGAGGTGCTGGGGGCACCAGACAGGCCTCCAGGGCAGATGGCGGGGAGACGCAGCCTAGGGCTAGCGCACCCACGAGCTGCTCACACCGCCCGCTCCAGCGGAGTGGAGGGTGAGAGGTCTAGTTCCTGCCGGAAGGGGGAAGCGTCTGCCCTGGGCCTAAGGGATGAGGAGGCCCTCGATAGATAGAAAAGAGGATGGCCGGGCGCGGTGGCTCACGCCTGTAATCCTAGCACTCTGGGAGGCCGAGGCGGGTGGATAGCTCAAGGTCAGGAGTTCGAAACCAGCCTGACCAAGAGCGAGACCCCGTCTCTAAAAAAAAAAAAAAAGAAAAGAGGATGAATGGGTAAAGAAAATGTGCTGGAAAATAGAAAATTATCCAGCCACAGAAAGAAGGAAAACCTGCCATTTGCAATGACATGGATGAAGCTGGAGGATATGTACTAATCGAGATAAGCCACACACAGACAAATACTGCATGATCCCACTTATGTGTGGAATCTAAAAAGGTCTAAATCACAGAAGCAGAGAGTAGAATGGTGGTTGCTGGGAGGAGGGGGCGGTTGGGGAGATGTTAGTCAAAGGGAACAAACTTTCAGTTGTAAGATGAATGTGTTCTAGAGACCTAATGTGCAGCATGGTGACTATAGTTAACAATATTGTGTACTTGAATTAACTAAGAGAGTAGATCAGGGGTCCTCAAACTTTTTAAACAGAGGGCCAGTTCATTGTCCCTCAGACTGTTGGAGGGCCAGACTATAGTTTAAAAAAAACTATGAACAAATTCCTATGCACACTGCACATATCTTATTTTGAAGTAAAAAAACAAACGGGCAAAAACACCCGCAGGTGGCCCATGGGCCATAGTTTGAGGACACCTGGAGTAGATGTTAAATGTCCTCACCACACACACACAAAAGGTAACTATGTGAGGTGTTGGATGTGTTAACTAACTTGATTGTGGTAATTATTTCAAAATATATATGTATAGCAAATCATCAGGCTTTACACCTTAAATTTATACAGTTTTGTCAGTCATACCTCAATAAAGCTGGGGCTGGGGAAGAAAGAAAAGAGGAGGAAGGAAGGGCCTTTCGAGCTAAGGACAGGAAAGAGCACAAGGGTGGTGGTCTAGAACGGTCTGTTGTTGAAGGAACTGCACGTAGTGGGCATGACAGTGATGGAGAGGGTAGAAATAAAGGCGCTAGAGAATTATTAATAAAATGGACTGGATTCTGGAGAGTTGGAATTCCGCTGTAGGGAGTTTGGATTTTAGCCTGAGGGACATGGGAAGCTACTGAATGCTGTGCAGCTGGGGGAGTGACACGTCTTTCAGGTACGTCCCCCTGCGGGCAGCTCTGGTGGACTCCGCGGTCTCAGCCATTCTCATATGCAAAGGTGGCGTGATTGCCACATGCCAGGCAGAGAGCGTGAGGACGTGAGGACATCCGGCCACAGTGAAGAAGGGAGAAGAGAAGACCTCTGAGGGTCAGAGCCTGGGCTTCAAACCCTAAACTTGCTACTTACTAGCTATGCAGCCTAAAGCAATGGAATTAACTTCTCTGTGCCTCTGCTGCCCCTCTGTAAAATGGGGATTATAACAGTGCCTGCCTCTTAAGGTTCTTTTAAATGAATACACATAAAATGCTTAGAACAGTGCCCGGTGCAGTAAGCACTTGGCAAAGGTTAGCTTTTGTTATTTTCAGATGTAAAATCCTATGGCTTAGTAACTGGTTGAACTTGGAAGGTAAGTCAAAAATGTTATATTCATCAAAGGCAGGATACAGTTAATAATAATGGCTAGGAAAAAAACAGAAAAATCATATTGAGGGACATTCTACAAAGTAGCCATCTAGAATCTTCAAAGTGTCAAGGAAACCCAGAGGAACAGTTCCATGCTGAAGGAGACCAAAGGGCGTGACAACTAAAGGCCACGCGTGACCCTGAACTTGATCCGTTGGCTTTAGAAGACGTTATCGAGTCAATTGGGACAATTCAGTTGAAATGTGAATGGAGGTCTGAGGATATAGTTATGGAGGAGGATGTGCTTGTTTCCTTGTTTGTAGGAAATGACATTAAATGTTCTAGAGTGATGAGACTTGCAATTAGCAACTTCATCTCAAGTGTTTCAGAAAGTTCTTTGAACTCTACTCACAAGTCTTTTGTAAGTTTGTGACTGTTTGAAAATAAAACAATTTCTTTTTAAAATTAACAGCTAGCGTGTGTTGAGCACTCACTAGTATCAGGCACTGCAGCCAGTGCTGTGCTCATGAGCAGCTTCAGTTCCCCAGGAAACTTCTCTGGCTCGCATCTGTAACGCAAAGGGAGAAATGTGCTGCTGTAGCGGCCCCCCAATTAGACCCCTTGTAACTGCTTGTAACCACTAGTTACATGTGGTCTACAGCAAGTAACTGTCTATTGTTTGTCTGAAACACCAGCCCCATAGATAGCAAGTTTCCCATTCTCGTTTGTATCCATCCCTCCCAGCACGGCTCCCAGTAGGCGGAGGTTGGTGCATCCTAAGTGCTCAGGACATGCTTGGGAATGAAGCGCTGAGGTTTGCTCTCTGTGGTGACTACCGTCAAAAATGAGGCACCAGAGGCCGGGCACAGTGGCTCACGCCTGTAATCCTTGCACTATGGGAGGCTGGGGCGGGCAGATCACTGAAGGTCAGGAGTTCAAAACCAGCCTGAGAAACAGCGAGACTCCGTCTCTACTAAAAAAAATAGAAATAAATTAATTGGCCAACTAAAATATATAGAAAAAAATTAGCCGGGCATGGTGGCGCATGCCTGTAGTCCCAGCTACTTGGGAGGCTGAGGCAGGAGGATCGCTTGAGGCCAGGAGTTTGAGGTTGCTGTGAGCTAGGCTGACTCCAGCCTAGCCTGGGCAACAGAGTGAGACTCTGTCTCAAAAAAAATAAAAGGAGGCACCAGAAATGGAATGCATGTCTGATACCTGACTTCTTTTCAAGGTGGCCCTGGCTCTGGCAAAGGCACACAATGTGAGAAGCTGGTGGAAAAATATGGATTGACACATCTCTCGACTGGTGAGCTCCTGCGTAATGAGCTGGCGTCAGAATCTGAAAGAAGCAAATTGATCAGAGACATCATGGAACGTGGAGACCTGGTACCCTCAGTAAGCAATGCGACCTGCCTCACACACCTGCCTTCCCTGTCTGGGAGACTTGTGGGACTGTTGTAATGAGTCTGAGCTGCTGGAACAAAGAAACCCAATGGGGCTGTAACTGTGTTTTATTTCTCTTCCACCGGACGGTCCAGAGGCAGGCAGGGCTACAGCACGCAGCCCATCTGCCCGACCGAGTTGTGCGGCCCAGTTCCTTCTGCTGTCTCGTTGCTCTGGCAGCCCCTAAACTGTTAGCCTATTTCACATTTCCCCCCCAAATTCATCCCCACTTTAGAGTTGAAAAATCTTCAAGATAGTGGTGAGTGTCGTGCAGTAGAGCCTAGAATTAGAAACCCCAGAAAACAGAAAATAATGTTTTGGTCTGCTTCTGGGAGGTATGATAGCATTATCTTGGAATTTGGTATCTTCCTTGTGTAATATAAGTAAAGAATGTCCTTGTTTAATATCTTTTCTTTTCAAGTTACCAACCATCTCTGAGAAGCTGGATGCCACGGGTATAAAAAAATATTCATTCCTGCCACACCAGGTCCTCTGCTAGGCTCTGTAATGAGGGCTTGCACAATATAATCCCTATTTGCTTACAGAGCTTGCTACGTCCTCTCTAGCCAGCTGCCTGGAAGCTGGGACGATCCTCATGAGAGGAAAACAGACCGTTGCCATGGCCTCTTCACTGGCCTCCCTGCGCCCACTCTTTTCCCCCTGCAGCCTCCTCCTTTCATAGTAGCCAAAGTGATTTCTTTAAACGTTTACCAAATTGTATTATTCCTTTCCTCCAAACCTTCCAATGGCTCCCCACTGCACTTAGCATGAAATCCAGGGTCCTTCCCATGGCCCTGGCCTCCAGCTTCCTTTCTGGGGTTATCTCCCACCACTCCCACCTCATTCTGTCCCACCCAGCCACTGGCCTCCTCATTGTTCCTGCCTCAGGGCCTTTGCACTTGCTACTTCCTCAGCCTGAGTCCTCTTACTTCATATAATCACATAGTTTTCTCTTTTACTTCATCCAGATCTCTACTTAAATGTCACATTTTATCAAAAAGGCCTTCCCTGAACCACCCTATCTGAAATAGCTCCCCCAGCATTCAGTATCTCTTTGCCTTGCTTTAATTTTGTGCCCATCAGTTATCTCTAGCAGACTCTTGATGATGCATCTATTTGTTCATCTATTATCTATCTTCCTTGTTAGACTATAAACTTAATGAGGAGTTAATTCACAATTACCCAGGCATAGGTTCTGACCATGTTTGTGATGGCTGCATTCCCTAAACCCTTGCCAAAAGCCAGGAAGCCAGAAAACAGGGAATTCCTCCATTTAACAGCTGATTGCATTTTTCCTACACCCATTCCCAAACTTCCACACATCCCTCTTCCCCTATTTTCCATAATCACTTGTTAAATCAAAATTTTTAACAGACAAAGCATGTTGCTAGAAAATGCTACTTCACGTCTACTGAAAGTCTTCCAAAGTCAATGGATATCAAATTTTATAAAATATTTACTGAAAAAAAAATTAACAGTGAAATGCATTTTGTTTTGTCTAGTTTTAACTGACATTATGCCCAATTCTTGGAGTGCTACCATATGAAATATGGCTATCATATTTCATCTAATCTAAGGTGTCATTATTTTAAGACACCTCAGTAAAACATAACTGTTAAAAATATACCAGTAAGAGAAAACACTAACAGTTAAACTATGACCCAGCACTGATTGTAAGATACCTTCCAATTTCATAGACATTCAAATATGGTGAGATGAAATATGGTATATTGCTGTCTGCTGTTAATCTTATCTGGACCTTCCTCCCTCCCTCAGTTCTCCCTCCCTCAGTGGGATGGCTGAAGGAGACTTGTGGTACTTCTCGTGTCGTCCTGTGGAAGAGTTCAGGTCTGACCTCTCTCCCTCTGCTCCAGGGCATTGTTCTGCAGCTCCTGAAGGAGGCCATGGTGGCCAGGCTCAGCAGCGCCAAGGGCTTCCTGATTGACGGCTATCCTCGGGAAGTAAGGCAAGGAGAAGAGTTCGGACGCAGGGTGAGCTGTCTTTATGGGGATTGTTCCAGAAGGAAAATAGGGGACATCATTGAGGTTGGGGGATAAATTCAAAGGCTATCCCTATCCCCACTACATTAATCAAAACTTTTCATTACAAGTGGCAGAAACTCAAACTAGCAAAACAAGGGGGTAGAAGGGTGGATTTATTGACTTACTAAAGCATCCAGTAGAGATTCAGACTTGTTTGAATCTAAGTATTCAAATTTATTCATCTCTTGTCTGATTCTCTTATCTCTTGAATTTTACTTCCATTGTGTTGGCCTCATTTTCTTCCTGATCCAGGCTTATACGCTGCCATCTAAGTGACCTCACAGAAGCATGTTTCTGTTCCCCAGTGGGTCCCGCAAAAGACCCAGGGGTGTGCTCCATTGTCCTGGGTTAGGTCACGCCCCATCATCACTGAACCAGTCACTGCAGCCAAGGGGAAGGGGAGGGAATATGCTGATTGGCCCAGCCTCGAGGACCAGGGCGGATGGGAAGGGAGGAGGGGTACAGGCACCGCACCTGAACCACACAGGCTGAAAGTGGGAAGGAAAATTACCCCAGGGAAAGTAGGGCTGCCCTTACAAGATAGGGGAATGGACACTGGACAGGCAGAATCAAAACTATGCATCACTTCATCCTCCCACCATCTCAACCTCCCCATCCCTATCCTCTCCTAGAAAGGAGGGTGGGTCAGGATAACTCAGGGGAGCAGCAGGAAATAAAAACCTTCGAAGCTGCCATGTATAGAACCTACTCTGGGCCAGGTCCTGTGCTATACCCTTTATCAGGGGTCTTCAAACTTTTTAAACAGGGGGCCAGTTCACCGTCCCTCAGACCGTTGGAGGGCCGGACTATAGTTTAAAAAAAAACTATGAACAAATTCCTGTGCACACTGCACATATCTTATTTTGAAGTAAAAAAACAAAACAGGCAAAAATACCTGGCGGGCCGAATAAATGTCCTCGGCGGGCCGCATGTGGCCCGCGGGCCGTGGTTTGAGGACGCCTGCCACAGCACTTGCAATTTTACAAAGTCCATGCAAGAAGAGTACAATTGTCTCATTTCTTAAACAAAGACTGACTCCAAAACCTACAAGAAATTCATATCTTTAGAGATATCTCTTTAAAAAAAAAAATCAGGCAACCCTCTGAACCAGAATAGGTCCAGAGAGACTCCCTATAGAGATATCTTTTCAGACTAGCTCTGAAACATTTTCATATACATTCTTTCATTTGATATTATTTTAAATAATCTTTTTAGATATATATTGTTCGCATGTTAAAGGTAATGAGTTAAGCCCAGAGAGGTTTAATGACTTGCCCATGGTCACACAATTGGTGACAATTTACTGGTAAGTGACAAATGCTGGTAGGACTAGGACTCGGAGGACCCATCTCCATTCGTATCTAGCAACATTGATTAAGATGTTTCCTTAACTCTGTTTCCTTTAACTTCCTCAGAAGTTAAATATCTAAATATTTAAAAGCCAATTGCTCACCTTCCGCTACGTTGCCTATGTGAAACCAGAGTCAAAGAGAAAAATGCCCAGGTCTTGTTTGTAAGGGGGGGCCCTGGACCGGCTCTGGCTGTCCCTTGGCTCCAGAGCCCCCATCAGCAAGGTGGGGGTGGGCAGGGAGCAATTTGTGTCGCAGAGCCCTGTGGCTGTGGCAGTTCCAGGGAGTTCTTGCTCAGGGACACTCATGTACCAGAATTCTAACGAGCCTCTTCCCATGAAACAAACCACTTCATGAGTACAAACCTCAATACAAATCAACTAGTTGTTTAAAAATGGAATTAGGAGGATTGTTCTACTTTTTTAAATTGTGGTAAAATATACATAACAAAATTTATCATCGTAACATTTTTACATGTTCAGTTCAATGGCATTATTGTCGTATGACCATCACGAGCATTCATCTCCAAAACTCTTTTCATCTTGCTATCCTGAAACGCTGTACCCATTAAACAACTCCCATTCCCCACTTTAGCCAGTCCCTGGGAACCACCGTTCTACTCTCTGCAAAATGTCCTCAGGGTTCGTCCACGTTATAGCATGTGTTGGAATTTCCTTCTTTTTCCAGGTTGAATAACATTCCACTGTATATATTACGTTTTGTTTATCCATTCATCCATGGTAGAGACTTGGGTTGCTTCCACCTTTTGGCCGTTGTGAATAATGCTGCTATAAGCATGGGTACACAAATATCTCTTTGAGACCCTGCTTTCAATTCTTTGGGGTATGTACCCATAAATGAAATTGCTAGATCATGTGGTAATTCTATTTTTAATTATTTTTGAGGAACCACCACACTATACATACATACATACTGCCAACTATAATGGCTGCAACATTTTACATTTCTACCAATAATTCATGAGGATTCCAGTTTATTCTCACCAACATTTGTTATTTTCTGAGGGTTTTTTTTAATAGTAGCCATCCTAAAAGATATGAGATAGTATCTCATTGTGGTTTGTTGTTGGTGGTGATAGAGATGGGGTCTCACTATATTGCTCAGGCTGGTCTCAAAATCCTGGCCTTGAGCAATCCTCCTGCCTCAGTCTCCCAAAGTGCTGGGATTACAGGTGAGAGCTACTATGCTTGGCCTTCCTTGTGGTTCTGATGTGCCTTTCCCTAACGATTAATGATGTTGAGCATCTTTTCAAAAAATGTGCTTTTGGCCAATTGTATATCTTCTTTGGAGAAATGTCTATTCAAGTCCTTTACCCATTTTTTAATCAAGTTGTTTTTGTTGTTGAGCTGTAGGAGTTCTTTATGTATTCTGGATGTTAACTCCATATCAAATAGATGGTTTGCAGACATTTTTTCCCATTCCACATGTTGCTTTCTCACTATTTTGATCACATCCTTTGATGCACAGAAGTTTTTAATTTCGATATAGTCCATTTATCTACTTATACTTTTGTTGACTATGCTTTTGGTGTCATGTCCAAGAAATCATTGCCAAATCAGTGTCATCTAACGTTCAACAGCACTTGCTGAGGTTCCGGCTTCAGAGCAGTGAGCGCCCTACTAGGGGAGTTCACACTTTCCTTGCCAGTGAACTTTCCTTGTCAGAAGAGCCCTGAGAGGGCCGTCAGGAAAGGCAGGACAGGTCATGAACTTGCTGGGGAGTGCTGGAGATAGAAGTGCTTTTTTTTT
>VBSM01000529.1:57313791-57331990 GCA_008086735.1 Cheirogaleus medius
TCACTTTTTTTTTTTTTGAGACAGGTTCTTGCCATGTTGCCCAGACTGGCTTCAAACTCCTGGACTCAAGCAATCCTCCCACGTCAGCCTCCCAAGTAGCTGGGACTACAGGCATGTGCCACCGTGCCTGGCTAGGGTCACTCACTTTATAATCACACTGCACAAAAACCTCTAAAATCCCTGCTCCCTCACTTCTTTCTCCTTTGCTTATAACCTAGTTAGGGTTCAGGGCTCTATGCGGGCAGGTCCATCCCCTGATCTTTGGGTAAGTAGGAATTCAAATGATCCATGTGATCTTTCCTAAAGTAAAGCAAAACTTCCTCTCCCACTGTGGTCCTCATTCAGACAGGTTTTAGAATGTGGCAGAGAAGAAACCTAACTAGAACTAAGGAGTGAGAAAGAGTCACCAATATGGTGACTGGACAGTTTCAACTGATGCTAAAATTCATGATGCCATTTCAAAAAATATACAAGGGCCCCACTTCATTACTGAACCTACAACCCTTAAGTGAGATGTTTAGACATTTACAAAGACAGTCTTTTACATGCTGCTGGGAGGAGCTTACAGAGACCAAGAGTCTTTGTTCTTAGGTATAGTAACTTCAGAAGATTCTAATAATCAAGTAGGTGTGCAAAGGAACACATCTAACCCTCCAAAATGAACACCTTCTTTAAATCTCACCAGAAGAACAAAGATGCTACAAACACAGAATGAGCTACCATTGACTCATTTATGCCCTGCAGGGACCCCATCATTTGTAAAGTCTCCTTCAAATTACAGGCAAGAAATTAATTTGAAATTTGGCAAACACAGATAAGGACATCCAAGTTGCCCCACTGATTCAGAGTAATCAGCTTGGTTGAAAGCATAGTGTTTCCTGTGTGTGCATCAGGCCCGCAACTTCGTTTGAAGCCCATTCAAGCCTGTGAGAGGCTTTAACCAGCCTACAGGAATCTCACCAACCTTTCTGTGTCACAGAGATTCGTATGCCTGATGCACGGGACTAATCTGTTACTTTAAAAAATCCAGTTCAGTTAGTTAGGCTGACACTTTTGCACACTTATAGCTGAGTTCTCTGAGATGCAAGGTCCTTTGAGAATTTATTCGGCTACTGTATATGACTTCACTAAAAAATCAAACACAAACTAATGTCCACTACTTAGGGGTAGGTCTGTGTGTGGTTTCTCTATTACCTTCCTATCTTCTATTCCCAAAGCTAGTTTTTCCCCCCATTGAATTCATGATCTGTGCCTTCGGTATCCAGCATGGTATATTGGGGAAGGGGGTGTGTGTGCATGTAGGTGTATGTGACTGGGGCAGAAGGAATATGAGGGAGGAGTCAGTGTTTCTGATCACCGTCTCTATCCCCCAGCCCAGTTGAGAACCCCTGGTTAGAGTGACTCTGGTGTAAACAGGCCTGTATTCAGAGCCTGGCTTTGTAACTTACCGACTGGTAGGCAAGTCATTTAACTTTGCAGATCTCAGTTTCCTCTTCTATAAAATGTAGGTTGAAAATACCTAACTCAGTGATTGTTGGGAAGTTTGGATGGGATCCTTGAAAAGTGCTTTTACACATTTCTAGCCTACATATGGTGTTCAATAAATTGTTATAGTTTTTTAAAATAATGTACATTTTTTGACTATACAAATAAAAGTTATATAATATGAAACAATACAAAAAGTATAAAACAAAAGAATAACTAACCACCCAGAGATAATACCTACTCAAACATTTCAAAAATTTTTAGGTAATCTCACACAGGTTTGAGACTTGCCAAACAACAAGAAAAATTTAAGTATTAAAACAAGTGGCTCAAGTCACATCCAAATGGAATGATTGCTTGGTAGCTTTTTATGCAGGAAGACAGCGCTGATTCCAGGAGAGCGAGGTTAAAGCAGACCCCACAGTTTTGGCACAAGGAGATAGCATGGTGGAGCAGCTTCTCTATTACGTTGTGAATAATCGCCTCAGGATCTTGTTAAAATGCAGACTCCAATTCAGTAGGTCAAGTTGTGCCTAAGACTCTGCATTTCTTTTTTCTTTTGAGACAGAGTCTCACTCTGTCACCCTGGCTAGGGTGCAGTGGCAACATCACAGTTCACTACAGCCTCAAAATCCTGGGCTTAAGCAATCCTCCTGCCTCTGCCTCCCAAGTAGCTGGGACTACAGACATGTGCCACCATGCCTGGCTAATTTTTTCCATTTTTAGTAGACATGGAACAGGGGTCTGGCTCTTGCTCAGGTTGGTCTCGGACTCCTTACCTCAAGCAATCTTCCCGCCTCGGCCTCCCAGAGACTGCATTTCTAATAAGCTCCTAAATGATATGCTGTTGGTCCATGGGCTACACTCGGGGAATCTATGGGGAAGACAGATCTACCTCTCTGCTCACACTTATTTTGGTCCAGAGGTTCATCTACAATACTTCCAGCTCCTGCTCAAATACTCATAATCTCTGTTTGTACCCGAATGGGTCAATGACTTATCTTTCCCGTCCCCACAAGTGGCCTGAAAAATGACCCCATAATTGGAAAAATCACCTGGCCACCTCATGCAGCCCTAACCCAAAGTTGTTCAGGAAGCAGAACTCTGACTCAACATTAAGCTGCCTCCCAAGCTCGCCCTCTGCTGGTCAACAAGCATCATTTTCTCCTAAACCCTCCCTCAGCCTTTCTTGCCGCACAAATTCTCATTTTTTCCTTCCAATTAATACTCGCAGAAAGGTTGCATGACATATTCTAGAGGTTTATTTCACTCTTCTAGATTTTGGGGAATTTTTCCCATACTATTCCTTAAAGTACATCCCTCAAATGTTTGATCAACACTTTCTAGCAACTGTTTCTGTGTGTTGCCTAAAGGTTCTCTCACCTCTGTTCTCATCCCATCCACGCACTTCCACAGTGGGTGGCAGGTGGTCTGAATGGCTAGGTCAGGAGAGGGTAATGGTTTCTTTTGATCCAGGGATGGAGTTGTTAGCAGAGGCAGGGTAGGTATGCCCCAGGGACACCAGGGACAAAAAAAAAACAGCTCAGAGCAGGATGGGGAGATGAAGAGATTCATGTCACAGATCATATCACCATCATTCACTCATTAAAACATAACTTAATCACTTACTGTGTGCAAGACTTGGGACCAGGGACAGAGAATTCCTTATCCCTGCAAACAGAGAACATAGCCCAATAGCGCAAAGAAGCCTAACAGTGAATACTTATTGTTTGCTATGTGCCAAGCAGCATACTTGCATTACCTCATTTAATTTTATTTAATCTTCACAGAACTATGATCATCTCATTGTACAAATGAGAAAATTGAGGTGCATAGAAGTTGGGTGACACTTTTAGTTAATGATGAAGTCAGTTTAAAAGAACAATTTGTAAGTCAGCCTGGTGGCATGCACCTGGTGTCCCAACTCCTTGGGAGGCTGAAGCGAGAGGATGGCTTGAGCCCAGGGGTTCAAGGCTGCAATGTGCCATGACTGCTCCTGTGAACGGTCTCTACACTCCTGCATGGGCAACATAGGGAGACTGTCTCTGAAAAATAAAAAATAAAAATAGATTTTAAAAAATCTAAAAAAAGACAATTTGTTATTCTCTCTCATGGTTCTGGAGGCTGATGGGCTCACCTGGCTGGTTCTCACATGGGCCCCTTACCGGGTTGCAGTCTGACAGTGGCTAAGGCTGGGTACACTGTCTAGAGCCGGGGTTGGGATGTATTAAATCAGCTGGAGGCTGGCCGGTCATCTTTGTCCACGTGGCCTGTCCATGTGGCTAGCTTGGGCCTCCTCACTGCTTGGCAGTCGCAGGGTAGTTGGACACCATAGAGGATAGCTGGCTTCCCCCACAGCAAGTGTTCCACAAAACAAGGCAGAAACTACAAAATTTCTTATGACCGATCCTCTAAAAGCATGTGGCAGCATTACTGGAACAGTCTGTTGGTCAAAAGTTAAACAGTGACAGATCAGCTCAGCTTCAAGGGGGTGGAGGGATGGGCTCTGCGTCTGAGTGGGGGGGGGTAGTTTACACGTAAAGTGAGGTAAGGAATTGGTGAAGTCCATCTTGGAGACAAGTCATCACACCAGGATTTGACCATAAGCAGCCTGACTGCAACCTGTGTGCTCAACCATTACGCTCCGCATAACACAGCCGCTGCCCAGACGATGGCTGGTGTGAGGTGTCACGGTGGTGCTAAGGAGAAGTGATTAGCTCTGCCACAGTAGGTCAGGAAGGGCTTTACACAGGAGGAAACACCACACACACGCCCCTCCCCTCCCCTTAGTGTGGGGACAGATAACCCCCACGTTATGTGAGGTGATCGGAAAGACGGGGGCTTGGAGGCAGCCTGTGGAAATGGGGATCCCCTGAGTCCAGTTCCAGCCGTGCCATGATATAGCTCTGGGACCGTGAGAGGAACCAGAAGATCAAGAAAGGAAAGAACTAGAGGCCCCAGGCCTCTCCAGAACGTCAACAGAGTGACATTTCTGACCGTGTTGTGCTCCGCTCCCCCCACCCCGCAGATTGGAGACCCACACCTGGTGATCTGCATGGACTGCTCGGCAGACACCATGACCAACCGCCTTCTCCAAAGGAGCCAGAGCAGCCCGCACACGGACGACACGACCAAGACCATCGCCAAGCGCCTGGAAGCCTACTACCGCGCGTCCATCCCGGTGATCGCCTACTATGAGACGAAAACGCAGCTACAGAAGGCAAGTCACCCCACTGCCCCCTCTAAATGAGCCACTCTTTCTTTTTTTCTCCCAAGAAATAGAAAAACCTGCCAAAGTTTGGTTAAAGGATCTGGGAATTAGGGCTGCATGCAGCTGCAGAGTTGGGGCCAAAATGAGTCACTTACTCACTTTGCTTTTGTCTCCATCAATATTAAGTATTTGTCATCATAAAAGTTGGTCATATAATTTTCATAGGTGCCATTATAGCTGCTGAAAACAACTTTTTCCAAAAGAGGGAGAGGGAGAGGGAGAGGGAGAGGGAGGGAGGGAGGCATGGATGAGACAGACTTTCTGGGTGACCTCTAGGACCTCGGCTGAACAGGATCCGAAAGTTTCTCCTGGACCTAAGATTCAGTGACTTTGAATTTCTAGAGTTTTGCAGAATTCATAATTGGCACTTGTCTCTTTTGTCTCAATTTCTTGCAATAACTAATGTTTTGGGGAGAAGCCACATATGGGGCCAGGAGAGCAGGTAACAAGGGGAAACAATGAAGATACTGTGGGGAAATGGGTAGTATCAACTTCATAGTCATGAGCTGTATGCTGAGCCACCATTTATTTCATGAGTTTGGGAAAACTACCCAATCCCCATTCTTCCACCCATTCCACCAGCGTGTATCAGGCACCCGTGGTCCGTCCATTGCCCTAGTGGTTTGGATGCAGATCATAAGATTCTTCCATCCTGCAGAGCTCAGGGCTTAGTAGGGGAGACAGGCAAACATGCGGTGGCAACATGGGGTCAAAGCAGGCCCGGAGTGGCTTGTGAGCCTCTTTCATCCAGTCCAAGGGGAGAGCGAAGGTATCCAGGAAGGCTGCCCGAGGAGGACGCGGCTGAGTCTCCGGGCGCGGGTGCTGGGGGGCAGGAGGGCCGCCCACACAGGGGAAGCAGGTCAGGAGGGGGGAGTGGCTCAGCCTGGCTGTGACGTGAAGGAAAAGAGGGACAGGATGTGGGGAAGGAGAGGCCAGCGGGGGCTTGGTCAAGATGAACGTTAGGCAGGAGCAAATAATTGTCCCATGAGTTGTGGGAACTCCTGAAGGGGACAGACACAACCAGGGTTTAGGCAATCGTAGGTGGCCAGCTGATTCAAATAGGGCTGGAACCAATTAAGCTCTAGACATCACTTCTGTTTCCATCCATAGACACTGCCTGACCACGTGGCTGGTTCTTTGAAACTTTTCTGCTTCCTGAGGGCTGCCCGATTCAAGAATTGCGAATACAAGCCACTTAAGATCTTTAAATTTGTTGTAATTTTGCCTTTTTGACACCACTAACTTAGAAAGTTCTAAGGAAGGTTTTTATCTAGAAAGCTCACTCCAGCAGCCTTGGAGGAATGGACCCAAGAAGGGGAGTCTAGAAACCCCTGGAAGGCTGGGACAGCATCCAGGAACAAAGTCCCAGGACCCAAAGCAGAATGGGGAGAGTGGGGCTCTGCCTCTTGCCGTTCACAGGATAGGAGGCATCATCTGTAAATCACAAACTTGTCTCCGAGGCAGCTAGATTGTTGATTCCTTGGAGGAAACCACTGATAATGAATTATTATCTTCTAACCCCTTTAATAGTCCATTTTCTAGAATCCTTAGAAGCCCTGGGTATAGAAGGCTGAAAGGTGCCTCTGCACTTAACGCTGGGTTGTCACAAATGTGGCATGAGAGCCATCGTCTCCAGCCTCCACATCCATGGCAGCCATTGCTCATTCATCCCGCAGCCTTCCTGCGGCGCCCAGCTGTGGCCGGAGAATGCGTGTTAACGCAGCACTTTGGGCAGCTGCTACCACTTAATAGGACTCGGTGTGCAAGATAAAACCTATTGGCTGTGCTTCATGTAACCTCTGGCTGCCACACAAAGACTTGAATCCTTAAAAACAAACAAACAAAAAGCGCATTATATAAGAGCAAGATCTTAAGAATTCAGGGTTGCAAAGGTCTTTCCAAGATTATAGTCGGTGATTTCCACTTTTGGTGCAGCCTAGAACATACACAGAAATTATCCAGGTAGAAGGGAGTTTCTTCCACTTTTAAGATTTGTAAAGGTGGGAAAATCCCTAAGTAATTCTGGATTTAACCACTTTTAGAGTCAGAAAATCCGTTTTATCTTTCGCTTGTGTTATTCCAGTCTGAATTCTACAAACTCACAAATGACTAACAAATGGATATAGAGCTAACAGGGTTCTCAGGTAAATCCAATTTTTGGAACCTTCCTTAGAACTTTCTAAGTTAGTGGTGTCAAAAAGACAAAATTACAACATATTTAGTTTAAAGATCGTAAGTGGCTTTTATTCACAATTCTTGAATCGGGCAGCCCTCGGGAAGCAGAAAAGTTTCAAAGAACCAGCCACGTGGTCAGGCAGTGTCTATGGATGGAAACAGAAGTGAAGTCTAGAGCTTAATTGGTTCCAGCCCTATTTGAATCAGCTGGCCGCCTACGATTGCCTAAAGCTCAGCTGCTGTAACTACCCGAAACTCAGCCATCTGTTACTTGAGTATATGCCCAAGTTACTTAGTTAATTAGTTTCATTTAGCATGAACGACTCCATATTGGTTTGGTCTGTTGGGCCCAGTGCAGGAGCCTCATCCAAATCAATAGCCTCCTACCAATTTTATTTAATAGTGGGGAAGGAAGGTTCTAGTCTCCTCTGGCTCATCTCTTCAGCTTCCCCTGCGTTTTGGAGATGCTGGCAGCTGGGTCCACGGTGAGGTAACACTATGATCCACGTCGAAAATATTTCAAACCACTCCAGCCTGGCTGGCAGAGCAGCGTGGGCTTCGGCCCTCAGGCTCCCCAGAGGGCCTCTGGGGGAGGCTGCTTGTCCACTTCCTCTGCCCAGGGCTGTCGGCCGTCTGCACAGCTGCAAAGATAAACAAGCCCCGCGCACCTACTGCAGAGATGGCCCATGCCGCGCCCAGGAAACTGAGAATCGCCTGCTTGTACCTGTGGGGTTTGCCAGCAGCTGGGGTGATGGAGGGGGACCGGGAGAGAAGCAGGGGAGGGCAGGGGATTGTGCCGCCAGAGGAGAAAGCCCCTGTCCCCTTGTGTTGTCTGGCTCTGGGCTTGTGCCCAGTCGTCTTGCATCAGCTTAATCTCCCTGTGGTTTCTAAGTAACAGCTTGTGTCTTGTGCTGCACGGCTCTTGCCCCTCCTCCCCGCCTCACTGGTTCACAGAGCCCAAGACAGGGCTGCTCACCCAGGTGGGCTTCTGGGTCAGTTAAGGAGCTTTCTAAAACCAGGTGGGGTTGGTGGATGCACTATCAAGTAGACAAGTGAGAAAATCAGCAGCTGAGTGAGATTTATTTAGGAATCAGAGCCGCAGGGTGCAACGGTCCAGAGCCACTTCCATCAGGCCTCTGCCCCTCGATGTGGAACTGTCAGCTGACACCACCCTCCCTCCCCCACCAGCCTCCATGGCAGCCCTTTTGGCCACCAGCTAGCCGAAGAAAGTGCAATGAGATTTCAAATGAGGATAATTTAAAAGGCAAAGCAGAGTTTATACAGCCACTGCCTCGTTCTTTATGTCCTCGCTATGCCATCCTTATACAGTAAAGTTAGAACTTCTTACACACTCAAGGGATAGAAGTATATGTGACGCAAGTGTATCCCGTGACTTTGTTTTCCTCCTTCTCATAAAGCAAAGCTTTGCCTTGCACATGAGAAAGAATTAGAACAGAACTTTGCTCCATCCCATCTCCTTCCTCCACCGGGACAGATGCCGTTAATCGACCTCGGCACCTCCTACCCCGCCTGGACGCTGCCCCGGCAGCTTTCTTAAGACGGCAGTCAGGCGGTGACACCCAACTGGCTTGGGGTCGCCCACAGGAGGAAGCTCGCTTTCACCTTGAGTGAGAGAACTTACTGTGGAATAAATTATTGAAGTGCAGCATTTTGGGGATGAAAAGCGCAATCCCCAGCCAAAGACTCCCTGTGAAGAAGATCCTGGCCTGGGCGTTGGAAAGCCCCAGACACAACTGGGAAGACTTTGGTGAGTCATTTCGCTGCCAGGTGGTGCCACCACTGGAGTATTTCCCCCGAATCCGTTTGCTATGAATTTATAAAACGTGATGGTGACAATAGGTACTGTTGATCTGGACTCTTTGGTTGTAGGTAGCAGGTTCCAACTCCAGCAGGCCTAACCTGAACCCTAGAGCTTAACTCTAAGGTTGTGTGACTCCAGCTGAAAGAAACGCAGCCGGCCCCGAGGGCTCTGGGACCAGGCCCTGGAAAGCTCCCTGCTGCTCCCTCTGCTTGTCACACATGCCTGCTCCTCCTTTCTAGGCCAGGTGACTCTCTTTCTCTGGCCCAGGAGCCAGCATATGGCCCCCGACAGCTTCCACCTTCACACATTCCCACGGTCTCTGACTCACAGTTCCAAGTTCCCTAGAGGTGTTCCAGTTGGCCTTGTCTGCTCAGGGTCTCCCTGGGCCTGTTAGCTATGCACAGGCAAGCGGGGTCACATGGGCTCTTTCATTTGTTCTGTGACTGCTATTTTATCGAGTGCATACTATGTGCCAGATAAGATTCTTGGTGTTGGGGACGCAGCAGTAAACAAGATAGACACACCCCTCACTGAAAAGAGAGAAACAGTGGACAAGAAAATAAAACAGCTTAGCTAATAAGCTCTGAGGATAAAACAAAACAGTGAGTTGCTATGGGAAGGTGCTGTGAGGGCTGTTTGCAAAGTCTCTCCGAGGAGCTAACCTTTAAGACGTGACTGATATGAACATGGGTACCTGGGACTCTTCCCTGTGATGTGAGTAGGGGACAAGGCATTCCAGAAGAGAAGGGCTCGTTGTGAATTTAGACAAACCACAGAAATACCTACCTCAAGTGGCATTTACAGAACTGTATAAATTGATATTTAAAGCCTCTTTTTCTCTAAGTATACAAGTAACTACTCATTGTTTAAAAAAAGAAACAAACTAGGAAATTTAAGAGTATAAAAATAAAAATTATCCAGAATTATTCTACCCAAAGATAATCACTAATGAACATTTTGATATATTTTCTTACATTTGTTTTTCTCCATTTTTACATATATTTAGCTTATGGCATAATTAGCTCAGAAACACCCCAGGGCATAGATGAAGAGGGCTTATAATAGATGATATCTGTCCCTGTGTTATTTACTACTATTAATTGATTAAAAAAATAATAAGGCCAGTGATTCATTAGACATGAACTTTGCAGATGCAAAACATCAACTTCCTCGGCAACTCTGCTTTTGTAAAGGAGAAATAAGCTTTTTTGCTCGGCAATTCTGCTGCTGCGGCGTCTCAACTTCATAAGTAGTTTAACCATTTTTATTAAGTCCTGAAATGCAACAGTCCCCATTATTGCTCTGGGTGGTCATCCAGCCTGGCACAAGACGCCCTGTGAATTGAGGGATAAAATGTGAGAAATGCAGTTTCTGGTATTACTAAGAAGAGTGGAGGCAGAAGACACTTATCGGGTCAAATTTCGACCCTTGCCTGCAAAATCCACTTAATAATTCATAACTGACTTGATTCCTAAGTTTGGGGCCTAACACAAGCAAAATAACCCAAGATTATTCTTATACCTTGAATTCTCTGTACTAAATTCTTAATCTTAATTCTTTCAGTTGGCTAAAGTAACTCAAACTAATTTTGGGTTCAATTCCTCTGTGAATATCTGAAAATACCTTGTGGTAGCTTTACACACAAATGACAGTGTCACTGCATATAATTTAAGTCATAATATTAGAATTATTTTTCTACCAAATCAGTAAACATTGCTCCATTGTTTTTTAAGTACTTAGTGTTGTAAAGGACAAGGCAAAGACAAGTTTGGAAGTTAACTTTTTTCCAAGTGGTATCTTTATTTTTTACCTTAGCTTTATTCTTTCATCTCACACTGTTGCCTTTTTAGTCTGAGCCTGTTCTTATTTCATATCAACCATATCCTCCTACAGACTGTTTAAACCAGCAACAGCATGCATTCATTGTTCCTCCTGTGTGTTTTTATAGCACTGTTTCTTCCTCCACCTTCGTATTTATCCTGCTTTGTTACAAGTGCTTATTTACTTCTCTACATCTACCAACAGAAAGTAAATCCTCTGGTGCAAAAATTATGTCTGTCTTGCTTACAGCTTTATCATGAGTGTGTAGCACAGGGGGAAAGTATTTAATAAATATTCATTGTCGGATATCCAAAGAATTTTATTAAAATTTCCCCAGTTTCTGTATTGTATGATTTTCAGAGATCTTCTCTCCTTCGGAGTCACTAGAGTAGTGTGTCTTTTGCCTTTTTCTGAGATATTTTTTCCAGAAACCCTACTTTGTTTTAAGTTTACTCATCTTCTGTTCCAGTCATCTATTGTTGTGTAACAAACCACCCCAAAATTTAGTGGCCCCAAACAACCACCGTTATTTGATATTCACGGCTTCTGTGCATCAGGAAATTGGAGAAAAGCCCTGTTTGGGGCCTCAGTTGAAACAAGTGAACGGCTGGGGAAGACTCAAAAGGCTGGGAGCTATCCCAGCTGGGGCTGACGCGTCCACTTCGAAGGTGGGTCTTCATTCAAATGTCTGGCACTTGAGCAGGATGGCTTCCCCGTTAACCTGAGCACCTACACGTGGCCTCTCTAGAATGGCCTGCGTTTCTCACAGCGTAGCTCCTGGGCGGAGCCCAAGTGAGAGCATCAGGAGTGCGTGTTCCGCGAGGCCAAGGCAAGAGCTGCCAGGCTTCTTCTGACCTGGCCTAGGAAGTCACGCGGCATCGCTTCTACTGTATTCTGGTTACAAGCAAGGCACTAAAGACAGCCCAAGTTCAAGGGGAGGGAGATTGTACTTCCTCTCGTGATGGGCGAGTGGTAAAGTCACATTCAGAAGAGTATGTGGGACGGAGAAATTGTTACAGCCAGCTTTGGAAACTGTAGCCTGCCACACCCTCCACTTCAGGGGTGGGGGTGGAGGAATCTTCCAGAGCTGGTGCTGTCAACACACAGAGTGTGCGGATTGTCGTTGATCCCACTTTATGTGCCCTCGAGTCCGGGAGGCGCTTAGTACTGGCCACGCTCAGATCTCGCGCTGGAAGGCAAATGGTATGCACGGCTCCTCGTGCACTAATGCGGCTCGAGGGGCTCAGGTGCGATAAGCAGGGACCCTGAGCACCCCCACCGCGCACTTGCTCCCATGGCGCTTCCTGTTTGCCCTCCTGGACCTGAAACGGCCCTTCGAGTTTTGGAAGGGTCCCCTCCCTCCTTGGTTGTTCTTTTGCTAATTACAATCTTAAATTGGATACAGAAAAAGATGGGGTGGCGAGTGGTGGGAGAACAACCCTCACCTTCAGCAGTCAGGGCCATTTAACAGGATGACACATGCCTGTTTATCTGGTCGTTTTCTGAGTCAAGAACAGATCCTGGGGTCTAGTTCCATTGGCAATAGGTAACAGTCCACGTTTTCAGAATTCCTGTGACCATTCACCTTTTTCTGGGGCTTCATGGCTATGTTGGTAGAAAGCTGGGAGAGGCTGTCAGGGGATGCTAGCCAGATCCCACGCAAGCTAAGGGCAGGGGAGATGTTTCCCTTGAGATTCTCTGGAGGTCAAATAGGTTAAACAGAGGAGAGCGTGAGCAGGTGGTTCAGTGGTCCTAGCTGAGTTAAAATGGTCAAGTGTTCTCATTGGTGGCTGGTATTAGATTTATTTTGAAGGATATTTTTTCCAAATTAACGTAATAAATGCTCACTATAATAAGCAAAGAGTACAGAGATGTAGATAGCCATCCCCCAGTGTCCATAGGGGATTGGTTCCAGGGCTCCAGCAGATACCCAAATCTGTGGCTATTCAAGTCCCTTGTATAAAATGACATAGTCTTTGCTTATAACCAAGGCACATCCTCCCATATAAGTTAAATCATCTCTAGATTACTTATAATACCAAATACAATGTGAATGCTGTGTAAATGGTTATTATACTGTATTTTATTTGTATTATTTTTATTGTTTTGTTTCAATTTGTATCAATTTGTTTATTAAAGACCACCAGAAGGTCTTCAGAGGTAATAATATGCACAGAGCTGTCACCTCCTGCCGTCTGAAATTTCTACTGAAGGACTTACATGGGGCTGTTTTACAGTTAACCTTATTTTTTTTTAGTAAATAGAAGGAGTACATTCTAAAATAACTATTAAAAGGATAGTATAGGCTGGGCCTGGTGGCTCATGCCTGTACCTAGCAGTTTATGAGGCCGAGGTGGGAGCTTGGCTTGAGACCAGCCTGGGCAACATAACAAGACCCCGTCTCTCTACCAAAAAATGTAAAAATTAGCCAAATGTGGTGGCATGAACCTGGAGTTCCAACTGCTTGGGAGGCTGAGGCAGGAAGATCACTTGAGCCCAGGGATGCAAGGCTACAGTGAGTTGGGATGACGCCACTGTACTCACGCCCAGGCACCAGAGCAAGACCCTATCTCAAAAAAGAAAAGTATAGTAAACACATAGATCAGTTACATAGTAATTTATTATCAAGTATTATGTACTGTACATAAGTGTATGTGCTATATTTTTATGTGACTGGCAGCACAGTAGGTTTGTTCATGCCAACATCACCACAAACACGTGAGTAACACATTGGGCTATGATGTTATGATGGTTATGATGTCACTAGGTGACAGGAATTTTTCAGTTCCATTATGATCTTGAGACCACCATCCTATATGCAGTCATTAACCAAAACATCATTATACAGTGCATGGCTATGTATATGTGTGTATACACACAAACCCATAATTAGCAATGCTCCTTGCAGCCTTACACAAATAACCAATGCCAGCAGTTTATTGTGTATCTTTCCACCTCACCTCTTTCCTCTCTTCTATCTTCCTCACTCCTCCTCCTCCTCCTCTTGTTGTTCTCTCTCCTTCCCTCCCCCGCATTCTCTCTGACATTGATCTATCTACTATGTACACACTGCCCACTATGCTGGGGGGATGGTTCTAATTTCATATAATTATTACCAACCTGTACACATTTCTCTGAAACATCTCCAGATCAATGCCTATAACAATATTGTTTTCTTTTTAATAGTTATATAATATGCCATAATATAGATTAAATTATTCAAGTAGGTTGTTCCTAGTTTGGTTTTTACTACTAACAATATGCAGTAAAACAGACATCCTTGATTAGGCTTTTTTCCTAATAGGGGAGACTGCTGAGCTATTTTAAGCAGAGGCTGTTTTTTTTGTTGTTTTTTTTTTTTTTTTAATTCATTCATTTCTACTTTACTTTCTCTGCATGTGGCCCTGGGAAGAATTCTTTGAAATACAAAAAAGTTTTGGGATTTCCCAGCTCCCTGATGCTTGGCCTCTTTCAGCAATGCCCCCATGTCAGCGGAGTTTACTTACCAGTTCAGGGTCTGATGCCTCCCTAGATTTAATCTGGATCTGCCCTGGCTGACCACTAGCAACCTAGATTTAGACACAACCCCCCCCCTTCCTGCTGGTGCAATGAAGAGAAAAATGCATGAAGGAGAGAGTTTGACTTACAGGAGCCCTGAGATTCTATCCTCTCACTTGACAAATGAAGCATAAATCTTCCGTATGTTTCTGAGAGGCTTCATAAATGTATTTTTTATGACACTGCTTGAAATAGTCTTCCCTCCACCTCCTTCCCTTCCTGATTGTCAGACCTTTACCAGATTCCCGCAAAGACCTTTTGGTTCAGTGCAATATTCTTTGCACCCCTGTGGTCCTGCTGAAATGAGTTGTGCCTGCTGCATGCTTGTGTCCTCCCAAAACAGCAGGCAGGAGAGAATTCCAGACTTGTACTCGTCTGTGTACATTCTCCGTTTTCTTCCTCTGTGGTTGCTTTAAGCACATGGCAAGTTTCATCTTTGGCAATCTCGGGGCTCCCCTGTCACTGGGGTCCACTTTAACTCAGAACCTCTCCAGAGCCACTGTCATGGTTTCTACCAGCTGAGAATTGGGGCTGTCCTACATAAGGTCATTGACATAGCAGACGTTTATTGGGCATCTCTAATATCCAAGGCATGGTTCTTAATGCTGGGAATGCAGAGAGGAAAAAGACATGAAACTCTGTACCCACAGCAAGGTAGTATGTACGGTTCTAGGACTTACAGAACATTCCAGGTCTTTGGGAGCACAGAGCTTGGCCCTGGGGAGGTAGTTAAAGGCTTCAGAGGAAAGGACGTTTGAGCTGGGTCCTGAAGTATGAATAGAAGTTCATGCCAGCTGGAGGAGAGGGAAAGAGGCACTGACATGCGAAAGAGCCCCGTAATGCTGGCAAGAGACATAGTGCCAAATAGATGAATTAAAGTAGTGGCAGATTAGACTAAAAAGCAGGATTGAGGCAAGACTGTGAAGGGCCTGGAATCCATTCATTCATTCATTCCTCCTCCATTCAATAAATTTGCTAGACCAGCACTGTCCAAACGAAACACAACGTGGGCCACATATATAATTTAAATTCTTTAGTACATAAAAAAGTAAAAAGAAACAGGTGAAATTAATTTAACAATATATTTTATTTCACCTAATATCCTAAGTAGTATTATTTCAACATGTAATCAATATAAAAAATTTTTAATGAAATATTTTTACGTTCTTTTTTCGAATGGGTGTCTTCAAAATCTACTTAGGGCAGATCTCAATTCAGATGCTAAATTTTTATCAGAAACGCTAGAATTTATATCTCATAAAATTTACAGTTGAAAAGGTAGATTTCATGGACCCAAGTTCCAAATATATTTTTAAATTTTCTACTAACTGGGTCAAATATCAGTTTTAAACTTTAATTATATAGTATTAAAAATTCAGCTCCTCAGTTGTGCTAGTGGCTGCCGCATCGCACAGTTCCGGGCCATCCTGGGAAGTCTGAATTGAATACCGCAAGCCCTGCAGGGAATCGCCGGGTAACTTTCAACAGGAAAATAAGTGAGCAGATGTTTTAGAAAGGTCACTTTTAGAAAGGATGGATTTTTTCTCATATCTGTGGAAAGATCCGTTCCTGTAATGAAAACTTCAGACAGGATGGAGAGAAAGAAGAAAGAAGGAAAGACAGTGCCGTGTGACATTTTAAGGGAAACTGCATGTCTTGCGGGAAATCCTATTTATAGAGAAGCCATTAATGCACTGATCATTTATCATCCTTATATTTTTGCTAAAGTTTGTAAGTCTCTCTAAAGTCCCTGTCTATATAGTCCTCCTTTCTATGGCCTTGAGAGTGAGGAGGAAGGTGTGGCCTGACCGGATATGGGAAATGGATGGCCTTTACGTAACCTTAACTTTTGAAAAATGCACCTGATTTTCCCCAGGCAGCTGAGCTGCTGCTGTTGTCCTCTAGCCGGGAGGGGGTGTCTGCGGTGTGAGGCCGTGTCTGGTTTAACAGGACAAGATTAAAACAGGAAGGTGGTGGCACACAGACAATAATTCTAAACCACTCTGTGACAGCTTGGGTTTGTCCCAGAAGTCCTGTGGCGCCAATAAATGAAAAATAAAAATGAAACTCAAGCAATGCTTTGAACAGTGTGGGAAAATTCAGGAAAAACACAACTGGACAGACATATCCAGTGTTTGGACCGGCCAACTGTGTTGTGATTTACGAATTCATGGAACTAAAGAGAAAGAGTAGACAAAATGTGCAGTTCCCAAAGCAGTGTAATTGCTTTGCTAATTTAGTAATATGTTCTGTTGGCTGCTGGGTAGAAATATTAGCACCTACTACTCTATTTTTCCTTCAAGAAGTCAGGTGAAAATTCGAAAATTTACTATTTCCTGTTCACTTGCTGGTAGCTTTTTAAATAAAAGAATCTTTTTCTATACTGGTCAGGACTTCACTTACTGTAGGATTTTATATCAAGTCTCAGACCAAAAGGGTAAATTTTTAAAGTTGGAAGCAAATCTCCTTACCTAGTTTCAAGTTAAATACATCAAAACCTCACACATTCTGAATTTGCCGATTCAGAATTGGAGCCCTTTTGGAGAAAGGGCATCGTGAAACTTTTGACTATTCCTGGAAAAAGTGTTAGTGCGAATTAATATTATAAGCATTGATTATAGCGTGAACACACCCTACATTGGAGGAATATTACTGTCAAATTTGCACAGTTGCTGAGGAAGTCTCATTCACACAAAACAGTAAGCTAATTGCACAGTACTCTTCTGTGTTCACAGAAGACATTAAACAACTAGCACCTTGTAAACAAACTGGTTTAGATTTGCTAAAGCTGTGAGCACCAAGAAAAGTTCCTGTAACCTAGAAAGCATTTAGTAAGTTGATTCCTTTCCATTTCCTTTGAGTTGCAATTATATAAGAAAACATAAAAGCCACTTATTCTTCTGATAAAATATCCTCCACACGGGAATTAGATGAGTAAGGAGAATCCACTTTGAGATTCAGGAAGCGTCGAGGTAACCTGTGGAGAATCAAAGGAGAAATCTGGAGAGTAGACAGCAGGCTTTTGTCCCATCCATTCAGCTGGGCTCTCTACTGCTCCTTAAAAATCCAATCCAGGAATCGGGGGGGCCTTTTCCTGTCACATGTGTGTATACACACACGTGCACACGCATGTATTAGGAAAACCAAGTTGCCCCACTGCCTTTAGATTTTATTCTCAAAACTCTGCTGCTTGGGCCTAATGAGGATCCCAGCTAGCTTCGTGGATTTCCCCCAACCCAAATAAAAGGCTGCGTTTCCCATCTAGAAAGCCTGATTATTTGATTTTGTTGCTAAACCTCCCCACATCTTTGGACTCCACCGAGGCAAACACTGTGCCACAGCACGTGACCCTGGTTGGGTAGCAACAAGCAATTTTATTTCATTAAATAAATCGCCACATTTAAGCCACAAAGCAAAACGAGGGAGGCTTGGGATTGAAACAGGTGGGCAGTGGCCCCGTGAAAGGTCTGGGCCTGGCCCCTGCTTCCCCAGACGGCAGCTCTGGCTGCTGCGCGGAAGCAAGCAAGCGCCGCCCTCGTGCTCTTGGGCCCGCTGTACCCAAACCAAGTGGCCTGGTTTTTAGAAGAGAAATGCCTGTCCTTCCATGACGCCCAGTTTGTGGACCAGAAAATGGGCTCCAAGAGCATATTTCCGCCCCGACAACAGCTCATTTCTGTGAGGAAAGGAAGGAGTGTGGACACGGAGGATGCATTCTTTTGTTCAACCTTTTCTTTGCCTGCCGACCTAGAGCCGGGCACCGAGGAGGCAGTGCCGAGCACGGACTCTGTCCTCAGAGCCTGCCACCTAGCTGGACACAGAGTCTCTGTGACCCACACTTTTAGTCAGACTCCCAAACCTCGGGCTCATCTGTGCAATTCTTTTAAAATCCAGTTTTAGCAAAGAACTCTGCTAAATCAGTTTGGGAAGATTCCCTTATCCTTAATATCTGATCACCCCAGATATCAGGTCCCTCATCCTCTACCACCCCCAGGTGACATCTGACCACACAGGCCTGTCTTCAGCAAGGATTTCCCTTACTCCTGATGTTACCTTTTTTTTTTTTTTTT
>VBSM01000529.1:57332090-57353334 GCA_008086735.1 Cheirogaleus medius
AAAAAAAAAAAAAAATATATATATATATATATATGGGAAACAGAGTCATGGGTTTCTTTTGGAAGGAAGATAAATTTAGAAAAACATATATATAAGGTTGGGGAGTGTTGGGTAGTATTGGTTACAGAAGATAGAGTGGAGGAGAGAAATGTTTCAGGGCCAGTTAGTAGAAATGGAACATGTTAAGTCAGTTAAATGCAAGGAACTAGTGGAGTTCAGCCAGACAGGTAAATAAAGATTACGCTGCAAAATATTGACCACCTTGTGAGGACAAGAAATGGCCCAAGAACAGTTGGGGCCTGTCCAGGTGAAGCAGGGCGCCCCTCGGCTCGGCAATGATACTGCAATGGGAAAACTCACACGCAGCTGAAGTATGAGGTGACTGGGTCAGTCCCTAGTCTAATCGGCTTTCTCTTCTGGGAAAGACCTGGGGCGGATTTGGGGAAGTGTTTGTGCAGAAGACAAAGAATTGAATCACTAGGGTGAGGAACTTACATTATTCACAAAAGGGTTGTATTGAGTCTTTGGTCCCCAAGAAGTTCCATGAGCACAAAGACCTGATGTGTTTCTCACCGATATGATCGTGGACAGTGTAAACAATACACCTGGTGTTTGCGGATTCACACCCACCCTGGCCGCAAGGGAGGAAACCTGAGAAGCGGCAGGAGGGTGAGTTAGCAACACCTTCCTCTCCTGCCTCCTCCCAGGGCTTGATAAGGCAAGGCAGGTGACTGTTCAGCAGGGCTGTGGGCAGGAACAGATCTGCTGACAAGGGATGTGAGGAGGGCAGACATCCCAAGGCGTGTCTTGAACGTTCAGCTTATGGGTAATGTAGCAGCATTCAGCGGTAAAAAGGAATGAAGTACTGCACGAACGCAGTACGTGCTATGGCACCTGTGAACCCTGAAAACATCGTGCTAAGTGAAAGAAGCCCGTCACAAAAGACCATGTATCGTGATTCCATTTATATAAAACGTCCTGAATAGACGCATCTAGAGACTCTTCATCCTGACGTGTTTTTCCAGCCTCTTCTCCTTCCTCCCTCCCTCCTCCGTCGTCCACCTGCAGCATTTGCTTTGTCCTCAACAAAGGACAAAGGACTCGCTGTTTCCTGAAAACTCCAGGTGCTTTCAGACCTCTGTGCCTTTGCACATGCCATTCCCTCGCCGGGGAAGGCCTCTTTCTTCTTGATTACCGTCAAATACATGTGCATCCCTCTAGGCCAGCTTCACTGGCAATGCCAAACTAAGCTGCGCACTCCTGATGCCCGCTGAAAGGAGTCTCATCCCCACTAAAATGTGGAGTCCGGTTCGGGACAGCATAGAACATCAAGGCTGGAGGCAAACCTGGAGGTTATCAAGTCCTCCTTCAGCCCCATAACAGAGCAGGAAACTGAGGCCGCAAGAGGATGGGTGGCTAGTCCAAGTCCTGAAGCGCAATGAGGACAGTACCAGGTTCTTTGGCTTACCCCTCAAACTTTTTGCAACTCTTTTTAATTAAACAGATGTTTATCCAAGATTTGCTATGTGCCTGTGTTTTATTATGTCAACCCATTCTTTAAAAACCTGTACATGGCCCCTGATTATTGTCACGTAATAGGGTACCAGTTCCAGCTTCACTGCTTGCTACTCGCTGCCACCCTATATTCAACCATCCAGCCATTTAAACGTCTCAACATACTATAATGTAGTCAGTAAGTACAAACACTTTGCTGTCAGAGACCTGGATTTGAACGACATCTCTGCCACTTAAGTATATGACCTTGGGAAATTTAATTCATCTTTTCGGAGCCTCAGTTTCATCATCTGTAAAATGGGCATAATGATATCTGTCTTCTAAGATCATTGTTAGGATTACTTGGCTATTTAAAAAGCACTTATGTGTCATTATTGGTAATGTTTATCATTTTAGATGATGATGGTTATTACCTTCCTCAGGAAGCTCCCCTGCCCTCCCAAGATTGTATGAGGTGCCCCTTTATCCAGTTTCTGTGCTTACCTCTTAACAGCATAAATTCCTATTAAATGTGTTCGTCTCTACCTTAAACTGTGAGCTCTCCGGGAGCATGACCATTGTTTCTTGTTCAACTTGGTATCTCCAACACTGTCTCCATAGTTTTGGCTTTTACAGAATGTCATATAGTTGGAACCATACAATATGTATGTGCCCTTTTCAGAGTGGCTTATCTCACTTAGTAATATGCATTTAAGTTTCCTCCATTCCTTTTCATGGCTTGACAGCTCATTTCATTTCAGCACTGAATATTATTCCATTGGTTGGATGTATCGCAGTTTATCCATTAAAATGCTGAAAGACATCTTGGTTGTCAATTATGCATAAAACTGCTATTAATATTAGCATCTGTGTGCAGGTTTGTGTGTAGATGTTAAGTTTTCAACTCATTTGAGTTAAAAATACCAAGGAGCACAAGTGCTGAAAAGTTTGGTACAGAGTATGTTTAGTTTAAGAAACTGTAACACCAGGCTGGACACAGTGGCTCACGCCTATAATCCTCTGGGAGGCCGAGGAGGGAGGATTGCTTGAGGTCAGGAGTTTGAGACCAGCCTGAGAGTCAGATCCTGTCTCTACTAAAAATAGAAAAAATTAGCCAGTGTGGTGGCGTGCACCTGTAGTCCTAGCTACTCAGGAGGCTGAGGCAGGAGAATTGCTTGGGCCCAGGAGTTCGAGGTTGCCGTGAGCTAGGCTGATGCCACAGCACTCTAGCCCGGGTGACAGAGCAAGACTGTGTCTCAAAAAAAAAGAAACTGCATCACCTTCCAAGTGGCTGTACCATTTTGCGTCCCACCATCAATGAATGAGAGTTCCTATTGCACATCCTCACCAGCATTTAGTGTTGTCAGTGTTTTGGATTTTGGCTATTCTAACAGATGTGTAATGGTATCTCACTGTTGTTTTAGGCACTTAGTTTTTAAACAACTCACTTTTTTTCTTTGGTTTGTGGGGGTTGTGTTTTAAAATTTTTCAGAGCAAATTATAAGCAGGTGATCTTTTTTCAGTATTAAAAATGATCTTATTTACAAATAATTCTTAAGACTCATTTTTTTTTTCCTTTTAAATATAGATAAATGCAGAGGGAACACCAGAGGAAGTTTTCCGTCAACTCTGCACAGCTATTGACTCTGTTTTCTGAAGGTGAAGATGCACGTTCATTAAGGAGAGTGGAGAGACAAACATTAAAAGGTTCATCCCTTAACACAACATGTTTCAAGTTAAACCTTTTGTGTCCTCCTAAATCCTGACATAACTATTGCTTCTCAGCTAGATCTGTGTGAGAGGTGTCTGGAAATCATGCATGGTGTATTTGCGACTATTAACCTTTTCTTCACACTCGTGAGAGCTGCCTGCGCACGCAGGATGCACCTCAGCGCTAGTCAGTACGTGAACAGCAGTGCAGTGCCAGCCTGTGTCATTTGTGTCCCCAGGCCTTGCTGGAGTCTGATCACTTGGTTCTGCTCTCATCAAGCATCCCTGACTCCACACCACATCTTCCTTCCTCTCCTCAAGATTTACGCGCTGCTCCCTCATGAAGGCCCTGACCATGGGGCAGGCGTGGGCATCTTCTCTGGTGGCTTTCTGTTTCCCCAGCTCTTGTCCACTAGTGGCTCAGAGCCAGAGAGTGGGCTGATTAGACAATGTCACATATACCATGTAGACGCATCAAGCAAGTAAAATTTGACAGAAATCTTAAAAATGTGAAATCGAATGGCTTTTTAGAGGCAACAGAACCTAGGTCATCAGTAACATTTATTTTTAGGAAACTGGCTCCTTGGAATACTGTCAGAATGGCTAAGGGAACAAATCTGATAATTGTATAACCCAGTCTCCTCTCTACAGGCAGTGCATTTCAATAACTATAAATTAATGATCAAAAGTAATTTGAAAACATGAGAAAATTTATTTAATTCATTGGGCAAGTATCAACTTGGAATTTTCATTTTAAATGATCACCCATTTACTTATTGCCAAGCAAGTAAAAAAAAAAAAAAAAAAAAAAACAGTAACAAAACTGATGTGGGTGGGAGGCGCATGTCAGTAAGTGGCGTTTAGCAGATTTCAATGTTGTATTTGTTTTATATGGGCTTTTTCCAGGGATTTGCAAATCTTGTCACACCCATATGCAAAATTGTGTTTCCCTGCACCAAACCATTGAAATTTGGGTTCTCTTTTGTGCTATCAGTTGTCAAATCAGAGCTTCTTATATATTCTATTGGAATAACTGCATCTTCCACTCAGTTACTACAAAAGATCAGAGTTTCAGTTTGCATGATTTTTTTTTCTTCAATGGTTGTGCAGATAAGGATCCATTTCTGGGACAGAATTGTATTTTTAAAATCATTTTTTTTTTCTTGAAATGGATATGTACAAATAAAATAAATGAAAGACAGGATAACTCTTTTTCTATTTATTTGTAACTCACACCATTCTGGAAAGCATTTGAAGCCTTATTCCAAACAGAATTAGAAGCAAACACAGTAATAGTCAAGATTTACGGTATATGCTTATATGGTTTTAATTTTGGCCATAGATCGGTTTTGAACTATTACACAGAAAACTCTTAATGTATTCATGATACATGGTAATTTTCGTATTTCCTTTTTCTCTTGCACTCATTCTTAAACAGAAATGTCAGTGTTCTCTAAAGAAGAAATTAAATTTCTTTGGTTACAATTATGCCTCTATTAACAAAAAGGGGCATGTTCCCACAACTCGCACACTTGTCAAATACTTTTGTTACTTCCCCAGGTTGTCACACTCTACAGGGGGGCATAAGGAATATTTCAGCAAATTAGAAGGGTTACAGGACGAAAATTATCAGTTGTGCCAGAAAACATAAAATGACTCTTTGTAGGGATTAACATTCTTGAAACACACAGCACATATTGGCAAACACAGTCCATGTCTGCCCAGCTCGGACAGCACAGGTCAGGGAGATGACACAACAGCGAGGCCCAGCCATGGCTTTTATGGCTGTCGTTGGCAGCTGCCTTGAAAAAAATCAGCAGGAGTGAATGGCTTTGCCCCTGAAGAGTATCTAGAAGAGCAAATCAGATCAGATCTTCTACAGAACACATTACTCATTTGAATGGCTTGAAACGGTATCACTACTTGAAAGTTGTAAGATTTTAAAACAGGAAAGGCAAAAGGCCTGCGTGTGTGTATGTAGAAGACATCAGGACACAAGCTAAACTCCTTTACAATGATCTATATTCAAGGCCACACCTGATTCCACACCCTGTCTGATGCCATCAGCTACTGTTACGTTTTTACTGTTGCTTATTTGGCTCAAGCCTCACTGGCCATCCTACTGTTGCCCGGACAAGCCAAACTCTTCCCTGGCTCAGGGCCCCTGTCACTTCCTATAGATCATCCACACAGCAAATTCCCTCACTCCATTCAGGTCTCTGTTCAAATTTAACCTTGTCATTTGAAGATTTCTTTGGTCATTCCATCTAAAATGGTAGACTGTTCCCCATTCTCCCATTATTTTTCTTTGAGCATTACTTTTCTTCACAGTATTTATCTCTGCTTAAAATTAAGTAATTTTTATTATTTATTGCATGTCTTCTGCATAGACTATAAGCTCCACAAGGGCTAGGCTTTGTATCGCCAGTCCCACACACAGCAATTATTACTCAGCATTAACATATTTAAATTCTCTGTACCTCCAGTTTTCTCACGTATAGAGAACATAATAGTAACCAACCTCACAGAGGAGTTGTGAGGATTAAACAAGTCAATAATACATGTAAACCATTTACTAGTTCCTACTGCTCAATGAAGGGTGGTCCTTTGTCAACATCTATTTAGTGTTTCACTTTCACAACTGGGACTAGTACCCAGAATTTCCACTCTAGTGTCCCTTCCATTACATCACTCTAAACACATGGCAGAGAATCAAGACACACGGCCTAACTGGGGTCCCACAGAGGGGAAAAAGCCTTCTCAGCCACCTGGGTTGAACCACATTTTCCAGATAAGATAGAATCCAATTCCCTTGTCCTCTCGGAGCCCTTTAAAGATCATCTCCTGAGGCAAGCTAAGAATCTCACAGACACATTCAGGCATAGGTGGGATCTCCTAACTTCAAGAGAAAAAAATGTAACTCACCAAAATGTTGGTCATACAACCAACAAATATCTATCGACAATCTATTAAAAGTCAGGCCCTAGAGATACAGAGAGACGTGGATGGTCTCTGTTCTCATGGAGCTAAATGTGACATAACTCTCAACAATCCAGTTAACTAGCTACATGAACTGCGAAAAAGAGGTTATGTTTCTTCTTGGATCATATAAACAGAAGCACATTTTGTGTCAAAGAAAGAAATAAAAACAAACACTTTACAGCTTAAAAAGGACAATACCTTCTGAAGCCTGTGGAAACACCTACTGGAATCTGGAGACTTTCAATTCTATCCAGTGCACCTAGAACAATGGACTTCAAACTTTGTTGCCCACAGTAAGAAATACAGTTTATATAGCATACCGCACTTATAACTAAAAAAGACATTTCACAAAATAATACTTATCCTTACTACATGTGATGTATCATTTTCTTCATTTCATTTTTTAAAAAATGTTCCTCACACCTCAGTAAACTGTGTTCTGTGATTAAACAAAAGGGGGAAGGGGAGAAAAACAGATAAGGCATACTATTAAGTGAGAAGCACCCACCATGCATGGAAAAAGTCCTACCCAAGGCATGAGATACAAGCCTTAGTCCCAATTTTGCCCAAAGCCATATGACCACATTTGCTGCCAAATTAGAATATGAAAATTACATGTATGTGTTTTTCTAATTCACAATGGCAGAACATTTCAGTGCTTTTTCCTCACCCATAGCTATGCTTCTCTATTCTGTACTACAAACCCGGACATATGCTTAGGTTTGTACTCTGGGAACCACACCACACCAGCAAAAAAGAATGTGTGGCAAACCCTGCACATCTCCACTCCTAACACTTTAGTGATACCCGACACAAAGGAAATATTCTTGCTTGGGAAACAGGGTAGTGAGACAGACATGACTCTAGAGTGATTGCTCTAGGCCAAAGTCCAAGCATCACCCCACTTTACTAACTATATGACCTTGGGCAAGTTATTTAACCTCTCTCTGGCTAGATCTCCTCATATGAAAACCGGATAATAAATGAACCTGCCTTATAGGGTTGCTGACAATTAGTTACTATATGCTTGCTTGGCACATAGTAAGCACTGTATCAGTGTTTGTTATTATTAGTGCATCACACCAAAGGAAATCTCCTCTGCCTAAACCTTATAGCAGTGGTTTTAGACGTCATTAAAAGTTTCTTCAGTTATTAGCAAGTAACTTGAGCACAATATATCAGGAAATAGATTTTTAACCTACTGAATACCACTTCATAAGAAATTCTTCAACAAGTAGGTCTCGTATGTCTGTTGTCACTTACAGCTGATACTTCTTTGTAGGCAGATGGAAAGCCTACTGGCACACGACAGCCCTGTCCATTCCTGCAACCCTCAAATTAAAACAACAGATATTACCTACTACTAACCTTTAGGGCCTTTTAAAGCCATGGAGGCTATTTGCTTAGAGCTGAAAAATGCAAAATAAACACATCTTCTGCTCAAGCAGAAAATAATCCTCTATACCAAAGTTTCAAAATATGTGCTCTTAAAAATGCATTCAAGTGGTTTGTCTATTCTGTTTGTATTACAATTGTATCACTCATAGCCCTGTTCCAAAGCATACCTCATACTTTATGGAATTTCTGATTGGATCTAAATGGTTCTCCAAAACTAATTGGCATTATTTCTATACAAACACAGAAGTTACAGAAGTTATCATCAACTGCTACTGTCTTGCTTAATTACAGGTTGAAAGATCTTCTGGCAAATTCACATAACATTTAATATCAAAATGTCCAGAATTCTAACAACTCCCCTCCTCCCCAACTAATAATTCCAGGGTGAGAAGTTAAGCTCAAGTCCATTTACTTTTCCATCTGATATACTGTATCTATATCATCAGTGATCTATAATCAATATATTACTTTAAAATTCTCATTTCTATATTTAAAATTCTGTTACTTTTCTCATTTAAAAAAATTCAGGGTGTGAATTTAGTACCTATGTATTAAAGAGAATTAGTAAATAATGTTCCCTTGATTTAAAATAGGAAAAAACAGATGACTCTAAAAATTGGGTCAGGTATAACACTTAATCAATCTTAGAATATTTATACTATCTTTTCCTATAGTCAATAATAATTTTCAGGAAACAAGGTGATTTTCAAAAACCATATGTTTAAATACATGGGCTTATCTTCGTTAAAAACAACTAGAATAAAATTTTTCAACTTAAGATTAGTTTTCACATCAGGGCAATCAGAATTGCCGCTTTCTTTAACCAAATCTGTGTTTCTTTTTTGTAAGCTAGTCTAATTTAGTGTTTTAGCACATATTGAGTGAAAATATTATCTTTTGCAGTGTGTCTCAAGTTCACCCTTTTTTCCCATAATATATTCCATATTATAAAGGACAGAGAGAAAACCCTTATATATGTGAAGCAAAAACTTTAAAAAACCAATTTCTGGTTTTAACACTGGTAAAAAATTCCAATATCTAACCAAAAGGAAGTCACAACAAGCATTCTATAATATAAACAGACAGTATCCACATAGTTTATTTCTCACAGTTCTCCTGACAAATGAACATTATTCAAGAACATACTGTATACACAGATAAGAAACATACAAAATGTTTTAAATGATGCACAACAAAATCCAGCAGTATAAAAGAATGCATGTGAACTCTTGCTCACTGTGCAGACTAAATTTAATCACTTGTTTAAATAGTAATAAAAATACAATCTTTTATGGATCTTGTGCAGACTACAAAAGAGGGAAATTATTATCATATATATGATTTTTATATTAGGCAGTTTTCTTTGATGAGTTGTATTGACAACTCCAAATACAGAGGCAGAAGGCTGTGTATTTTAAAGGAATTAATGTTGTGAATTAGAGACTTTACACAGTTACTACCACTGGCACTTTTCACCATAGTTTGTACACATCACATGATCATCTTATATAACATTACATTTAAAAAATATATCTGAGTGACAATTTTATAACATTCACACACCATGAGCTGGTTAAGGAAGCAATGCCACAGGCTGCCTCCTGTAGTGCTTCACTGTTGGTAATAAGAACAGTTCATTGTGGTTAAAAGAAATTAGATATCAATATGGTTAAGCAGCTCCAATTTACTAAAGGCCATCAATGACCACCACTGGGACAGTGAGTTCTTTTAAAGTGTATATCCTAGAAGCAAACACCATCATTGGTTAAAACTTTGTCTAAAGAAGTCAGTTTCTGTGCTGAAAACTATTTTCACAAAACTGAAAGCTACTAAACTGTTGTAATATAAATACTTTGTCTTCTCATTATCATATTTATCACCGAGTTCTTTGAAACCTTTGGAATTTACTCTCTCTTTAATGTGTGCTCTCGTTTCCATCTCACCCATTTAAGATCACTACCTAAAAGGCTTTATTTAAGGTAGTGGTGACAAATTCACCAGGGATACCCTTTGCTCACCAGGAATGTTCAGCTGCTGAACAGTGATCTAGAGCCACACGGTGCAGAGCTGTACTTGACGAGAACACTCAGGAAGCTCTCATGCTGAGTGTCATTTCAGGGAAAGCAGAGAATCTTTCCAAACTGTGCACATAATTAACAATGATACCATTGCTATATGTTGAAGAGGACTAGTAAATGATGGTCTCTTCCATGTCATCTGTTTGCTGGAAAGTAGTTTGGGTCAAGGTAATTATAACTGGTGCCCTGGGACACACAGTAGTCTCTGTCTAAGAATGTCTCTGACCTATAAATAGGCTCTAATTGGTGATCTTCCTTGTGAATATCTGTCTCGTGTAGGCTGCAAAGAAAAAAAACACACACACATAAACACGAACACATCATTAGATGGAAGTGGATGCATTTTGGTCTATATATTTCAAAACTTCTTCAAAGTTCTTGTTTAAATCCATTAATCTATCAAAATCTCTAACGGAAAGTTACTTGACATGTTAAGGAAAAAATTTAATTGCTTAGAACAACAAAGTTTAGTTCACTAAGTGTGACTATTTTCTAAGTTTAGAAATCAAATTCACTAATGGCTGGGAAGCTCTTTTCTTATCAAATTTAAGACTGACAATGAAAAAAACATTTACCAGTCTGAACAAGAATCGCAGAAATCCAAAGACATTTCTGGAGGACAATCCTGGCAGTGCCACCGAACACCCTGGATAGGTTCTACGCCACAGTTATCACACTATAACAGATTCAAGGAAAAGAAGTATTAGGCTATATTGTTTCACAACTTCTTAAATTTTCTGCTGGGAAACACACATAGACATCTCCTTTCTTCCCAAGCACTGAACAGTGGTATAACACAAAAATGGTTATAAGTTAGATACAATTTGTAGCAAACTAGGTAAAATTCCATCTACTCAAGATCAAGATATAGGTGGGTGAGAGAGAGATTAGATAGTCTTTAATCTGCTTTATGTACTTTTTTAAAAAGTTAAGTAAATCATCTCTAACTTGGGCAGTTTGTTATTGGTAACCATTTACCTGAAAGGTAACTCAGACCAGTATATGATTGTGAATGAGAAACACTGACTCAATACCACAGTTAAAAACTATTCAAATATGTTGCAGAACTGTTTTAGCAGGTTATTGTAGCTAACATAAACCCAGGCAACCATAAAATCCTCTCTAAACTTTTATCTTACTGAATCACTCTCTGAAGGCTAATGGTTCTTAATGACCAATGCCCATCATGTCAAAAGGCAGATCTAGCTCTTTCTTGGTGCAAGAGCCCTCAGTGTTCTATGCAATTTTGGAAATAAAAATAAATCTCATTTCTAGTTTCTTTGATCATGACGCCAACTAGAGTGGCTGACAGACTGGCAAACAAGCCATGGTTGGGTCTTGCAGCAAAATTATGACAAGTGATGAGAGTTTTCTCTGGAAAGGCCAGAGCTGCCAGTTAGGAAAATCCCTAATGGAGAAATAGATCACTGAAAGATCAAGAGAGAAAAATCATTTAATATAGTATAGCTAATGGCTACTCTAGAGGATCAGAGGTATAATTTCATTTTCAATTTAGTTTATCAGTCACAGCACACATCAATCCTTTTATATATACCAGCAACGCCACCAAGTTCATGGCCTCAATATATTTCTTCCAGTCCAACCAAGTACAGTCAATTCCGTTGCCTAACGTTTTCCCAAACCTGTCAATCTCTATTTCTATAGCCACCAGTCAAGTTCAGGACACTTTCATCTTTTGTCTAAGTTACCAAAAGAATAACTAACCAGTCCCTTTGCCTCCAGTCTTGCCTTCTAATTCAGTCTCCATAGTATGGCCAGAATGATGATCTTCCCCCTCCCCCTTAAATTTTTATTATATAAATAACATGCATGAATATATTATTGTTTTACAGAATTTAACAATTTAATAGTCAGAAAGTAAGAGCTATTCAACTCTAAACCCACTGCTTTCGTAAAGGTTATCAATATTAATAGCTTAAGAAACTAGAATGATATTTCTCAAATGCAAATTTCATGTTATTCTCTGCTTAAAAAAATCTTTCAATGGTTCCCCACCCTTGTAAGATAGTTTAAACTCCTTAGCAAAATTTCCAAGGCACCGCAGCAGCCTCTGACTGCTCTCCAGTTGTACTCAACTATTTTATTTGTTCAATTTCTCTAAATTCCTTATGAGAATGAAAACAGCATAAGGGCAGGAACTGAGTCCATTTTGTTTACTGCTGAATCTCTAGCACTTAGCAAAGTGCCTGGAATATAATGGGTATTTCAAAATTTTGTGGAATGAGTGGATGTATTTCTATTAGCCTCTCAGTCTAAAAGGGGAAAAAACCATTTCTGATCCATGAACAACAACAAAAAAGAAGCAGCTAAACAAAAATCTCTCCCATATTTTATCTCAAATTAGAGGTATCTGTGCATTTTGTCTTCATGCTACTGAATCATAAACCTCTTGACATCAGGAACACCAGGCACACTACTTTGTATAAATTAATGGGACGGGATAACTTTTTCCTACATGCTTAGAAGTTTTGGAGTTTAACACTCCAGAAACCACTTTAAAGTATCGCTTATCACTCTTTTAAAAATTAAATGAATATTAAGATTAAGTAGAATTTACCTTGAAGCCCACATGTTGCACAAATCCACTTTCAGCTTGCATTTGCTGAAGTTTCTGCTTCTTTAACTTTTTAAACTGTAATAGTTCTTTATATTCAGGTAAGTTCCTATACATGATAGGAATACTTTCTTCATCCTATTAAAGAGAACAAAACAAAAATGTTAGCAGATAATTAAAATGAACTAAGTGTAAGAAATACTGACTTAGGAATATTTTTCTATTGATAAGATATTTTTCACTTTTAAGCTATCTCATTTTTAGGGCTCATAGAAAGTGCTGCTATTAGCAATATTTTACACCAATACTTTTGGAAGACTTTTTAATGTATTAATAATTCTGAATTGCAGTAGACTACCTCATAATGCAGGTACAAGGGGAACATGGCATGACTCCTACCTCTGCCATACACTAAATGCAAGCCCAACCCTACTACTACACGTTCATGGCCACTCGAGTGACTCTTTATGATCTACTTCTCCCTGGTCTACAGAAGCTTCTCTTTTCCACAGATTTTTTACACTTGCTCCTGTAAACATGGTATTTTCTTAATAACAAGTAAACCAATCTCTGCCTTTGTTTTCTGCTCTTTACTCCCAATAATCAAAACAGTACATTTTTCTTACTCAGGGGAGTGAACTGAGTTACAAAGAGGACTATTTAGAATAGACTGTGAAAGAAATGAATAGTCAAAACTATATAAATATATTATGTTGAAATAAAAAGTTCATTTACATTCTAAACTTTTAGATACATATGTTCAGGACCTCCCCCCCCTAATTGACTAGTAACTTTATACTCAAAGAGCAAAATCTACTTAAAATGGCTAAGAACACTGTTCATCATTCTGGGCAGCTTCAAGATCCTCATGGATGCCCAATCCCCTATTTTTAGCCTCCATTCTCAGACTGGCTCTACTGCAATGGCCTCCATCTCCATTCTGTCTCAGTCTCCCACTCCAACAGCCATACTCTGGACCTTGCCTTCAACCAGGAGTGTTTTATATCTAAAATATTAAATCTAGATTTCCCACCTTCAATGTTATTTCTTTCCACTTCTCTCATGCTCTCACTCCACATAACCAGTTTATTAATATTTTTAACCTCACTAAAATTTCTGATCCTGTTTCCTGTTCTCTCAATTTATTCATGCTCTGCCACCCAGGATCTATTTCTTTCTTTTGCTACCTAATGACAGATCCCATGATTACTAATTTCCTAAAAGCATCCCCAATTATCTAACCTCCACATTCCATTAATTTCCATTCCTGGACCAGACAACCCCTACCCTTCCCATTCTTCCCACAACATCAGGTATTATTAACTATTATGTTTATTTCACATCAAGAAAACTAAAACTTATAGAAATTATAACATGTGCCCAAGGTCACATTATTAGCTGCAGAGTTGGGTGATGTGAACCCAGATTTGCCTGATTCACTCAGCAGCCCAAGGGAGAAATCTAAGAGTTATCCTAAATTTTTCACTCTCTCTTGTTATCTGATCTAACAAATTCTGTCACTTCTTAATACTTTCTACAATATCTTTCAAATTGGTCCTCTAGTATCCACTCCCTCTTCTGCCCACACCAGTATTTAAAAGTTCCCAGTGACTGCCTGACTACCTACAGCATCAAGACCAAAGTCCGTGGCTGGATAAAAGATTCTTTACAATGTCACACTTCACCTACTTTATCTTTCATCCATTTCAAACTCTTATTAACCAAAGTTGTTAAAATGATATTACCTTCCTATGTCACCACTGAGAAAAATAACATAAGTAATGGTATATATATATGTGACCCAAATAATAATATAGCAAGAAATTTTATAATAAAATTTGCTAAATTCAGATATTTTAAGCAAATGATGGAGTACAAACACTTCTAAATTTTTAATTTGCACTTTAAGTCTAAGAATATTATTAAATTTGGTCAGCAAGAGTAAGGTTAAGAAAAGTTAAATCACCTCACACTACTATCAAAACAACAGAAATGGCTACTATCCAAACAACAACAACAGAAAATAACAAGCGTTGGCAAGGATGTGGAGAAACTGGAACCCTTGTGCATTGTTGGTGAGAATGTAAAATGGTACAGCCACTATGGAAAACAGTATGATAGTTCCTCAAAAACTTAAACATAGAATTACCATATGATCCAGCAATTCCACTTCTGGATATATACCCAAAAGAACTGAAAACAGTGACTTGAACAGACATTTGTATACCCATGTTCACAGCAACATTATTCACAATAGCCAAAAGGTGGAAGCAACACAAGTATCCATCAACAGCTGAACAGATAAACAAAATGTGGATATACATACAATGAAATATTCTGCAGCCATAAAAAGGAAGGAAATTGTGATGCATGCCATAAAATAGATGAACCTTGAAGACATCATGCTAAGTGAAATAAGCCAGTCACAAAAAGACAAATATTATATGCTTCTATTTATTTGAGGTACGTAGAGTAGTCAAATTTATAGATACAGAAAGTAGAATAGTGGTTGCCAGGTGCTAGAAAGAGGGGTTTCTGGGGAAATGTTTAATAGGTACAGGGTTTGAGTTTTATAGGATGAGAGTTCTGGAGCCTGGATGCACAATAATGTGAATGAACTTAAGCACTACTGAACTGTATACTTTAAAAATGGTTACGATGGTAAATATTATGTAATGTGTATTTTACCACAATTAAAAATAAAAATTTTAAGAACTTCACTCATGCATAAATAGATTTCCTAGTCATCATCATTTTAAATTTACTTAAAGGGGACTAATTTCAAAAGAGGCTAAAATAGTATGGAGTAAATTATATACATGTAATCTCTCTAGCTCTTGCTTTTTGAAAAGATAAACTGAAATCTATAAATTTTATGACCAGAGGCTTCATATATACACATTGTGAATAGCTATTTTAAAGCAATCAGAATTATTTGAACTAGTACTCATTTAAAAATAAATAAAATCAAAAACAAAAAAAGTTAAATCAAATTCAACTCACTAAATTATGCCAATTTTGTCAAATGTATTTCTTTTAAATATCACACCACCACTCCTTGTCTGTTCATCCTTCAAATGTCATCTTTACTGTCACCTTTCTCAAGTCCTTACACTCCCAATCTCCATTAAGCACTTCTTAAACAATTATGATAGCACCTATTTTTCCTTTTAAGCACTTTTTAAAATTTGAAATTTATACTGATATGATTACACATTTCTCTCTTCCCATAAGATTTATGAGCCCAAATATTAGACATATTTTGTTCATAACTATGTATCTGACCCCTAGCAAAGCCTGACACATAATAAGCTTAAATATTTCTCAAATGAATACTAATAATTACAAAGTAAAAAATTACTGTGTTTTGCCGAAAATAAGACCTACGCATAAAATAAGCCCTAGCAGGATTTCTAAGCATTTGCACAATATAAGCCCTACCCCGAAAATAAGACCTAGTGATGGGTGTGGCTACGCAGCGCATCTGCACAACCCATGCATTTCGTCGCTGAGCGGTAAAGAAGACGAGCAGCCCTTCTCATCTGCCCCATGAGAGCTCTATTGCTCGACATGAGAGATTGGGGCCAATGGTTCTAAAGGAAATAGAGTCGCAAGAAATTCAGGATGGAATTCAGGGTTTGGAGAGTTATGATGATGTTCCAGAAGAAGACGACTTAACAATATTTGAATAAATGTAGATTGTTGTACTTAAAAAAACACATCCCCTGAAAATAAGCCCTAGGGTGTCTTCTTGAGGAAAAATAAATATAAGACCCTATCTTATTTTCAGGGAAACACGGTACATACAAATGATGTTTCTTAAGACATAGTCGATATTAGCCACTTTTCAAAAGGAAAAAAATTTTTAAGGAATACAGTTGTTAAGGTAGTTTGATATCAAAGTATATAATCAGTATTTGATTAATCTAGAAATAGAACAAAGGAGCCTACTTCTATTTGCTGACTTTTCATTAAAATCTCCTCTTCTAATTATTTATAATCAGAGTATTAAGAAAGATACAAGGTAATCTTTATGTCGTTTAAGCAAGGAATCAGAACCATGTAAGGTATTTAGAAAATGGAGTTTCAGAAATAGTAAAATAATAAAAAGTATTAACAGCAATAAAAAGAAATCCCTATGAATAGACAGTAGAATGAATTTTACTATATAATGAAATTTTTATTTAAATTAGTTGGTTTCAGCTGGTGACAAAACTCAGAGGAATTATTCCAAGAGGATTTAAAAACTAATTTGACTTTACTTCTGTAGTGGGATATACCCTAAGGCAAAAAATGAACTGAAAAAAATTCTGTTTTCAGTAATCATGTTGTTGATAGTGGTATAGGTATTAATACATTCTGAGACTGTTGTGAGTAGTGTGAGACAAACAAAGTTATTATGTTGATGTCATTGAGAACTGCAATTTTCACCATGGGAGAAAGGAAACACATATTTAAGATCAATGAGGATAAATAAAGACCCTATAGTCCTTAAGTTGAATTTGAAATGAAAACTTATGATTATGATGTCTTTCATCCTTAAACAAAAATATAAAATATTTCCCAGCTCTGTCCCAGCTTATAGGCCTAGAAAGAATGATTAACTCAACAGCAAGTAACATTCCTAGAGTCAAAATAAAGTCTCTAAATATCATTTCCCAATAAGAGGAAGAAGGACTGGTTGTAGGTCTGAGACTGGAAATATATAAGATGAGCCTCGATTTTCCTTGTTAAAACAGATAGTAAGGAAGCTATCAAACATTACTAGAGTCTTATCAAAAGAACTCAGAAGCCAATTTAAATAGGCCACAACTGACCAAAGATGGGCTAATCTGAACACTAATGAAGACATTAACATGAATGAATTAAAATACATTAAATATGTTTAGGTCCAATAGTTCATAGAATATAAAAATATTTTAAACTCATTTTTAGAGGATATAATAAACTCATTATTTTAAAAACAAGAAAATAAAGGGAGGCTAGGCACAGTGGCTCACGCCTATAACCCTAGCACTTCTGGAGGCCAAGGTGGGAGGATTGCTTGAGGCCAGGAGTTTGCAACTAGCCTGAGCAAGAGAGAGACTCCATCTCTACCAAAAAAACCAAAAAATTAGCTGGCTGGGGTGGTGTGTAGCTGTAGTCCCAGCTACTCGGGGGACACTGAGGCAGGAGGATCGCCTGAGCCCAGGAGTTTGAGGTTGCAGTTAGCTATGAGACCCTGTCTCAAAACAACAATAAAAACAAAACAAAAAAACACACACAAAAAATAAAGGGAGAATTGAGCAGTTATCCTACCTTTCCTATATGTACCTTAGAGTAACCAAGAAGTTGGTAGGGGGAAGGCGTTAATTTATAGAAGTCCATCAAATAAATGAAGAAGAAATGATAGAATATCACTATTTTATAACATCTAATGAATTAATGGATCTAGGCAATGATCAATGGCTGCTATGTCAAAAAAGAGAGAGACAATTAAGACTGATGAATGAAAGTACTAATACACGTAAAGTAGTCCTACCCAACCTAATAAAAACACACACGCATACACACACACACACACACACACAAACACATCTGAAAATCTGATCAATTCTCTAGACCTACTCTCAATTTACGGAAATTCAGAAAACAAAGGAACAGGTTAAATGACACAAGGGAGATGCAATCAATAAAATCCACATTCTGATAAATTCTACAGGACAAATGATCCAGTTCTTTAACATAAAAATTATTGAGAATGCAAAAAGGAAAGAGAGAAAAATGAACCTATTGTAATTTATGGGCTTTATTTGGGTCCAGTTCCAGACAAACAAATTGGGGGGAGGGTAGTAAGATGCTTAAGGAAATGTGATAACCTTTTTATAGAAACATGATAATAATATTGTATAATATCTAGGACTTGCTCCAAAATAATCCAGAGTGGAGTTGGGGTGGGTAGGGAGTAGAGATGAAAACAAGATAGTCACTAGTTGATAACTGTTAAAAGTTGGGTGATAGCTGCCATGTGGATTCATTAACTATTCTCTCTACTTTTGTATATGTTTGAAATTTTCTTTTACAAAAAAATTTTAAAACATATTGTTACAAATAAATAAATTTGACTTGTTAATTAAAAAGAGAGGAAACCAACAATCTTTGAAGGATAGCAATAATTAGAAAATCCTGTTACTATCATTCTATACCCTGATCCATATAATAACTAAATAGATAACTTACCGATGCCTCTTCAACAGTAGTGTTCATGTGGCTGTGAAAACAGGATCGGTCATCATCTTCATCCATATACACTGGTGGTTCATGTGAAGTCATAAAAGTGGAAGGTTTAAAGAGATGCTTATTAAGAGGGTGCTGTCGTCTGCTTGTTGAAGACTAAGTGAGAAAACATATTTTTAATTGGGAGAGTAGAAAATCGTTAAAAAAAAAGTCAAAAATATAAATGTTACTTCCAACAAGTCTATCAGAAGGATTTCACTTCTATCCTTTAGCATACTCTTCTTATGTTGTTGCTTTTTCTATGTTGTCTGGATTTTTAAAGCACAACTAGCCTTAAAAAAAGAAATAAATAAAGAAAAAAAGAAATGCAGGGGAAATACTCCAACAACAGGACAATGGACCACATGCTCAATATCTAGCTTATATTGTTATCTCCAGCATTCATCATACTCTTGGCATTCAAATGTTGGCTGCATTGAACTCCTCCTATGGTCACCTTACAGATGATCAGAGAGGATGACATGGCCTAAGCCAGACATAAAACCATCCAGGAAAAGGAAAATTTCCACAATGTTATAAATATTTGAAAATCATTATCTAAAAATGACTGATTGCTTACTCTATGTCAATGTCATTTAATCCTCACAACATTCCTATGTAGTTGGTATCATCTCTAATGTAAAGATGAAAAAACTGAGGCACAGAGAGGCTAAGTTTCTTGTTCACTGTGTTGCTACTAGATAGTGGTAGAACTAGGCTTATAAACTAGGCCAGTGTGATACACCAAAGCCTTCACTTCAACCACTATGCAGATGCCCTGTCTTGATTAATAGCGCAGCCACCAAGAATATCCTTAACTACATGGAAAACTATCATTTAATCTATTCCAAACTTTAAACTCTAACGATGGCAAGAAATCATTGTGACTATAGCTATACTAGATCTTCATAGCCAAAATGCAGTACACCCAAAGGAAGGAACATATTTAGGTTTCCCTAATTTTCCTTTTCCTATCATCATCCAGTCTCAGCTGTGAAAACATAAGGTACACAACATACCTACAAAGTCAGCTTAGAAATTAATCATCAAAATTAGAGCTCTTAGGTTGAACATTGGTTATCAAGGTTTCAACATTCCAAAGTTACAGGATGAACTCTACATATCTAACATAGGTAATGCTACATGAGACCAGAGGTGGGGGGACGGATCTAAAATATTTAAAACAACTAGCAAATTAAAACAAGCTTCTAAAGCTTGGTAAAAAAAAGAAAAGAAAGTTTTAAAACTTGTAAAATGTGGAGCTTCATAGGCAATGTTGTTAATGTAAAATTATATAAAATAGCTTCAATAAGAAAGGGTGACACCAATAAATACACTATTAGCCTCTCTTTATGAGAAGGATGGCAGTGGTAGGGGAGAGAAGTACCAGGATGATTTATTAAGGAAATGAAAAAAAGCCAATTAGGTACCTTTATTTTTTGCAATTACAATAAGAAACTGGCTACAATTTAATGCAGTGTTCTGTATACAAAAGAGATAGTAGCTTTTTCACTGTAGAAAGCAGAAGAGAATATAGTTTTCCTTATCTAATAAAAGGTTATATAATAGCAGGCCCTGGCCCAGCGTACTCAATACTAAGACAGCTATTAATATAGTATTATCAGTAAAGGTGATGCTACTTATACTTTTAAGAATTGTAGTAAGGATTAAATAAAATATCTTTCTTTTTTTTTAAAAAAAAGACAGGGTCTCACTGTGTTGCCCAAGGTAGACTCAAACTCCTGGGCTCAAGTGATCCTCCTGCCTCAGCCTCCTGAGTAGCTGGGACTATAGGTGTACACTACTGTGCCTGGCTTTAAAATATCTTAATAAACCTTTCTATTTTGGGATTTATGTAGTATATCTACAAAACAGAAATAGACTGTATTTATTAAAGAATCAAACATCCTAAAACTTTTAACTTCATAAAGGCCTTTCTGATATATATTCAATCTAAAATCTCTTAAGAAAGCACTCATTCACATTATTCCCAAGAAAGTAAGACTCATAAAGCTCAAAGAATTTTCCTGAGCAGCAATAATGGAATCCTATCCTGCATTTATGCCCAATATAAGAAAATTCTTAGAATGAACAGAATTTTAAAAATAAAACACTATTCTGACAAGTATGTACATTTTTACATAATATTCTTTCACGAATCTAAGGTTTACTTTCATCTATTTTCTTTTTACCTTTTTGGAGTATATATATAAGTTTGGTGTTCTGCCTGGGACTGGAATGCCGGCTTTCGTTAGCTTTATGAAATATTTCTGTACTCGGCTGGCAACCTAAGGAAACATGACAAACCTTTTAACATAATGAGATGACATACAATACCTCAGTAGTTTTTAAAAATTAAAATGTACATGTGTATCTAATGAATGCTAACAATTTAAATTTCATCATAAATCTACAAATAACTTTGCTACCACATACACCCACATTTTAAAATCTAGACCAAAAAAATCATTCAAGTAAATTTAAATTCAAAGCTAAGCACATATTTCAACTTGTGAACACTCACACTTGCAGCATAAAAACACATCTATTAATATAGATAGGAATATGAAGGAGGAAACTGCAAGATATATTTTTAGAAAGACAACTAAGGAATAGTAATGCAATGTAACAAATCTATTAGCACAGTCTAACCAAAAAGTACATAATTAGGATACTAATTAAGCATTCAAGAGACACTAAGACCAGCCTGAGCAAGAGCGAGACCCCGTCTCTACTATAAATAGAAAGCAAT
>VBSM01000529.1:57353434-57422164 GCA_008086735.1 Cheirogaleus medius
AAAAAAAAAAAAACCTCACATAGATACTACAGCTGAAAATGATATGGCAAGTTGCTGATGTTAGCTACATTATCCTTCCTTTAAAAACATGCCAGCAATCTGCAGCCATCTCCTCACTTACCTGTTTTGCTGTCCTGTTGCCCAGTTCATCTGCTATCTTCTGCCAGCGTCGAGATTCTACTTCTTCAGGAGGGTATTTCAGGAGTAGCTGTTCAAGCTTTTTCTAAGCCAAACCCAAGACCAAGTTTAAGAAAATAAATATTCAATTAAAAATACTGAATTTCTAAATAAATACATTCGCATTTCATTTCAAAGTATAATATTCCCTTCCCAACTTTGAAAGTTACATTACTAGAAATACTCATCAAGGAAAAATTTCTAGTTAGGAACTTAAGACTTCACAGGGAAAAATGAGATTAGAGGATAAACCTATGAAAAGCCTTATAAAGAGTTTCTATTCACTTAAGTAAAAAGACAGCACAAGAAAACAGAAAATAAATAAGTAAATTGGTATTTGACACATCTTGGTGATTTCCACTATCTCTTCTTGCTAGAATATATCAGGATCTCCCCTACAGTTTTCACAAAAACATGTGTAAATTCATTTGAATTCAGACTATTATAAGAGACTTTTCCCTCTTTTATGTGGTCCTCCATTCAAATATTTGATTTTAATATTCTGCTCTATCTCCTAAATCCTCCCATAGTCCTAATGGTGCAGAAAAATCTGGATGGTTGAAATAAATAAAGGTTTTCTAAAGTGTTTTATAAACTGCTAAATTTATGATAGCTGTGGGGTTAATACCCACATGAGACAGAGGTATGTCTCAAACTTCACTCACAAAAAATCCTAGTCATATACCAAAAAACAATCTTAGCTGTATGCCAAAATGCAATGGAACACTCTGATCTGGCGTCCTTAGCTCCCCTCCACAACAAAAATAAGAATGCACTTTGAGGCTCAGCTTTATTGGCCTCACGTTTTTCTCTCTCCCAAAGCTACCTCAGAAAAACATCTACTTTATACTATCCATTTCTATCCCTCTCTCAAAACCCAGGTTCCTTCTTTAAAAATTATCCTTAAATAGGAGTTCATATATTCTGAATATCTAAAATTCTTGAAGTGTACAAAAAGGTGTACAAAATTATAAGTCTAAATATTCTAAACCCATGGGTAAAAGGGGTCATATACAACATACACTTGACTCACAATACTGATTCTAATGTTAACAGTTTACTTTTTTTTAACCTACACAACTTATAAATATCTATTACCTGTTCTTCAACAGTCCACAATTGGTTAAATGTTTCAGGTTTGGTATCATCACACAGGCGTCCCCTTATCATCTGTATATAAAACAAGGCTTTGGTCAAAGAGAAAATAACAAAGATTGCCCTTTGATATAGTCAAATAGTATACAAACTGTGGAATTTTTTTATGAATTTGAAAATATTTACTAAACTTATTTTTTAATGTATACATAAATATTTTTACTGTTTATAAAATGCTATCACATTCTTTTATTTCATTTAGTTTTATACTGCTAGCAATCCTGTGATATAGATACTGTATCATAGTACTGGAACTTCATTTTTAAAAAAGGAATTGTAGGTTCAGAATGGAAAAATAACGTGTCTACTAAGGTTCATCTAACAGTGCAAGATTAGGACTCAAATCCTGGTCACATCCCACTACAAACAAAGAGTTATTTTTAGAGTAAATACTATGTGTCAGACACTGTACTAAGCATATTAGATGTACTATTTACAACATAGATAATATTAATTACATTTTATATAAAAGGTAACTGCAGCTTGGAGACTTTAACATATACCAGTCTAGAGTTCCATAGCTAGTAAGTTGGGATTACAACCCAGGTTTCTCTTAACTTCAAAGTTCATGTCCTCATTATCTTACAGTAAAAGACTGCATTAATTTTAAGAACACAAACCAGCAAAATGTTAAAATATTTTGTCTACAATTTATATTTCCCTACTCCAATATTTCATACTCCTTACCTGAGGACGACTGTTTGAGCCTTCTGGACCATCACTCAAAGGCAACATAGAATATGAAAGGGACTCTCCATCCTTCTTAGGATCTGAAGGACTTTTTGGTCTAGCAGGTAAACCTACTAAAAACAAGACCATGTACAGAATTATTAAAGCAAGACACTGTCAGATATTTCTCTACTTAAATTCTTATCATGTAGTTTCTTACCTTTATCAAAAACTAACTTAACTCTCCTAGTGTGTCTTTTACGATTTTTAAATTCTCTTTCAAAGTTCCCAAGGCTATGGGTATACTGGTCCCATACAATCTCAGGTAATTGAACAACTCTCTGTGGATAAGGAAGCCCTATATCAGCCTGCAAAAAAAGAAAAACAAAAACAAAGTAACAGTCTAAACTTAAAGAAAGAATCAACTATAGTCAAATTTTCAGAAGACTCCAAATCCAAATAATCATCAACTAGGCATTTTTATTCACTGTTTAAATCCAACAGACAATAAAGTCAATTAAGATAACACAGTCTAAATGCTCAAGATGATAATAAGTAAAGAAGAAATGAATTTGGCAAAACGTACATACTACTTCTAGACAGAAGATCTTATCTTTTAAAATATTATGACAGTAATATCAAATAAGACTAAGCAGCTATGTTCCCTGCGTTCTATATACAAATGTATATCACAAGTTTCATTCATTTCAACTGGGAATTTTAGATGTCCACTGAAAAAAAAAAGATAACATGCCAACAACTTAACCGATACGGTAAATAGAAAGAAAACAGGCAAATTAAGTATGTGTGAGTAAACACAGAAAAACAGAGGAATCAAATTTATAAATTAAATCTAGTGCATACAAATCTAGTGTATACGCCAACTTCATGTTTTTGCTTACCCAGCAATATAAATGAAATCAGATTCAGGTTAATATTTTTTTTATTAATATTTAATTTTCTAACACCATCTGTTTTAGTTGAATCCATTACAAATAACCATTATAAGTACTGTATCTTTTTCACACCAGCAATGCAGAATCTATAAACACTTAAGGGGACCACATTTTAACAGAGAAGGTACAAAAGGGCTCTAAAAACGTTCGCAGTTTCAACAAATCAATATATAGATTCTACATCTATTATGATATTCAATGTTTTCTGAAACCATGGAAAATGGATGTCAAATAAATAATATAGCTAGAAAAACTCAAACAATAAATTAATCTATCTAATAAAATAAAGTCCCCAGGCTGCTCCCCCAACATGTGGTAGATGACTTTTGTAACTCACTAAAAACAGGTAACTCATAAAGATACTAAAGTTGTCATATTACATAAGTTTTTTTTTTTTTTTTACAAGAAGAGGATTCTTTTTCATAGTTTTAATTTTTCATACAATGTTGATTAAGGTATGCCTCTCAAATTTATTGAACAATTAGTGGTTCCCTATAACAGTACAAATGCACATCTAGATTATTTCCATATTTACATGCCAAGAAAATTATTATGAAAACTGTTGTCATTTTTAAACAGTTAACTGTTAAACACGTAAGTTAACAGTTTAACAAAAACAGAAAATTATGAGGAAAATTTCACACCTTAAAAAAACACATTTCAAGATTTAATAAAATTTATACTTCCTCCTCATGGACTTGGCTACTATAACCTTAAAGACATTTAGAATAGAACTTTTGGCCAGGCACAGTGGCTAGTACTTTTGGAGGTGGAGTAGAGAGGGCCACTTGAGGCCAGGAGTTGGAGACCAGAATGGGTAACATTAATGAAATCCCATCTCTAGAGAAAAATTTTTAAAAAATTAGTCAGGATGGTGGCATGTGTCTGTAGTCCTAGCTACTTGGGAGGCTGAGCCAGAAGGATCACTTGAGCCTGAGCATTAGAGTGAACTGTGATCATGCCACTGCACTTCAGTCTGGGCAACAAAGTAAGACCCTGTTGCAAACAAACAAACAAAAATAAAATAATTTTTTTTGTTGTTTTTACTACCATTGTTTTCTATCTCAATATTGTTGATGTGCAAAAAAAGGAACTCAGAACAAAAGCAGTTAATAAATGCTGAAGTACTGTCTTCTTTTACCTTTACTAATCCTTAAGTCCTAAAAGAAGAGGAGGAAAAATAAGATGGGGAAGGTAACAGGAAGGTAACTAGAAAAAAATGGCTAAAGAATAGGACAAGTTCCTATGCAAATATCCAATAAACGATCCCAGCTATTTTCACTTGGTATATTTTATAGTGCTTGGTGGGAGTAAAAGAAAGTGGCATCCTGCCTTAAGTAGTATGGTTAATTATAGAAGAAAAAAATTAAACATTTTAAAAAGTAAATACCATGTATTAATAAAAAAGAATAAACCAAATTCTCTGAAGTTATAACCAAATATATCTTAGTAAATCTTTAAAAAGTGCTCAATATATACCTTCTTCTGGAGTTTTTCCACAAATCCAATGGGATTTTTTAGTGCTTCTCTCTGGTGTCTGCCTAAACTTTCCAGGTCTTGGACTGCTTGAGAGCGCTGAGCCTCGAGTACAGCAATCGTCTGTAACAGTCTCTGATAACTACGGACACAAAGAAAAAAATCTCACTAAAATTTTCTAGTAACAACAGTAAATAAAAACTGAGTTCAAGCCATGATCTACTATTAAGTCACACAGTCTTTTAAAAGTTACCTGAAAGAGTTTAGTAATACATATTACTGGGAATAAATGAGGTCTTCCTGAGTTACGAAGTACCTAGTCAGAAAATATCAGTTAGAGAAAGCAAAGCCTTCTTCCCCCATCTTAAGTTTTAAATTCTTGAGCCTAAATAAGTACTGAAAATAAGAGAGCATCTTGACTTTCTAACAATCAAAGTCATTAAGAAACTGCTAAATAAAAATAATTAAAATCGTAACAACAGGAGGGACCACCAAATTCAGCCACTCTGCTAGAATAGGAATACGAGATGTCTTTTCGCCCAGAGTCACCAGACACTGTCACATAATTCCAACATGATCTTAGGTCTCACGGTTTTCATTTGCTTTCTATTATACCTCAATCCCCCTTTTAGAGTTACTCTTCCATCAACAAATCTATTATTTTTTTTCCTTTTCCTCAGCATAAAGACCAATGTTCAATTGTTAAGTACTGAGCATTTATAGAAGGAAGACGATAAAAACATTTTTACTTTCATGTCTACAAGAGTCCATTTAGCACACCTAACACATACAGTTTACCCACACAAATCTACTACTTGTCATTATCCTGAAATCTCACTACAGTTCACATATTCTAATTAATATTCTCTCTCTCTCTCTTTTCAAATTGCCTTATCTCCCTCTAATGTCTAATTTCACATGTCAATACACAGAAACATGTTAACTCAAAAGCTCTGAATGCTCAAATACATTTTTCAAAAAGAATCAAGAAAAAGTCACTCCAAGTTCACTTTAAAATAAGCAGTTAAGTCCTTAAAATATTAGTGAAGCACAATTTTTCTTTATGGCTTCAAATAAATTTCATTGTTTCCCACTAGACTGTAAACTGCATAATGGCAAGCACATTTGTTTTGTTCACTTTTTGTTTAGCCAGTATGCAACACACTTCCCAGCATTTAGATGCTCAATAAGTATTTTCTGAATGAATAAATGAATGGATGGATGTTCTGTTGAACCAGAAAGTACACTAAATTTTTTAAGTTAAGAAGTCAGCAAACTAGCAGAAATATCAAAGGTAAAACAAAAGCAATTTTGAGGTTCACAGCCCTGGTGTAATTGTTACATGATGTGCTCTATGAGAACACTTTCTCAGTCTCCTGTCTAAAACATCTTATTCTTGCTCTCAAGTTCTTGTTAATTAATTTCTGATAAAATGTTTAATAATTAAGTTAAAACTGCTAACACTGAAGGGTGAGACTCCTCTCAAGCTAAAGTTACCTCACTTAAACGTTAGTACTGAGTGCAAAAGCTAGGGCTATACTAAGGCACTCCCGGCTAAGTTACAGGTTAAGGCTAAACTCACTTTCACTAAGCCTCCTTTTAATTTGAACTGTATGGAGTATACAAACCCTGCCTCAGCTGGCTGTTTCTACTAGGCAGGCTCACCTAGGCTCAATCTCAGGGCGACAGTAGTGAACTGAGTGCTAGAAGCTATCCTCTCTATAAAACTCTTAACTGTTATACTTCACCTCCAAAATTCCAACCCCACTATCCAAATACAAATAAAGAATTGCCATGGTGTCTCTATCCCTGATTTAGGTAGGAGTTATACACTTCAGTTTCACTTGAAAAACAATTGCGAGTCTATTAAACTTTCAGCAAACTACTGTAGGCATAATAAAAACAAGGTGTAAGTAAGAACACAATCGTGAAAAATTGAGCTGAGGCTTAAAAAAAAGTGCTACAGTCACAAAGGCAACTGTCTTTTGTTATGTTTGGAGCAAACTGACACTGGGAAGAAAGGCCTCTATTTGAAGCCAGTAAATCATTAACAATTTTACTGCATATAAATTATTCCATAATAAATCTGGCTTTAAAAAATAATTTCGACAAAGATGAAAAGGAAATATAATTCTTCAACTCCAATTTTGCTTCTTTTTAGTTAAGACAATTTCTATCCCAGATACATTGAATTATTTCCTAGAGTACGCAGAGATTTTACCAGTAAGATTATCATATATATCCCTCTGCAGATGTGAAAGAAATCTTTTTAAAAAAAAACAGTATAATATCAACAAATTTATTTTTTATCTCACCCACCCACCCACCCACTCCACCTTCAAAAGCAAACTACAGAAGCTGATCCAGGCATGAATCCAAAGCAAGATTCATTTGTTCATTAATTCAACAATTATTTATTAAGAAAACAGGCATTATTCTAAAGTCTTGAGTAATTAGCAAGATAAATCAGTCATGGAGCTTAGATATAACAGAGGAACTAAATACCAAACAGTAAGAAAAGGAGCTAGATGGAGTGTGAATGGGTTAGGATTGGTCATGTTATTGGGAATAGAGGGTGGGTATATGAGAGTCCATCACACAAGTCTGTCTACTTTTATGTATGTTTCAAATTTTGCACAATAAATTTTTAAAAAACAACAAAACCCCAACTTTGGTCCAAATGAACTGGGGGGGGGTGACTATTATATTCCTCTGGGCTAGTCAGATCACACCTGCCACTGCATTCGGCTGAGCTTTGAAAAAGACAAACAGGTTCATAAACAGACAAGACGGATGAGAAACAATGCAATAAGAAATAATACAGTAACCCTCGAACAACACATGATTAAAGTGTGTGGGTCCACTTATACACAGACTTTCTTTCATCTCTGCCATCCCTGAGACAACAAAACCAACCCCTCTACTTCCTCCTTGTCCTCAGCCTGCTCAACAAGAAGATGAGATGAAGACCTTTATGATGGCCCACTTCCACTTAATGAAGAGTAAATACATTTTTTCTTCCTTATCAACATTTTCTTTTCTCTTACTTTACTGTAAGAATACAGTATTTAATAGATATAACAGGCCAGGTGTGGTGGCTCATGCCTATAATCCTAGCACTCTGGGAGGCCGAGGCGGGCAGATCCCTCAAGGTCAGGAGTTCGGAAACAGCCTGAGCAAGAGTAAGACCCTGTCTCTACTAAAAAAAACAGAAAAAAATTAATTGGCCAACTAAAAATAGATAGAAAAAATTAGCCGGGCATGGTGGCACATGCCTGTAGTCCCAGCTACTCGGGAGGCTGAGGCAGAAGGATTGCTTGAACCCAGGAGTTTGAAGTTGCTGTGAGCTAGGCTGACGCCATGGCACTCTAGCCTGGACAACAGAGTGAGACTCTGGCTCAAAAAAAATAATAATTAAAAAAATACATATACAACATATGTATTAATTGGCTATTTATGTTATCAGTAAGGCTTAATCAACAGTAGGCTATTAGCAGTTAAGTTCTGGGGGAGTCAAAAATTATATGTGAATTTTCGACTACACTTCGTCCCTAATCCCCGTGTTGTTCAAGAGTCAACTATAGTGCCTAACATTCACTGGCTGTACTCCATGTTAGACACTGTTGTATTTTAAGTGTAATAATTCAATCCTCACAATAAATTTTAAGACAGATATCATTATCCTTTTTATAAAAATAAGAAAAGCAAAGCACAGACTGAGTAACTTGCCATGATCATACCAGTTATTTATGGTGGAGCTGTGATGTGAGGAATGGTTAAAGACTTTGAGAATATTTAGTCAAGAAATGAAAACCTCCAATAGAATATCATTTCAATCTTTATTTAAAACACCTATGTAGGAGAAAGAACTAGACTTGTCTTACACAGTATAAAGGGTCAAACCAGGAGCAAATTTTGATAAAAGCACAATATGAAGAAAAACTTTGTCTCAGTCAAAACCAATAAAAGAAGGTAGGATAGCACCCATCACCACAAATGTTCAGACAGATATTTAAAGGAAATTAAAACTCCTGAAACTCTTAAATTCCAGTAAAACATGCTACTTTCACTTTTGTTACTCACCAAATCGAGCAAGAAGAACGAACTTTAAAAATTACACATATTTTTGCATAGATCCAAGTATAATTACAGCTTTTTCTTAAGGACAGTTTTGTATTAAACCTATCAAAATGACTTGTTATCTATTTCTAAAGCTGAATATTACACAATGCTAAGAACAGTGAGCTTACTTAGGGCAAAGAATCATTCATTTTACATAACATGTCTTCAACATAGGGACATTTTTAGGTTTTACATTATGGAATTATTCTGGCTACAATATAAATACCCTTTCAAGTCTATATCTAAGTTATTTTCACTACCTTTCAGTATCCAAGTCCTCTTGAATTCTTTATTCACATCTGTGAATATAAAAATATTTACATGAAAGAGCATGTATGTAAAAACCCTGATGTTTGAAGGAGAATACCAAAGAGTCGAGCAATCTGGAAGTTAATTTTATTCCAATTTCTAGGCAGTAATATTACATACACAATAATCATTGGAGAGAAGGATGAAGGGAGGTAGGGAAGAAGGAAGATGCTGACAGAGAAAGAAATAAAAGATCTTATTTTTAGCTGCACCAGAATCTTTTTCAAAAAACCAGATTTCCATTTCTATTTTGGAAACAACTCTTAAGATTGCATGGGTATTTGTAATCTTAAAATACTAATGAGAAAACATTTTTAAAAATTCTGCCCCAAAATTGGCCTGATTGTTCAAAATAGTCATCAAATAGTGTCACTAAAAACAAAAAAGATGGGGAGCTATTCTAGATCAGTAGTCTACAAGCTATGCCTTGCCTGTTTTTATAAATAAAGTTTTATCAATTGGAAAATAGTCACACGCATTCGTTTACATAATGTCTATAGCTGCTTTCTAGCTACAATGACAGAGTAGAGTAGTTGCAACAGAAACCACATTACCCGCAAAGCCTAAAATATTTACTACCTGTCCCTTTAGGAAAAAGTTTGCCAAGTAGTGATCATATGCTTTTCAAGAAAATAAAATTTTAAAATTTAAAAAGAAAAAGTTTGCCAGGCCCTGCTCTAAATTTAAAGATACAGAGACATGACAAGCAAATGTAATGCATAATCTTGGATTAGATCCCAGAAGAGGGAAAAATGGCTATAAAGGACATTTTTGTGGATAAATGGAAAAATTTAAATATAGATTGTAGATTATATCATTTTATTGTACCAATGTTAAATTGCTAGGGTGCAATAATGGTATTTAAGGTTATACAGGGAAATGCTCTTCTTTTTTGGGGACATATGCTAAAGTATAGGAGTGAGGAGTCTAAAACCTACTTTTAAATGACTCAGCAATAAGAAAAGTATACTATGCCAGATAGGAAGGAAGATAAGGAAAAAGGGAGAAAATGTATGTTAGAAAATGTTAAGTTGTTAACAACTAATGAATTTAGGTAAAGGGTATACAGATGTTTATCACACTACTCTCTTAAATTTTCTAAGTTTTATAATTTTCCTAAATAAAAGCTGAGGAATAAAGAAGCACTTCCTTCACTATACTTTGCTACTAGAAAAGAGAAGTTTGATTACCCTATGAACACTGAGCCTGATTAAACACCCTGACGACAACCAGAAGTGACATAAAAATAAATGTATGGAAGCAGAACATACAATTTAAAAAATTATCTATTTAGTCAAATAGGAGATGTATAATGATACTTTTTCTTCCTTCCTTCATGAAGAGCTGAAAAATTCTATGGGAACAGCAAATTAAATGACTCACAAATAATCTGCCATTCACTTTCAGTGAAAATCCAGAAATCATTAAAGGATGATCAAAAACCTTTTTCTGATATTCTGTGTTAAGACAGAAACTCAGCTTCTAATAATATATATCTTTCAGGTATAACGATCAACCCTGTATTGAAAATAACTAAAATCCTGAATTAAAAATGAATAACAACAAAAAAAAACCCCATCACATTTACCTGCTATTTTAAAAGTATGGAAGAACCAGCAACATACTAAGGTTTTATTAACAGGCCAAAATCTAAGTGAGGGGGGGAGGGGCAATGTATGTAACCCAAACAATATTTGTACCCCCATTACAAGATGGAAAAAAATAAAAAAAATAAAAAAATTAAAAAAATTAAAAAAAAAACAACAAAAAAACAAAAAAAAAAAACAAAATCTAAGTGAAAGAATAAACTGGGAAAGGGAAAGAAAGCACTAAAACTGTGTTTGGCTTGAGGGCAGCTACTGAACCATGAAAGCTTGAGCTCAATTTTCTGGAATTTGGCCAGGAAACAAAAGACAAAGTCACCAATGTAGGTAGTCTATCAAGCTAGTACCCTATCCCTCACTCCCACCCCCAGGGAGAGTTGCCTGGGAACTGAGGAAAGAACGCATATTTACTGCCCCAAATCATATTACATGGATGGCTCAAAAAACCTCAAGCCATGACTACAGTTTAAGGCAATAGTCCTGGACTGGTACACAACCCCTTCTAACTCCCAGCCCTGCACCAAGATACCCACAGAAGCAAATGCCATCCCCTCTAGAGGAATACATCTTCATCCCAGGCCTCAAAGATAACCCATAAATAATTTTCCAAAGAAAGTGAAGAGCTCACATTAAAGAATTATCAAGCATACAAGAAAGCAAGACATAAAGAATAAAAGATGAGCTTGAAAATATTTACAGGGGGCCGGGCGTGGTGGCTCACGCCTGTAATCCTAGCACTCCAGTCAAGGTGGGAGGATCGTTTGAGCTCAGGAGTTTGAGACCAGCCTGAGAAAGAGCGAGACCCCGTCTCTACTAAACAAATAGAAAGAAACTGGCTGGACAACTAAAAAAAAAAATATATATATATATTAAAAAAAATTAGCAGGGCATGGTGGTGCACACCTGTAGTCCCAGCTATTTGGGAGGCTGAGGCAGGAGGATTGCTTGAGTCCAGGAATTTGAGGTTGCTGTGAGCTAGGCTGATGCCATAGCACTCTGGCAGGGCAACAGAGTGAGACTCTGTCTCCAAAAAAAGAAAATATTTACAGGGAATAGCAAACTACAAAAACTGAGCATGTAGCTTTGAAAAGGGAGCAAATAAAATTTTTAAAAATATAATTAAAAACTAAAAGCTCTACGGGGACAAATTTATACTTCTGGAAAATAAAGACTAGACAAATTCATAACTCTTCACGGAAGACAAAAAGCTGGAAAAAATATTTTAAAGTTCTTTAAAGCAAAGAGCTAACAAAATTGTGAGGTATTACTACCTCAAGATCAACAAGATGGAAACCAGAGAGATAAAGCATGTTTGGGGAGCACAGCAATTTACTGATCCCGAAGAGGAGACTGAGGGGCTGAGCAGTGCTTCAAACAGTAGTAAATCAAAGCTGAAGTCTAGGGTAGAGGCCCTGGGAAACCAGGCTAGGCTTTGGGTTGAGATCCTGAAGGACTGTACCCTAGGAATAAGGGTGAACAGAAAATAAAGAGCTCTCTCAGAGTGGACTAGAATATTTCAGTTTGGAATTAACTAGTAAGGCTAAAGATGTATATACTCCAAGACCCAGATATCCCATACCTGGGTATGCAACCTCAAGAAACTCTTGAATATACACAGCAGGAGACACATGTTCACAGCAGCCTTATTCATTAACAACCCCAAACTAGGAACAACCCAAACCAGGACATTACATAGATGTCCATCTAATCAAAATACTTAAACTATGGCATAGGTAAATAATAGAATATTATACAATAATGAAAATGGACATCTATTTACATCAACACAAATGAATATCACAAACATAATATATCATAAAAGAGTATATATAATATGGTTCGAAAGCATGAAAAACTAAACTTTATTGTTTAGGGTTGCACACATAGGTGGTTAAAACTTTTTTTTTTTTGAGACAGAGTCTCTCTCTGTTACCCTGGCTAGAGTGCCGTGGCGTCAGCCTAGCTGACAGCAACCTCAAACTCCTGGGCTCAAGCAATCCTCCTGCCTCAGCCTCCCGAGTAGCTGGGACTACAGGCATGCGCCACCATGCCCGGCTAATTTTTTCTACGTATTTTTAGTTGGCCAATTCGTTTCTTTGTATTTTTAGTAGAGACAGGGTCTCGCTCTTGTTCAGGCTGGTTTTGAACTTCTGACCTTGAGTAATCCGCCCGCCTCAGCCTCCCAGAGTGCTAGGATTACACAGTCATGAGCCACCACGCATGGCCTTGGTTAAAACCTTTTAAAACAGCAAAGAATGATTTTTCTCAAAAGTGAAATAGTGGTTACCTCTGAGAAGAGGACACGGGTGAGGTATAACTAAAACTATCCACAGGAGACTTTTGGAGTGCTGTCAATATTTTATTTTGTAACTTGGATAATGGTTATGCAATATAGGCTATTTGATTTCATAATTATAACTGCATGTAAATATTTCATTACTCTCAAATGTATGTGGGCAGTATACAAGTTTTTTTAAAGGGAAGGCAGGTTTTCTAGGAAGAAAATGTTATAGAGAGATAATTTCTACTCTTTTAGAACTTTAAGATTCACATAAGACTCCAAGTCCCAGCTCTATCAACAACTAACCTCATTCAAGTCATTAAACCTTGGGCCTCGTTCTCTTCAGCTTTAAAATAGAAGAATGAACCGGATAGGTGATTGCAAAAGCTTTTTTCTTAGTGAAACATTCTAGGATTAATAGACACTTGTTCCACTCTGGTCATTCATTACTACACATTCTTCCTGAGTTATAAATAGATGCAGTTTATACTGTATACATAAACACAGCAGTAGTCTCTGTTTTATTTCATTCAAAATCATATCTGAGACCTAAGTTTGTCAGTTCTGCCCATGGCTAGACGTATGCAAAGTAAGTGACCCCCGAGAAAGATATTTAAAAAGACCTATAAAATAAGTTTCCATTGCTTCACAGTTAGAGGCACTAACAGCTTTTCTCTCACAGAAGTTATTTCTAAAGAGAAATTACCAGGAATATAATGGTTGCAGTTTATAAAGGGACTGGCTGTTCCCTAGGTCATTAAATAGTATACTTCCTGAAGGCAAAATTTTTTAGGCACACCTATCCCTCCGGTTTCTAAAATGAATGTCTTGTTTTATTTATTATATTGTGTGGTCCTTGAGAGGAAACCCATACTTCTACTTCTTTAATATTGTCCAATAGCAAATTAAGGCTCAAGAAACATAGAAAGTATTCATATAGGGAAAAAAAGCCATAAAAGAAAATAAGAGCTGAGTAGTTATACAGATGGATAACTTTTCATTGGCTAAACAACCATATTCAGAACATTGCTTTAATGGTATATACGACATCTTGGAAGTTCTTTAAGTATGCTAATCCCTCTTGACACTTAAGACTTATATGGACACATAAAAGGCAAACTTACCAAATTCATGGATGACATGAAGCTGAGAAGGATAGCAAATGCTGTAGATGAAAATAATCAAAAAATAAAAAGCAAGCTAGAATACTAGACCAACAGCAAGATAAAACTTAATCACATAAGCAAAATATCTGGCACTGAACCACAAAACCACCAGACAAGTATAGGACAGTATGAACTTGCCTTAACAGGCAAACAAAAATATGGTCCTCGCAGCTGATCGTAAGTTCAATGAGGTAAAAGTGTGAAATGGTTGCTCAAAAAGCACATAATAATCAGCCTGAACTTGTATGAACCCATTTAAATGCTTACCAAGTACACTCATTGTACATACCATCTCATTAACCATTCTGAAGGATACAGACATAACCAACATGCAGCCCTACCTTTAAGATCATTACAATTTAGTTAAGAGGATGTGCATGTGTATATTGCAGTTGGTTATTTAAATACTGAAAAACAAAGCTTACAAAATTCTTAGTCAATTCCTAAAATTTGCTAGAATTATAATGATTAACATAGATGTACTAATGAGGAAAATATATATGTAAAATCTGACTATGATGAATGCATAAGCATGTTATGAAGACAGTGATCATTTCTGGGAGTTACAAGCAATGAATCATATAAGAAGTCAAAATCAAAGTGAATCCTGAAGAATAGGATTGAAGGATTTCAACAGGAAAGGCAAAAAGAGGTTAAGACATTTCAGGTAGAACAGTGCAAGTGAACATACATAGGTAGATTAAGTGTGATACAAGTTGAGAGAATATTGATACCATGGAGAAATTACAGCCAAGAGGGCAAGTTGAGACCACAAAATCAAAATCATCAAATAACTAATAGAAAAAGCTGCAGACATGATGGGATCAAGAGATATGGATTTCTAGTCCCATTCAAACAAGCTGTGGTCAATGTCACAGGCTCTCAGTTTCCTCTTCTATAAAATAGGAGAGTCTCCAGGAGTATCTTAAAAGAGCAACTAAAAATAGATATGATTAAAAAAAAAACAATAGGAGAGTCTCTAAACTCTTTCAATTCCAGAATCCCAGGAGGTAGAACATTATATTTCATTTAAAAACTCCACAGATTATTCTGAAGAACGTTCTAATAAAGAAGTACCACTCTAATAGGGAACAAATGCAAGATTTGAATGATGACACAAGCAAACATTTGCATTTAAGGTTAATATGGTCCAATGTATAAGAAAAACTTGAGGCCAGGTGCAGTGCCTCATGCTGGTAATTCCAACACTTTGGAAGCTTGAGGCAAGAGGATCGCTTGAGGCCAGGAGTTTGAGACCAAACTGGGCTACACTGCAAGACCCTGTCTCTACAAACAATTTGAAAAACTAGCTAGGCATGATGGCATACATCTGTAGCCCCAGCTACTCAGGAGGCTGAGGAAGGAGGATTGCTTGAGCCCAGGAGTTCGAGGCTGCAATGAGCTTTAATCATGCCATTGCACTCCAGCTTGGGCAACAGAGTGAGACCCTATCTCTTAAAAAAAAAGATAAACTTGAGAGAGATGAAAATGGCAATAGAAACCATGTTCTGTTAGAAACAGAAAGCTATGTAGCTAATGTATAAGATTACATTCTGAACCACACAGAATGAAGTTGTTAACCAACTAGGGTTCTGAAAAGTAGCAAGTTAAAGAAAGTTTCCTAGCAAAAGGGCATATTAAAATTGTTTTCAAGATATGAGAGTCTGCTATGTAGAAAAAGGAACAGATCTATTTTATGTCCTCCCAAATTCAAACTCAAATCATTGAGTAAAAAGTTCTAGGGAGGAATCTGAGGCTTAACAACAACAAAAGACTTTCTGTCAAATTAAAAGGAACAATGGTATGAGCTATTTCATAAAATAGTGAGTTTCCTAGATGTAGATAAATTCAAACATATACTGAATGACTACCATCAAAAGATAGTCTAGGGAAGTGATATATTAAGTTGGAGTTTGGACTAGACTTCCATCAAAGTTATTCCAAAACAAAGTTTCTAAAGATACTAGAAAAGAGCATTTAAAAGGCAAATTTATTTAGTCTAAAAGGCTAATACTGTATGATTCTAATTATATGATAAGTTGTAAAAGGCATTAAGTACAAAGACAGTACAAAGATCAGTAGTTCCCAGAAGTTCAACAGGGAAGGAAGAGAGTTATATACATGAAGCAAAGGGAATTTATTGTTTAGGCCAGTGAAACTATTCTGTGTGATACTATAATGTTGGATATATAACATCACATATTTATCAAAACCCATAAACCTTTTAAGCACAAAAAATGAACCTTAATGTATGCAGATCTTTAAAAAGTCATTTAGAAGTTCAGAGGATCATAGCAACAAAAATATCTAACTGTATTACAATTATGTGAAACAACCTCACTGAGTGTATAGGAGGAAAAGGTGCTAACCCAAGCAATTTTGGAAATGAGTAGCCTCTGTAAGACTAAATGCAAGAGGAACTGCACCGAAGCACTGTATTCTAGTTGATACAGTTGTTTCCCACAGGGATATGGTTTTAAAATTCTGATATGGATGTCCATACATAATGGAATTAAATAATTAAATAAATGGGTGATGGATGGCCTGGTTTGCCACTGCTAGAGTGAGAACTTACAGATAAACAAGGGGAAGAGGCTAGAATGATCCATGTGCTAATGGGTTAGAGTTGGAGTCATCAAATGAACTCATGCTTTGCTCAGTACAGATATAGATGATTACATATAGAATAATGTTTACAGATATATATGTGTGTGTGTGTGTGTGTGTGTATATATATATATATGGGTTGGTACACACACATATTTTCTTGCTCTGTTAGCTGAGACAGCTAAATAAAAGCAATAACACCCTATTAGCAATAAGAACATTTAGCAACCAAATCTTAGTTTCTAATATCATTCTCCAATAAAGGGAACTGGGCTTCCTTGGACAGATGGCTGATTCTAGGAAAAAGGTTGGAAACATACAAAATGAGCATGAAGTATTTTATAATGCTGGAAAATAAAGTGCTCAACAAACAGAAACAACAAAAAAAGACATCACCTTGATGAGGGCATGTCAAAGGGACACAAGACCTAACAAAGATTCCCAATAGCCAAAGGTGGAACAATATGAGCAAAAATAAAGTAGGACAGCATTATAAACCAAAGTATAAAATAAGTAACTATGAGTCTATATTTATATAAATAAACCAGGAAAAAGGAAAAATTTCCCATAGAGAATTTCAAATAATTTATGTAGATACTCTGTCATCAAGGATGCAGAACACAACTTCTAACCTTAAGTGTGGGCTGTGCATAGTGACTTCCTCCCAAAGAATACAGCATAGAAGGGAAAGAAAAAAGAATAATCTTACAGTGAAGAAACTTGACAAATACTATCTCAGTTAGGTGATCATGGTCAACATCAACACCAATGCATCTTATTGATAACATGTGCCCTTAGTATGATGTGATAAAAATGGCATTTTACTCCTGTGGTCTTCCTCCCAAAAACCCATGTTAGTCGAATCATGTGGAAAACCTCAGACAAATTCAAATTGAGAGGCATCTATAATACCTGACCAATGCCCCTTAGAACCACCCAGGTTATCAACAAGAAGTCTGAGAAATTGCTCCAGCCAAGAGAAGCCTAAGAAGACATGAAAACTAAATGCATTCCTATATGGAATTCTGGAAGATTAAAAGGAAATTAGGTAAAAACCAAGGAATTCAATAGAGTATAGACTTTATTTAATTATAATATACTAATATTGATTCATCAATTATAACAAATATAGTATACAAATGTAGGATATTAATAATAGGAGAAATTGGGTAGGGGCCATATGGGAACTCTCTGCAATATGTTTGAGATTTTTCTATAAATCTAAAACTATTGTTTTAAAATTTTTATTTTTTAATAAAGAGTTGACCCTTGAACAATGCAGGGGTTAGGAGCACAGCTCACCCCTCACCCCTACACAGCTGAAAATCCACATACAACTTTTGACACCCCAAAAACTTAACTAATAGCCTACTGACTGGAAGCCTTACCAATAACATAAATAGGTAATTAACACATTTTATAATGTTATATGTATTACATATGGTATTCTTATAATACAGTAAGCTAGAGAAAAGAAAATCATAAGGAAGAGAAAATATATTTACTATTCACTAAGTGGAAATAGATCATCATAAAGATCTTCATCTTTATTGTCTTCATGTTAAGTAGGCTGAAGAGAAGGAAGAGGAGTGGTTGGTCTTACTGTCTCAGGGACCGCAAAGGCAAAAGAAAATCCGTGTTTTAAGTGGATCCACACAGTTCAAACCTGTGTTGATCAAGGGTCAACTGTAAATATAAACAAACTTCTCAACCTTCTTTGTAGCTACTATTGCTTTATCTTGGGATAGCAAGTGGGAAAGTATTTAGTTGAGGCATGTTTATAAGAACCCACCAGTTGACATATCAGAATTTAAGAGATCCCAACTGATTAATTTATTAATAAAATCAAACTTTTTATGTTGGCAAACTTACTGCTGTTTATTCCTGGTTAAATTTTACTACATAGAGCAATCATTTCAATGGTTCCAGAACTTACCAGTTTATAAATAATTCTCAGCTGCTACCTATGCTCAACAGGGAGATTTATTCAAAACACCTTTTTAGATACCATCTCTATTCTGCTTAAGAGTGATAGTTGCTAAAGCACTTCCAATATTGTAAAAACTTTGTCAAATAAATCTCATCTCCAGACCTACTACAGTTATATAATAAACTATTAAACAAACATGATTCTATTCTTTCAATTTTAGTGCTTTAAGCACAGTAGTGACATTAAAATAGGCACTATTATATCTGGCACAGTTAATATATACTCTTAATACATTCTGATGAGGAGGCTGGAGGGAGAAAAAATTCAAGGACAATAGTTTCTTCAATTTAGTAATGGCAGTTCTCTTACAGAGTCATATTAGATCAACTTAAGTATTTATGGCACAGTTTATTTTAAAGAGTATTTAAATGAGTGGTAAAAGTAGTATTTCAGTGTATGAGCATCTGGTAAGGGCTAGATTTATATAAAATTTTAAAATTGCAAGATGGAATAAAAACTTTTAAAAAATTCTTCTATAGCTATTGCTACCTTATAATATTACTCATTATACTATTAATTTCATCCTTTGTACAGTTATTATTACCCTACTTATACTCTCATTCCACAAATATTTACTGAGCATATATTAGTTATGTTCACAAATGTAATCATACTTCTTCTTTTTTTTTTTAATTTTTTTTTTTTAAAGAGATGGTGTCTTGCTCTGTTACCCAGGCTGGAGTATGGTGGAGCAATCATAGCTCACTGCAACCTTGAACCCCTGGGCTCAAGTGATGCCTCAGCCTCCGAAGTAGCTGGGACTACAGGCACCAGCCACCACGCCCACCCATACTTATTTTTGATCAAAAACCCTTTGAAATAGGTATTGTTACCACTTTACCAATGACATATCTAACCAAAAGATAGAAGGGTTAAGTACTGGTGGGACATTCCCGCCATAAAATTCTTTCCATAATATGATTAGTTACACATCCCAATTTATCTGGATTACCAAGCTTAGATTTTATACACTGAGAGTTAGCCTAACAGCTAAAACTCAAATGACCCAAAACCTAACATGAGGCCTTAACTTCCTGCCTTACTTTTAAATATGGCAAAACCAGTAATAAAACTAGTTTATTTAACAACTCTTTTGCTCGTATTCATCCACTAGTACAAATACTAATCCAATAACAGAACACGAAGGCAGAGAAAGAGGAATACCAGGAGATATTATTTTAAAAAATTAAATGTATCTTAATCACAGTAAACAATGTGTCATTTATAATTAAAAAGAAGTTTGAACAACTTCAAACAATTGTACAAAAATACTTGCCCCTCACCAAAAGTCTTCATTAGGTATGTTCTCTACATATTTAGCTCTCTGAAAGAAGCATATTTTCTAATGTGATTCAAAGGGTATTTTCTTTTGCATGAAGGTTTCATCAACAATCCTAAAAATATAGCTGTTTCCATGGCCTCTATTACAAAGTTTATCAGATTTCTCTTTCCAGAGTCTACCTTAGGATTTGGAAGTTACCTAGACTAGATCTACTTTGCAATCCACAATATATCTCTATGAAACTTAAAAAGAAAAATCAAGTATGACAGCAAAGTTGTATTTTTTTCCTTGTCTCTTAGCATTTTTGATTATGTGGCTTAAAATCTGTAACAAAAAATTAGTCACTTGGTCTGATTTAAAGATAAAGAGAAGGCTTAAATAAAGCCATATGTACATTTCTATATTCTGATGCTCAAGTATAATTTTTAACATCATTTTTCGTGTTCCAAACACTTGGAGAACCAGCAAGTTCTCATTTATTCATTAATCATTTACCTATTAGGCTAACGTACTGCATTAAGCATTGAGGATATAATGGTGAACCAAACAGACAAGGGCTTTTTCCTAACAGAGGTATCTATCAGTCAAGGGGGTAACACAAATAAGTAAAAAGACAATTACAATATGGGGTATTAAAGTGCTATAAAGAGATAAGCACACAACGCAGGAGGGCATCAAACAAAAATCTCTCAGGGTCTGGGACAGCCTCCCAAAAGAATTTCAACTGAGACCAGAAAGAAGACAAAGAATTAGTTGGGAAAAGGGAGTAGAAGGAGAAGTTCAGGGGTTGTTCCAAACAGAAGGGACATCATGCAGATGCTGAAATGCTTCTAAGCAAATTACAGCACTTAAGACCAGAAAGGGGTTTGGTTGAAGCTCAAGAGAAGAAATCAATCAATTACACAGGGCCCCATGAAGCCAAGACTGGACTTCCTAAGGAGTTTTAAGCTGGAGAATAACAAAATTTTTGCAATTTACAAAGATCACTTATGTCAGACCAAGGAGAATGGATTAGAATGGAGCAAGACTACAGAGGGAGACCAATTTAATGAGCAGTTGTAGTAACCTAGAGGAAATATGGACTGTATTATGGTAGTGAAAACAGAGACAGAAAGAGGTAAGTGAACTTGAAATTTATAAGATAAGACGGGGTGACTGCCCAGAACAAGGGTAGAGAACCTGCGGCCTTAAGGCCACATGTGGCCTTCTAGGTCCTTAACTGCGGCCTTTTGATTGAATCCAAGATTTAACAGAACAATTTATAGACCATTACAGGAATTTACAGAATAAAATTCTTTTATTTTTATTAATGCATTTTTGTTCATCTTTTACATTTTTATTTTATTTTTAAAATGAACATATTTAAAATAGCAAAAAACAAAATAAGTTTCAACAAAATAATCCTCCCAGATTGACCAGCACAATCAAAACATTAGCAAGCCATAAGGGCTAAATTGATGGCTGCTCTGCTCATGATTTAGTTCTCACTTCCCTCTCCTGACTGGCAACACTACTGCAGAAAGCTGGTTGGTGAAAGTTTATGGGGGTCAAGTAGGCCAGTCTGTTATCAGCTTTTGACAGTGGTGCGCACCGTGTTTCTGTTTGAAGTGGAATTTGTGAACAGTTGCACAGCTCAACAGTATTTTTTAATTGTGTCTGCTTAACAGCCCATCATATCAAAGAAGACCAATGAACGCTAAAGGAAAAAACAGATTTGTTAATGAGGATCAGGAACTGCAGTATTATCTTGTCTGCTAAAGATAAGATGATTTGCTTGCTTTAAGATACTGCAATATCAACATTAAAGAAATTCAATGCTCATCAGCATTATAACACTCATAAAGACCACAAATATTTTAAATTAGAGGGAAGGTACCAAAGGTTGTACTGCAGAAATTAAAAGATGAAAAGCAAAAGCAAAGACAATTCTTTCAATCAGCAATAAGAACTGGAAATAATACCACTAAAGCAACTTATAAAGCAGCTTATATATTTGGGAAAAAAGGGAAGCCATTCAGTGATGTAGAAATTGTGAAAGAATGCATTGTCAAAGCTTAGACCCAGCTAACGTTTCAAAGTACAAACAACTGCCTCTTTCAAGGAGAACCATAACTGAACAGCAGCATGAATTTGCCTTCAACTTAACATAACAACTTCATGCAACACTTCACAAGGAAAATATATATTATTCGATCACTTTGGATGACTCAACTGATACTACTGACTCAGCGCAAGTTTTATACTTCATTCAGGTCATAACAGAAGATTTTCTTTGCTACAAAGAGTCACTCGCTTTAGACACTCTTGAGAACAGAAAACAGGGAATAGATATTTTCAACAACTTTCAAGATAAATGTCATGAAGTTGGACTAAATTTGGTAAATTTAGTGAGTGTACATACAGATGGCGCACTTTCCATGACAGGAAAACAGAAGGGTTTATTGTCCAGATTTTTTTTTAAAAGTATTAACAGGTCCAGATGCTCTCATTTCTTTTGACTGCATCTCCCATCAGCAAAATCTCTGTGCTAAAGCTACTATTTTAAGTGACACTTTGCAACAAGTTATAAGTATTGTTAACTATATTCCTGCAAATGCAACATGGCATCCTCAGTTTCATAACATGTAAAGTTGAAGGATGAGGTATTCAATGTGGATTTGCTGTATCATTCTAAAGTGTGTTGGCTATCACAGGGACACGTGCTAGCCAAAATTTTGTCTCTGTGAGAACAGAATCAGCAATGTGAATTATTGAAAGATTTCTATAGGAATGCGGCATTTGTGTGTATCACATACAAATGTCAAATCAAAACAACTTGGAACATTATTTGCAAGGGAAAACTAAGTCCATATATGATATGTGGCAAAAAATCCAACCATTTCAAAAGAAGGTATTTTTTGCAAAACATTTCTTCAAGGAGAAATTTTGGATGAATCTTTTCTCCAGTTAGCAAAGGTCACTGATGAGCAGGATAATATATGCAAATCACGTTAAGAATAGACCTGTTAATTGGAAAATACAAAGAAGGGTTCACTGACTCTGAGAATCATGACATCACACTCAAATTAGCATTTCAGCCTCACCTAGTTGATGTAACCAAGGCTTAAAGAACTACAGATGGAATTGATTGAGCTGTCAGTAGATGACATTTTAAAGTCATTGTTTGATGCTAAGAAAGATCCAATTGAAATATGGAAAAATGCAGAATACTCACACCTTCAGCAACATTCCCAAAAAATGCTTTCTTGCTTTTCAACCACTTATTGCTATGAATCTACATTCTCCTACCTAACCCAAATATAGACGCCTTTAAGGTCATAAATGACTGATACCCGTCTAGAGAATCAACTGAAACAGTGGACCTCCATGCTGCAACCAAATATTCAAATGCTTTCCAACAAAAAACAAAGACGACAAAGTCATTAAAAGATTAGTTAACTTTAAAATTAATAGTTGTCATTTTTTGAAATTATTAAGTACACAGTAGTTAGATTTTTACAAAATAATGTACATTTTTAAGTATATCTAATTGAAGTTTCTTGAATGTAGCCTTATTTGATGACAGCTAAAGTAATGAGGCCTTCCAACATGAAAAGCTTTCCCACTCCTGGCCCAGACAAATATCACACAAACTGAAAAAGTGTTTCAAGAAGAAGGGTATGGCATACAAAACCAACTGCTAATGAAAAATCTAAGGTAAAACAATGAGATGTCTCCACTGGACTTCATGCAACGAAATCACTGGTAAGTTACTTCAGTGGAATGATGAGAGTCAAAACTATATTTCAGTGGTTTAGGAGTATGTGAAAGATAAAAGAAACAAAACAGAATCAATTTATTCAAGAAATTTAGCTGTGAATGGAAGAAAAGTAAGCAGAACAATAGTTGCAAAAGTAAAGGGGTATGAAAAGATTTTTAAATCAGGAAATATTTATGCATGTTTATATGCTGATGGGAATGAGGCACCAGAAAGGTTGATTTTGAAAAATAAGAGTAAAAATAAAAAAGAACGAGGTCCCTAAAACAAGAGGGGATGAGACCCAACTCATTGGCAGATGATTTAGCCTCTACTAGAAAAAGAGATCCCTTTATTCACTTGTTTAAAAAATTGTTTATTATCATTTTGCATTGAAAATTTAGTACTTGTAAGATACTATGTTTAGTCCTACAACATCCAGGAGTCCTATAAATATTACCCACTTTTTATGTATGAGGAAAACAAAACTTCAAGGAGGTTAACTAACCTCACCAAGGTTTCAAGGGTGGATTTGAAGCCAACTAAGCCTCCCTGATTCCCAAGAGCACAATCAATAGGTTATATATGCTCATTCACCAAGGATGGGGAAAGATATAGATAAATTAGGTTTTGTAGCAAAATGTTGGCTAAAGAAGTTCTGTTCCACCCCTCTGCTAAGTGAGGACATGGTACCTTAATGAGAGGGAAAAAGATTTTAAATAGACACGAAGAAAAAGCTGATTAGAGAAACATGGAAGGAACAGGGCACCTGAGAGGTCCCCAACTATAAATTGAAACCATGCATTTACAGTGGTACCAACACACAGACATGGCCAGGCACAGTGGCTCACACCTGTAATCCTAGCACTCTGGGAGGCCGAGGTGGGCGGATCACTCAAGGTCAGGAGTTCAAACCAATACACAGAAGTATGTGATTTTTCTATAACCAGGAGCAAATTAAAGGCAATGGGGGGGGGAGGTGCCCAGAGGAAAAACTGTTGGCAAGAAACCTATGCACTTAAATACCAGGAAATCTAAGCAAGATAAGTAAAGGAAGCAAGGACAGATAAGGGCAAGTGTAGAAAAAGTAGAGCTGTAAAGGAAACAAAGAACTTTGTATATTCTTCTATGTATTTATTTCTCAACTATCAGTTGTCTACCTATTCAGGGTAAACCAACAGCAACACAGAGTGCCTATCTGTTGATTGAAAAAACTAAATTTAAATAATCTATACTACTACAGCATTGACACTGAGCAAAGGTAATTAGCACTGAAATACTTAAAACCCTAAATCACACGATGCCAGTGGATCAACCAGGATTTCACTTAGACTTAAGAACACTTACTTAGCAAGTGAAAACAGATACAGGTTTGGACAAAACTATTATTTTTACATGATTTATAAGCATGATTAACAGGGTACTGCAATTTTTTCACTCTATCTTTAAGACAGTTTTAAATTACTTCATTAGTAAAACCTGGGACTGTGAACGCAGAGGTAAGAATTAACTACATCTGCCTGGGAACAGAGTGCTGCCACAGCACGCATGCTCCGAGCTCACCCATCACCCACTGCTAATACATAATCTGATCTTTGTAAATTTTTTTTTCTCAAACTCTTAGGATTAACTTAACCAAATGTTAGTTTATGTGAGGTTTGCATTTTTGCAGCATTACACTCTGAGTTGAAAGGGGGAGGGAAATCTTGATGATCTTAGTAAACACTAATTTTCTTATTGGCTTAATTAATATTTCATGTTTGTCATCACGTTACACTAACCTTCAAGTGATGATGACACCTAACATCTTATATTCCTGTCTCCCTTTTTGCAAAAAAACTTTTTAGAAAAATAAATAAATCAGAAAGTCTTATACACATAAAATTATACATGGCCTTGTAACAATTACTTGCAACACACACATTTAGTTTAACGTGACCTATCTGTTCATTTATCCCCAGAAACCAGCACTCCATTAACATGAAGAAGGCACTCAGATATTTGCTGAATTAATGAATATCAAATGACAGAAATCTACTCTACAGATGGATTAGATCTTAGAAACCTGTGTTTTAAAATGATCTGTTTTAAAGAGATTTTAAACTACTATGAGAATAAATTATTCTACATAATATAAGCTGTGAGAACTAAAAATAAAATTTTAAGTAATTATTAACAAAAAATTAATATTATAAAATATATTTTCTGTGAGCTTTTAGCACATGAAGATTTACGTATATTAAGATAAAAGAAAATTACATCTGCTAAATTACAGATACATATCTACTAATTTCTGTTTAAAATTTAAGACCAAATTAATAAAAATATGATAAATGCACAACATATTTCTATAAAAGTATTGCTTACATATACTTTTTTGAATGCCACTTTAAAATTCTTCTTTCCTGCAAAAGAATGTTTTATTACTGCAATAGATTATAATGGAATTGTGCTTAACAAATGTCAGAAGACATCTTATTAGACACCAAATTAAACACTAGCACTCATTTTAAAAGGTCAAGAAAAAAAGAAAAAATACAAATTCAAAGCTTTTCCCCTAAAACTAAATAAATTCATAGCGCAAATATTTTAATTGAAAAACCAGACTAAAATTTCCCTTTTTAAATTGAATCATTCAAAAAACAAAAAATTACTCTCAGCAGTAAAAGCTTTGGATGGATTTCCAATTATTCTGTATGTTAGCAATGATTTCCAACCCTGCCTAAACACTGGAATCACTTGAAAATCTCTTTTTTTTTTTTGAGACAGAGTCTCACTTTGTTGTCCAGGCTTGAGTGAGTGCCATGGCGTCAGCCTAGCTCACAGCAACCTCAACCTCCTGGGCTCAAGCGATCCTACTGCCTCAGCCTCCTGAGTAGCTGGAACTACAGGCATGTGCCACCATGCCCGGCTAATTTTTTGTATATATATTTTTTTAGTTGGTCAATTAATTTCTTTCTATTTTTAGTAGAGACGGGGTCTCACTCTTGCTCAGGCTGGTTTCGAACTCCTGACCTTGAGCGATTCGCCCGCCTCAGCCTCCCAGAGTGCTAGGATTACAGGCGTGAGCCACCGCGCCCGGTTACTTGAAAAGCTCTGACTGAGGCTTCACAGACTTATTAAATTAGATTCTGTGGGGCAGGACTAGGCATTCATTTCCCACCACCTCCCCAAGGGCCAGGGTCGTGCTCTGTCATCCAGGCTGGAGTGCAATGCTGTGATCATAGCTAACTGCAACCTCGAACTCTTGGGATCATGCGATACTCCCATCTCAACCCCCTGGAGTAGCTAAGACTACACGTGTGTGCCACTACACCCAGCTAATTTTTAAATTTTTTGTAGAGATGAGGTCTTCCTATGTTGCCCAGGCTGGTCTCCAACTCCTGGTCTCAAGCAATCCACCTGCCTCGGCCCCCCAAGGTGCTGGGATTACAGGCATGAGCCACTGTGCCTGCTTGGCCACATTAATATATTTTTAAAATATCCCAAGTGATTCTAATGGACAGCTAGATTTGAAAACCACTATGCTACATCAATGAAAGAAATGGAATTAAACAGCACATTGGAAGTATCATTCACCATGATCAACTAGGAACGCAAAGCTGGTCTGACATATGCAGATCAGTAAATGTAATATACCACACTAATAGAACTAAGAATACAAATAATATGATCATCTCAACAGAGGCAGAAAAAGCATTTGATGAAATTCAACATTCCTTCATAATAAAAACACTCAACAAATTAAGAAGGAATGTACCTCAACATAAGTAAGGCCATATATGACAAGCCAGTGGCTTCCTAATATCATACACACACATATATAAATGTGCGTCACCAATGAGTATGATACACACACACACACACACACAGGAAAATTATTCAGCCTTAAAAAAGGAGATCCTGCCATTTGGCACAACATAGATGAACCTGGAGGGCATTATGTTAAGTGAAATAAGTAAGACACAGAAACACAAATAATGCATGCTCTCACTTATATGGGGAATATTTTTAAAAAGGAGAGAGAACTCAAATGCACGAAGAATAAAATAGTGGGTACCATGGGCAGAGAATGGGGGGGGTGAGAAAATGCGGAGATATAGGTCAAAGGATACAAAATTGCAGATACACAGGATGAAGTTTAGAGATATAACATACAACATGACTACAATAAATAAAATTGTACAGTATTAGACATTTTTGTTAAAAAAAGTAGATTATAGTTCTTGTCACAAAAAAGTAACTATGTGCGATGACAGATATGTTAATCTGCTTCACTACAGTAACCACTTTACTTTCTATATGTATCCCATAACAAAGGATTGTAAACCACATATACAAAATTTATTTAAAAAAAATAGTGTCAATGATCTTTACTTTTGCCAATTCTCTAGGGGGTTATACTTGATACATTTTGCCTTCAGTAAATCATTAAGACATCATCTAGCTGCTGGTAACTTCTTCATGGATTACTGACTGGTCTTCAGTACTAAACACAAAAACCCTAACACAAAATAGAATACAGGGATAACTTTTCTACTTCCAGAAAAATGGAATCATAAATTTCTCTAAAGGAGAAACTTGCTTTCACTTGCATTTAGCTGAGTTATACTTTCAAATCCTAACCACAGAATTAACTTGTGAACACCAGGTCTTAAATAATGTAATAAATACCTTGATTTTATTAGAACCAAGAGAAATGAAACTCATTATTCTCCACTGCTATTCCACTCCTTAAAAAATAAAAATAAAAAAGCAGGCCAGACACAGTGGCTCATGCCTGTAATCCCAGCACTTCGGGAGGCCAAGGGAAGAGGATCCCTTGAGGTCTTGAGATTTCAAGTTCAGCCTGGACAACACAGCGAGACACCATCTCTACAAAAAATAAGAAAAACTAGTCGGTTGTCATGGCTTGTGCCTATAGTTCCAGCTACTCAGGAGGCTGAGGCACGAGGATCACTTCAGCCCAGGAGATTGAGGCTGCTGTGAACTATAATCCTGCCACTGCACTCCAGCCTGGACAACAGGGTGAGACTATCTCTAAAAAAAATAAAATAAAAAATAAAAAAGCACCTATTTCTAAACCCTGAATCTCAGGTATATATAATTAAAGCTTTTCTCAGTATTAACATATGTCTAGGTGGGTAGAGATTGAGGAACCAAAATGGTTCACCTCTAGTGTTGCTATGCAGAGGCATAGAAAAGAGTAAAGGGACTTTTTAAAGGAGGAAATGAAATTAAATTACCCATTTAGTATAATAAAATAAAGACATCCAGCCAAGGACCTTTCTCTTTCTCTTGACCTTCTCCATTCCTTGGCAGGCTTCCTGGCCCCACATTAACACATAACAAGAGTGCTATTCATACCTGATGTACTAAGAGATTATATCCTACATAGTGACTTTTCACCTATACTGAATACACATTAAAAATTTTTAAAGTAACTATTAATAGGATATCTTTCGGTATACTCTGTAAGACATTTTTAACACATCAAATATTTCAAACGGCCCTTAGACTAAAAGCCACAATAACTAAATAACAAATACAAAAGGAGTTAAACCTCTGCAGTGCTGATGCATAGGCTGTGTGATATCTTTTTAAAAATATAGCAAATTCTACCAAAAAAGCTATAAACAATAAACAGAAAATTATTTTTCAAGTATATAACTCAACTAAGATCTTCCAGTAATACATACACTGATTGATGACATGGCACTAATAAATATAAAATGAAAAAACAAATATGCTTTCTAAACATACACAGACTGCTATCAAGTCAGTCACTCAACTCTCATTTAGCCACTGAACGTTTCTGATAATAGCTTATCAAGACACATTCAATGCTATAAAGGGTGTTATAGTCTAGGCTTAGGAGAAACTTAAAGCAAAATTAATAAAATAGCAACTACAGTGCCACATAATCATAGAATATAAGAGCTAGAAGTTACCACCTCAAAAATAAGCATTACCTCTTCATCTCACACTTGAAGAAATTAAATTCAAAGAGACTTAGGTAAACTTCATGATTGTACAGCTAAGGGCTAACACCCACGCTGATGTCTCTTGATTCTATAGCTTAATGCTTTTTCCTCTTTAGCACAAGAAAATGAAAGCTGGTTTTTGGTTAAAATTATTTTTAAAATCTCCTATGTTTATGAGAAGAAGTTGTATATATTTATTTAAATATTTTCAAATTAAATAACCCAAACTCTGTGCAAAAAATGTGAAACATGAAAAGCAATGAAGTTCCAATAATTCCACCACCATGAAGTTATCATTTTTTTAATCTGAGAAAAATAAATTTCAAAAAGGTATTATGTAATATAAATCAAAATACAGGGGAATTATGTTATTAGATAAATTTCTTGTTCTCAGAATAAAAATCTGATTGTTCTTATAACAAAAGCTTTACTTTTGAAAGGACTTTGAACAGATTTAAAACAAGGGAATTAATTATGCAAAAAATTCTTTTTTCTTTTTTTTTTTGAGACAGAGTCTCACTCTGTCACTGGACCAGAGTGCCGTGGCATCATCATAGCTATGAACTAAAGTATAATTTTAAGGCTCAACCCCCACCAGCTGAATGGACGCCCTCGTGGTCAAAGAAATATCTTAAAATTAAATTGTCTGCCAGGAGGAGGGAGGTAGGCCTCATCAAGCCCCTCTCCCTTCTTGGGGACTTCCTTTAACAGGCCTAAGGGTATGCAAAACAAACCTGCAGGTCCTCAATTTACACAACAAATCTATGTCAGATGGCTTATCTCTGGTAACAGCTCATGTTAAAAACATTCCAAGCCTTTCCACAAAGCTTCATGTCTTTAACCAATTACAATTCAAAGAATCTTTAAACCCACCTATAACCTGTAAGCCCCCCCTCACTTCAAGATGTCCCACCTTTTTAGGCCAAACCAATGTATGCCTCCCACATGTTGATTTATGACTTTACCTGTAACCCCATCTCCCCAAAATGTAAAAAAACCAAACTGTAACCCAGTCACATCAAGTCTACTTGCCCAAGGCCTCTTGGCAGTGGCTCCGGGTTATGGTCCTCAAATTTGGCTCAGAATAAATCTCTTTAAAATTATTTTACAGAGTTTGGCTTTTTTCCGTTGACATAGCTCACCATAACATCAAACTCTTGGGCTCAAGTGATTCTCCTGCCTTAGCCTCCTGAGTGACTGGGAATATGGGAATACACTGGGAATACACCACCAAGCCCAGCTAATTTTTCTATTTTTTTGTAAAGATGGGTATCACTCTGGCTCAGGCTAGTCTCCAATTCTTGGCCTCAGGCGATCCTCAGCCCTGGGCATCTTAAAGTCCTTGGAATACCACGCCCAGCCTTAATTATGCAAAAAAAATTCTTTGATTTAGAAACATTTTCCTTAAGCACTCCCCAAAGCCTTTAAAAGTAAAGCCAGGCAAGGTGACCTGAGTCTGCAATCCTAGCTACTTGGGAGGCTGAGGCAGGAGCACTGCTTTAGCCCAGGAGTCAAAGGTTGCAGTCAACTATGATCACACCACTGCACTCTAGCCTGGGCAGAAAAGCACAATCCTGCCGCTTAAAAAAAGTAGGGAGGGGGTAAAGCAAGGCAGTTTACGCCTATAATCCCAGCAATCTGGGAGACCAAGGAGGAAGGACTGCTTGAGGCCAGAAGTTCCAGACTAACCTGGGCTAAAAATCAGGAGACGTTGTCTTTAAAGAAAGAATGAATCATGAGTAGAAAATGTCTGACCTGAGACAGGAAACATGGAGCAAGTGGCAACTCTGCCGCTAACTGTACAATCTTGTACATGATTCACCTTTTACTGTTCCAGGTTTCTACACTTGTAAATTGAGAGGAATAAAACAGCCACTGAAACAATTATTTTACCTTTATACCAATCTTAAAGTGTAGAATAAATCTCTTTATCCAATATCTGATAACAGTAAACAAAGAATTTTGCTGTACCTTTTATTTTGAAGAGAAAAATCAAATCCAAATTAAATTGTATGGACAATTAGCATAATAGCTCTGCCACTTCTCCCCAAGGAGTTAACTCCTATCACATTGAACCCTAGATCCACTCCAGTTATTTATAACTAAACAATTTATTAACTACAGTATCTTCATCCTAAAGTAGAAAAGAAACAAAGATAACGAGGATGACTACAATGTTATGACAGGAGAAGGTAATACAACAAGAGGAAGAGACAAAGGTTCCAAACCCCACACAATGTTTATCTACTTTCAAATCAAAACATGACTTCAGGTTCTAACTACGGTCATGGCACCAGAAGTTGTAAGTCACTTCTAACATTAATAAAGGAAATGTAACAAGCATTTTCATTCTTCACAGAACTGAATGGGGTAGCAGGGGTACAGACTGCACAGTGGTGGCATCAGTAGCAGTGGGATCCGGAACCATCACTGCCTCCACATTGGTGCAAGTCAGTTGCTCCCTCTTCTTTTTCTCTTTTACAATTATTTATCAACAGACCAAAGAATTCAAAAGGAAGCATTCTCCTTACCTAAGGGGGCAGGGTGGAGTGGGGTGGGACAGGGGAGGCGATAACACCATCATCACAGTAAATGAACTTGGGATAGCCAAAGGTCATTCAAAATTCAACAGACGCAGAGTTACAAAATATAATCAGTGAGGATGGTCTATAAACAGTATGATTTCCCGGAATTTTTTCCTATCATGATTAGAAAAAGTCATCGAGAAAAAAATCCATAAAATATCCTGAATCTTTAACAAGGACGGCAATGGTTAAAACAATGTGGAGAAACTACATCATATACAAAAAACTTGGCCCTTAGCTTTCAAAAACTCACAATCTAGGAAAGAAGATGGTTAAATTAACAATTATTCCATTAAATGTTAAATGCTATATTTCCTAAAAAGGAAATAACCACAATAACAGAACCATCCCAAAGGCTTTAAAAATCTATATACAAGATACACTGAAAATTTTTTAATCTAATAATTTACCTCTTAAACAATTTCCATTAATTGGTCAGACATGCTTCTGTTACACTTTTCTTTAAATAACTAGTGTTCATATTTATTATCATTAGCATTATTGACTTCACAGCTTCCCAGTATAAAGAATATTTGTAAATCTCTAATGCCCAAGACCACTTTGGTGGTGCTCTTAGGAACAACTGCCACATTTAAAATGTCAATGCAGACCGGGCATGGTGGCTCACGCTTGTAATCCTAGCACTCTGGGAGGCTGAAGTGGGAGGATCCACCTTGCTAGGGGTCAGGAGTTTGAGACCAGCCTGAGCAAGAGCAAAGCAAGACCCTGTCTCTACTACAAATAGAAAAATCAGCCAGGCATGGTGCTGCATGCCTGTTAATCCCAGCTACTCGAGGCTGAAGCAGGAGTATCACTTGAGTCCAAGAGTCTGAAGTTGCTGTGAGCTAGGCTGACGCCACTGTACTCTAGCCCAGGTGACAGAGTAAGACTCTGTCTCAAAAAACTAAATAAATAAAATGTCAGCGCAATTATAATAGATCACACAATTTAGCTAAAAGCAACCCAAGTTATTTTTGAAACTGTTAAGTGAATGCCAGCTGAGCTCTGTGGTTTCTCTAAATGTATTACTAGGATTCTGTAGCCTATCTACTTCAAGAGAATCTGGTATCATCTTTAAGAACTCCTCCTAAATACTAAAGCAAAAATTTGATCGGTAATTCTCTTTTCCTTGTTAAAAACAATGGTTTCCCTATTTTTTTGCTCTAAGTACCTCTGCTGGTAAAAAATAACAATTGTAGGCATGTTCCCAATACATGTATACTTACTTACAAATTATGTTTTATTGCACTTACATACATTATAAGCATATACAGAAAAAAAAAACCCAGAAATTATTAAGAATGAAAAAAACCAGCTAGGCGCAATGACTCACGCCTGTAATCCTAGCACTCTGGGAGCCGAGGTGGGAGGATCACTCAAGGTCAGGAGTTTGAAACCAGCCTGATCAAGAGCAAGACCCCATCTCTACTAAAAATAGAAAGAAATTAATTGGCCAACTAAAAATACATAGAAAAAATTAGCCGGGCATGGTGGCACATGCCTGTAGTCCCAGCTACTCGCGGAGGCTGAGGCAGGACTGCTTGAGCCCAGGAGTTTGAGGTTGCTGTGAGCTAGGCTGACACCACGGCACTCTAGCCCAGGCAAGAGAGCAAGACTCTGTCTCCAAAAAAAAAAAAATCAAAAAAAAAGAAAAAAACCCATATATAGCATTTTTCCCCTTTCTCCCAGTGGATAATCTAGAGCATGTCCCTGATATGTACATAATTCCTCACACAATTTTTTTGCATCTTTTTTATTGTGTAAAATCCATATAATATAAAGTTGACCGTACCCATTTTAAAGTATATAGTTCAGTGGCATTTAGTACATTCACAATGTTGTGCAACCATCACCACTACCTAGTTCTAAAAACATTTTCCTCACTCTAAAACTCTATACCCATTAAGCAGTCACTCCTCATTCTATCCTCTCCCAGCAACCACTACTCTGGCTCACTGTCTCTATAAATTTGCCTATTCCGGATTATTTCATTTAAAGCATATGTGACCTGTTGTGTCTGGCTTCTTTTATTAGCATAAAGTTTTCAAGATTCATTCACATAGTAACATGTAATCTGTACTTCATTTCTCTTTACAGCTTAATATTCCTTTGTATTGATATACCTCCTTTTGTGTGTCTACTCATCAGCTAATGGACATTTGGGTTGTTTCCACCCCTTTTGGCTACTGTGAATTCTGCTGCTATGAACATCTGTGTACAAGTTTTTGTTTGAACACCTATTTTAAATTCTTTGGGGTATATATCTAAAATTGGAATTACTGGGTCATATGGTAATTCTATGTATAACTTATTGAGGAACCAGCAAACTGTTCCCCACAGTAGGTGTACCATTTTGCATCCCCACTAGAAATCTATGCACATTCCCCTGTCCCATTTTATAGACAACTGATCAAGAATACAATTTGAACCAAAACCCAAATGGTCTATAATGGGCATGTTTTGACAGCCTACACTGCCCACCAACCTTTTTGCTGGAAGATATACTGTTGCTAAAAGGGTAGGCCAATGCAGCCTTTTTTTTGTTTGTTTCTTTTTTCAACAACCCCACCACTGGGAATTGGTAATCTTGCCAGGGCGGACTGACCCAAGAAAGTCAATCTATTGGATAGTCAATAACCAGGTTCTCCTTAGAGAATGTGAATAGGCTCTGGGAATGAAAGGTCATATAAATTTAGAACCATGACAAGTAGAATAGAAAGTCAATGCCATCTGCCAACTGAAATTACAGGAGAAAGGAAAAAGAAGGTATATGTGCACAAAAACATTAGTAAAAAGAGAAAAACCAGTCTGCACTGTGCAAAGAGAAGCAGAGGTAAGAGAAAATAAGTAATGTTGAATACTGACAGATTATAATTTCATGGGGCCTACTCAGACCTTATTTCCTGACCTTAGTCTTAAGATTGCCTACAGTTTTTTTTTTTTTTTTTAAATAAACCCTGTTTGAGATACTCTTGAGTGAAGTTCTGCTTTGTGCATCCAACAAGCTCTTACGAAAACAAGCTCTGACTACCTTAACTTTATTTCCCTTGCTAGTTTTAAAGTACTTCAGGGGGTTTTATACTAATTTTTGAATTTAAGTACCTTGCACAAGAAATTTTAAACAAATCTGTCAATATTTTTTAAATCACATTTTTATAATCTTCAAAAAATGTTTTTCCCCCCTAAAGACTCTGAGATTCTTTAGGAATAGACCTTAAAAGATGACCGTTCAACTTGTTCCTAGTGCCTGCTTTTATAAATCTATGCAACAGAATTCCTGAGTTTTCTCTCTTCAAATAGAAAACTGAATGCAATCGTACTGTGGACAATATAAGTTTCGTGATCATCAAGAAAAAATCCTGGCCAATCAGATCAAGATACACATATTTTCCTTCACCAGAGTTTTAGATTACCCATTCTATGAAACAATCCACTGTAACATCTAAAACTGTTCACTCCTTATTCTAGTATTACAAATACATAAACGGTTCATATAATAGAGACAAGTTAGTAATTTCTAGTTAAAAACTAATACTGTAACAAGCAACACATTTCGAAATTAGCCAAACTACACATCTGTTACGCTATACATATGCTATCATTTTATTGTAACTCCAAAGACTCAGGGCATGTTATGTTATTTTAAATTATTTCTAGCATCTACTCAAAATTACAAATTTATACAGAGAAATCAGTACTATCTTCTATTGAAAATCTTTAATATTAATAGAATAGACACACATAAAAAGGCAAGGACACAAATTTTCTTTCAAGTTCTTCAACTCAATAAAGACAACCTCAAATTCTTACCACTATGTAGACTTTCTAAAGCCTACTAGCAAAACTCTAGATTGTAAAAATATATTTAAAATCATATAAAGCATTCTGATAATACCAAATTTATAAATTTATTTTACAATTTAATGACTTTTTCTCTTTGGGGTCTGTTAATAAGTGAACTTACATTTCTTATATGGCCATATAAAAACGTTATTTTACCGCTAGGTAACGAATTCAGACAACCCATCCCTGAACATGAAACTTGCCCTATGTCTCTCCCCATACCTGATTTTAATGATTATACAGTTTATTTATCTTTTCTTTGGAATATTTAACGTACAGATTTTTTTAAGTAAAAAAAAAAAATCATTAACACTGCATAATCTTAAAGTTAATTAAACTAATGCTATTAAAATTTTTCTACTATGACAGCATGCTAAATTTTTCTCTGACATTTTCAAAGCAGAATAAGACTTGAAATTTCTGCACATTCCCTCAAAGAGCTTACGGTCTATTGTATACATTTAAAGATAATTATAATTTGCTATGAAAGAGCACACAGGAACAACAAATCAATCTCAGAAAGATAAGAAAGAATAGGATGTCTAAATTGAGAGCACCTTCTCCCTTTATATGCAGAGGACGATAACCAGGGAAATGGGGGAAAGGTAGACTAGAGCAGGTAGTTAGGCATATGAGAAGAAAAAGACTAAACATAATAATTAAGGAACTCAAGGAAATCAAGATTTAATCTGATTAGAATATAGAGTGAGAGGCAAACAGTAAAAGAGATGTTTTAAAAAAACCACACATTAATTCATTCTAATGAGACATTTACTCTAGCTAAAGTATAGGAGTCCATTAGGGAAGCAAAAAATCAGCACCACAGAAAGCAAATAAGGAAGCATTTCAAGTAATACAGAAAAGAGAAGATAGTGACCTAAACGTAAGGAAAAAGAAATGGATTTGAATCAGTAAGACCAATGGAAGAGGTTGGTGTAGTGAAGAAGCTGAAGAATACCTTCTTTTTTCAAGATTGGGCAAGTGAAAAGACTCTGTACCAAATCAAGGAAAAAGATAATGTTGAATATTGAGTGTAGGTATGGAAGAAGCAATGATAACTTCAATTTCAGACATATTCCATTCAATTTACTGTGGGACGTGGAAATGAAGCTGTCTAGCAAATGGTCTGAAGCTCAAGTATAATCTGAGCTGGATAGATACATTTGAAAATTAATCAGTATATGTTAACAGATGGCAATTTAAGTCATAGTAATGAGAGAGAACAGCCAGAAAGGTTAAGCAAAGGAAGAAGAAAGCCAATAACTGAAACCTAAGTGATGACAAGAGAAGGGAGGACAGAAAAAGAAGTTAATCCAAAACCATGTATATAACAAATTAGAATTACAGAAATCAAATAGTGCCCATTTTTTTTAACAGATGAGAAAAGTAACAACCACAAAAGTTAAAGACATTTGATCAACACCATACTGCCAGCCAAAAATAGTAATTGGAAGGTTAGAGTGCTCCTCAAATATAGTCCTATCACCCAGCCTTTGTAAATAATTTAAAAATAAAATTTAAAATATACTGAGATTCTAGATTTAAATGAAATAGTATCTTTAAAATAAAAACATGAGTTATGATTAGTGCCTCAAAAAAACTAGTTATGACATAAAATATTACGTTTGTTTCATTTATTTTGGCTCTTCACATACAAATGCATGTTTTGAAATGCTTGTTAAGACAGCTCAGGTTTTGATTGTAATCTTCTTCAATCTCGCTTCTTACCTCATTGCCAATAATCTATTAATATGACCCTTTCCCTCCAACTAAAAGTTTAAACACAAAATAATCTTACATTCTTATATTTTGAGAACCTTTAGTTCAAATGTATGAATGCATTTAAAAACTAAGGAGAATGATAATATAAAAGAAGTGAAAAGTAGCAAAAAGAAAAGCTGAATCAAAGTTTTCCAACTTAAATGGTAAAAATGATAAAAATTAAAGTACAGAGGTAAATAAATTTCTCCAAAATAATCTACATTTAATTTTATTTAAAAAGAAAATAATTTACTAGAAACTGGATTAAATTGGTAAGTCAAAAAAAGAGCATATTCACCAAGACTTTCTGAAAACATTAAACAGTAAATTTGGTACAGCAAAAAAACCCTGGAAAATCTAAGAAAAACAGCTAACAAAACCTGAGATACATTAGTCCTTAATCTCATAGGATTACCATTTCAAATCTAGGAAACATTTTTCATATCTCCATCTTCATTAACTTTATCTCAACCAATAATCCAATTTTTACTTCCACTCCAACCACAACAACACTTAATCAACAAAATTAAAACAAATTCAAGTAAAAATTACCTTCACTCTTCAATTAAAATTCCTATTCCAATTTCTCAGAGTTCAGCTTCTTAAAAAAAGTTGCTTAAACTAATTTTTAAAGTATAAGTAAAAGCTAGTCTTCATTGTCACAGGAGTGTCAACAAAAAATCATTCCCAAATGGTCAAAATACAGGCTAGGGATGAGTGTCATAAGAAGGAAATATATCCAGTGCATACGAAAACTCCAGAGACTTCAACTTACTGTCATGACAGAATAACCGACACTGAATAACCACCCTGCCATATAGAAAACTAGAGAAAATACACAAACAACTATTTCCAGACTTTAGACAACACAAAACATGATCTGTGAGAGAGGGAAAACAAATAAGATAAACCCTATTATCTCCCTCTTTCCACTTGGAAGTACTGTCAGTATTATGGAACAGAGAGGTGTCTTGCTGAGTAAAGAGACAAAAAACAGTTTGGAGAAGCTGAGGCAGCTAGAATTTGTGGGAGGAAGTATCAAAGAGAAAGAAGCAACAGAGAAAAAGGAAAGATAACACAGAATCTGCATAGAGGCACTCTTGAGTCCTTGGCTGAATACAAAGCTGCACACACATGAGACTCCACAGATCAACCAAAGAACAAAGGAAAAAAATTGTACACAGAACAACTAACAGCGTCCTCACAAGGCTAGAATCATTCAGGTTTCAACCACCCAGAGTAAATACCCCTTTAAACAAGATACCAGAAGGGCCATGCCACAGAAGTAAGGCAAAACTAGACCTAGAGTACAGGCTACTCCAAACTTAACCTAACAAAACTAAAAAAATAAGCCATAACAGAATCAAGCTTATCCCCAAATTAACTGCCTGTCAGAACAAATTTCAACACTTTTTAAAGAAAAAGAACAAAATTCAGACCCTCAGCAACATATTTACAATGTCTAGCATCCAATCCAAAATTACTAGACATGTGAAAATTCAATCATTGCACATCACAGATAATTTTGCCTACTAGGAGGGCCCTAAACAAATTACTCGGTCTCCTCTGGCCACATTCAGATTTTTCCCTATGTGAAAATCAGAGATTAAAGAGACAAACAAAAGTAGCTTTCCATAATAATGTAAAATAAATAGAAGTTTTTTTTAAAAAAAGGGCCCTACTGAAAAGTGAGACAAAAGAGAAAACAGAAAGGAGAAGTAGAAGGGTCTCAAAGATTTTCCTATTTATTACCATACATTATAATATCTGATGACATGAATCAATATAAAAATAACATATATGGTATATTCTGCTTACTAACATATAAAAATACATTTCTGAGCCAACTTGTGAAATAATAAGAAATATACCAGCTTGAGCAAGAGTGAGACCCCGTCACTACTAAAAATAGAAAAAAATTAGCTGGACAACTAAAAATATATAGAGAAAAAAATTAGCCGGGCGTGGTGGCGTGCGCCTGTAGTCCCAGCTACTCGGGAGGCTGAAGCACAAGGCTCACTTGAGCCCAGGAGTTTGAGGTTGCTGTGAGCTAAGCTGATGCCATGGCACTCTAGCCTGGGCAACAGAGGGAGACTCTGTCTCAAAAAAAAAAAAAAAAAAACAAAAAGAAACATACATCTGTCTCTACCCTGAGGTCCTGACACAGAGCTCCTCTAAAAACTCTTATAGAGGGGTGCAAGGACAATCTTCTTTTCTAATATTTGGTCTTTGACCTCAATTCTTGACACAGAATTCCAAAGGCCTCTGCAATTTCCTGAGTGACAGGAGTGTCTGACACAGAACACCTGCATCCTTTAGAATTTCCTGGGTGATAAGAGTGTCTTGTCCTAATAAGGTCGCTCTGGGTGAGGCCTTAGGTGGGGGCTGGTTACTAGAAAGACAAAGCCATGATTAGAAGCTTAGGACTTCCAGCCCCAACCCTTGTCCTCTGGGGCGGTAAAAAGAGCTGCAATCGAGTTAAGAATCAATCATGCCTAAGTGATGAAGCCGCCATAAAAATCCCTCAAAGACAGCTCAAAGAGTTACGAGGTTGGTGAACATATCTATGGGCCGTGAGGGTGGCACACCCAAACGCCACAGAATCCTGTGCTTGGGATCCTTCCGGACCTTGCCTTATGTATCTCTTTGTCTGGATTTTCATTTGTATCCTTTAAAATATAAATATCCTTTGTAATTAATCAGCAATAATAAGTAAACTGTTTTCCTGGGGTCTGTGAACCACTCTAGCAAATTACCAAACATGAGAGGAGGGGTTGTTGGGAACCTCCAATTTGTAGTCAGGTCAGACAGAAATTGTGAGTAACATGAAGATCTACTACTTGTGATTGGCATCTGAACTGGGGGGGAGTCTTGTGGGACTGAGCCCCTTAACCTGTTAGATTGAACTGTAGGACACACAACTGAGGCAAAGAATTGGTCAGTGTGGGAAAAACCAACACACATCTGGTCATAGAAGGGTTGAATGCAAGTATGGAGAAAAACAGTTGGTTTTTCCTATACATCTAGATTCAGAAGTGAAGTACTGAGCATGGGATGAGTACAGAATGAAAAAAGCTTGTTTTTTCTGTATACTTGTATAAAAAATTAGTTTCTGCATCTAAAGGGTAAGCTTCAATTAGTCTCAAAATGATAAATAAAAACCAATTATTTTAGATGGGTTATATTGCTAAATGAGTCTTTTAAAACCATAAATAAACAACTATTGTTTCTCTACTTAGAATTTAGATATCCGGTAGCTTATAAGAAACACAGCCTCCAAACCAGAAAGCAAATAAACAAGAAAACATACAATCAAAACAAAAATCCCATACACTAACACTGATGTATTCAAAGAGAAACTCCTCAGTCATCACTCAAGAATCATGAGACTTAATTCAAACAAGCTTGCTTATTCTGATTTCGAAGTTCAAAGAAAACTAAAAGCAATCAACTAGAAGGAAAGTCTTAGTTACTAGAGGAAGGCACTATGATAGCACAAGTGACTAATGGAAGCCATCAAAAATGAATAAAAAAAAGTCACAAAACTTAGAAAAGAACATAGAAAAGAAGTCAAATTATAAGAACATAAAAAGCAGAGTAGCCAAAAATCATTTCACATATGAAAAAAACATACCTACCCTCGCAGTGATGCCAGAAAAGTGTAAAAATATAAGCTTCATCAGCAAAGATGAAGAAGAAAACATTAAATTATACTTGGGTACAAATATACTTTGATTACACCAGAGAATCACTTTTAGACACTATCCACAGTAGTTGAAACAAAAGATTTTGGTATTCAAAAGAAAAAGCAAATAATTAAATATTTTGGTTAGACAATGGCTTACTCCATTTACAACCCTAAATTGTGTAATTTAGGCAGCTATCTCTTTAATCTTTGTGTCAAACTACTGGCTATTATTCTATAGTCTTTTCCAGTGAGTTGATAAGGTGCCCCAAGCATAAGTTTTTCCTAGTTACTGCTGACTTTAATATACCTGCCGCATTCTAAAACCTCCTAGAGTATTCTTTTCAAATTATCAAATCCTCTATTTGAAGTCAAGCTAAAGCTGTAGTATTTTTATTTCCCCAGTTTGCTCTTCACAGACACACTAACAAGATGTTCTTTAAAACAGTGAACATGAAAGTATTTCATTCAATAAATAAAGCATATTACTTACCTATAATGATGATTCTCTGACAAATTAATACCAGATAATTATGACTACAGTTATAGAGCTTAACCTCAAGGTAAAGAATTCTTCACAACTGAGTACCCAAGATATGCTCCATGGGGGGTTCCATGGGGGTTCTCAACCTAGAAACCCAAAAGTCCATTGAATAAGTCCTCATTAGATGAGGTAACCAAGTATAGCTCAGACTAGGAATTAAAAGACAGAAGTTTGATCCCATTTAGTAATTCATTACAATACTTTAAATAACTCAAAAACCTTAATTACAAGTTAGGAAATGGAAATTGTACAATGCCACCTATCATGTTTTGCTTTCAATTTGCTATGATTGTCAAATGAGAAACTATATGAAACTGTAAATTATGAAGCACAATACAAATGCAAAATTTTCTTATCCAGGGCAGGTTGACTCCTCTAGTGCTTTCTAAGCAAAACCCATCTCTGGTCCTAGAGTTTTTTCGACCCCTTAAAAGAAATTACTTTGACCAACAGTAAAAGTAGACTCTCAAGATGTAAATCTGTAAGAACGGATGAATATTTTCTCTATGCAGCTTCTGAAATTGATGAAAATATCCAATGTTTCATCAGGTATTAAATAAGCATGTTACAACGGAGGGACATATTATAATTATTCAGTATCATTAACATTTTCAGAAAACCAAGTTTAAAGCTACAATTCTTAGCAATACTCTTTAATGTGGCTTGAAAATAAGATTTTCACCTGCAGAGTACCTGAGCAACACTCTTAGATAAACAATAACTATCTTACATGTTCATTATCTAGAAACTTTAAAATTGGTATGTTAGCAATCTGTTATCAATGAGTTAATCTTTTCAAGATCTCAAGAATATGGAAACCCTAAATCTGACCTTTTACACTCTTGTCTGTTTATGAAAGGTTACAATTAATACCAAAGATCCTTAAATGAAAATATCCAAGATCTTTCAAATGTAAATTTATTTAAGTAGTGATTACCTTTTGAATTGGAAGAAAAGCTATGACTATTAAAGCCTAGGACCTGAAATCTTCCATGCCTGTGCTTCCTAGAGCCAGAACTTCAAAACTGAGAGATCTGTCCACTGCTTCTGATTCAAAATCAGCAAAAGGTCAATTCCCAAAGAGAAAGGGCAAGCACAGTTAAGTAAATGATCTCAATACATCAGGCTTTTTAGGCCAAAAAAGGAATTACTAGGTACTGTATTATACCATTTTAAAAGAATCTGTCAGCCTTAAAGATCACAGAGCTTTGAGATTAAGTACATTTCTTTTGATACCCCACCCCTAATCTCTGAAATGGTATGTCTAATAACATAATCCACAGCTGGAATCCTGCCTGAGAAAGAAACACTCTCTAGTTCCTTTCACATCGTGGTTTTCTCCATTTGGAAAAATAAATATACAAAAGCACACTGCGGATTTATGTGCTAGAGAAGAGGAATGGCATCTACAGCAGCAAAAGGGTACTACCCAGAATATCTGCAGATTCATTTCCCTGGCCTATGGCCTAATTTACCATGAATCAAATCTAGGGCTAGAAACTCTACACACATTATCATTTCTAACATTTATTAATGATTAGATGCCCTTGTATGTGCTATTTTTGCAAGTAAGATAGATATATCATGAGCTGAATGCTAGGATAAAAGGCTGCTGATTAAATGATCATTGTTAGCTCAGAGGGAAGTTTCAACTAGAATAAGGTTGAGTTATGTCCTCCTGGCTGTAGACAAAAATCCATGCCATGCTCAGTGTTTTCTATTAACAATTTTTAAAACCGGCTATCAGAAAGTACTCATTCTCTACTGGCAAAGATATTCGTGTTTAGGCTGGGCAATGCCCAATCCCAGTTTCAAAAGGCAATTACCTGGAGAACTTTTCTAGCACAGGGACAATAAAGAAAAGAAAGAATATTTGACAAGGTATGTGTGTACAGGAGGATAATAATCCATCTCCCCCAGATGCTTTTTATTGTTAACCCCAAGTGCTTTTTAACATCATCTTTGAACTGCCATAAATTTTCTTGAGACTTAAAAGCACTAGACAGGTATCATGATGCTACTTTTAACAATGACAACTTGGGTAAAAAGAGCCAACATTATATCCAACCATCTCTTGACTCTAGATAAAACGCGTATGAATGGAGGTGTGAGGGAGGAGAAAGAGAATTTACTGAAAGAGATTACATCTGACATGATCAAATACCCTTTCCTAATTTTCCTTAAATTATCTCTAACCAAGATGTTAATATTGATGTCTCCTCTCCATCTCACTTCTCCTGATTTGTTTCTTTAAAAAAAAAAAGAAAGAAGAAAGTTAAAATTGAAGTTTCAAAAGTGCTATCTTCAAAGGATTTGGAGCAAGGAAAAAAAACCAAGAATGAGTGTTTGCTTTGGCCCAAAGTCACCAAAATGAGGCATTAATTTGAGAATATGGTCCTAACAAAGCAACTAGCATCCAAATTCCAAAGGACTCTATATATCCTTAGAAACCCAAGAAAAATAAATATATAATGGACACACTTATAACTTTAACTCAAACAGTACAAAAGCAATTTATGTAAGCAAAACATCTGTACCCCCATAATATTCTGAAATAAAAATATACCTATATAAATACATACATAAAAGCACACTGTATAAAATGTAGAAAAGCACCCATGAAGCTGTATTGTTCTCATCCTCAAAGGGTTATGAATATAGAACATCACCATTTGAATGTTATGGCCAGTATCTTTATAATTGTTTTATGGGAACATCATCCTTTAGAATTACCATCAGTCAAATCTCTTACAAAAAAGTAACACTATAGTGAATTACTGGAAAAAGATTTTCCATAATCAATCTTTTCATCAAGACTAAAACAATAAAAGTAAAGAATAGAATATCATTTTGTAAAAATTCACATTTTTTGAGTTTTTGGCATTTTCCCAAGACATACTTTGCTTCCTTGTGCCTGCAGATAAACAACTCTACTTTTAAAAGCTAATATTACATATGAACAGAACTCAATTTATTTCTTCTCTTTTTTCTTTGTATTTTTTTATTTTTTTGACCTGGTTGTACTGGAATCAATTTATTTCTAATTGAAAAAAAATTTCATTTGTAAGGTTTCTCTGTCTCAAATTGCACTTCAAAGATTTCAAATACATGAGACTCCTAATATTTTCACAACATTAAATTTATAAAATGCTGAAAATGACCTATTAAACCCAATATGAAACTATTATATTAAAAAAACAGGCCTGATGCAGTAGCTCAAGCCTGTAATCCTAGCACTCTGGGAGGCCAAGGCAGGAGGATCACTTGAGATCAGGAGTTCAAGACCACCCTAAGCAAGAGCGAGACCCTGTCTCTATGAAAAACAGAAAAATCAGCCAGGTGTGGTGGCATGTGCCTGTAGTCCCAGGTACTAGGGATGCTGAGGCAGGAAGATTGCTTGAGCCTAGGAGTTCGACGTTGCAGCGAGCACCACACTCTAGCCTGGTAGAAAGAACGACACCTTGTCTCAAAAAAGAAAGAAAAAAAGAAAGAAAAAATCATTTTCAGAAAAGAAGCCTATGCTTAAAAGGCCACCATTATTACCTATCTATAATGCATGGTAAAAAGAATATTATATACCACACCAAGATTCGATACTTTGATCCCATACATACCAGGGTCTGGTGATTGTCACAACAAAAATATTAGAAAGATTCCTCGAGAATGGTGTGGAAGCTCACGCCTGTAATCCTAACACTCTGGGAGGCTGGGGGCAGAGGCAGGAAGGAGGATTGCTTGAGCTCAGGAGTTCCAGACCAGCCTGAGCAAGAGCAAGACCCCATCTCTACTGGGAAAAAAAAAAAAGAAAGAAAGAAGAAAAATTAGCCAGGCGTTGTGGGGCGCCTGTAGTCTCAGCTACTCAGGAGGCTGAGGCAAAATTGCCTGAGCTAGGAATTTGAGGTTGCAATGAGCTACAATGACATCACTGCACTCTACCCAGGATGACAGAGCAAGACTGTCTCAAAAATAAATAAACAATTTTTAAAAATTTAAAAACTATGAAAAAAATTCCTCAAAGTATTTTTGCACAGCGTATATGATCTGATTGCGGTATTAATTTAAAAGCCTATCCTGTGATAGTAAAGGTGATTAACTTATAAGTCCGTCTTTTACTGTTGCTCATATTTATGATGAGCGCTATTTGTTACATTTCCTTTCAGGATTATTTAGACATAGCTCCAATTCATTTGTGCTACTGCCTAGAATAAAAGAAATCTAAGCAAAACTGTGAAGAATTTGGACACAGAATTCTTTATTTTCAAAAACCCCTTTATAGCAAAGGTTGAGAGTCGATACCATTTTAAGCTACAGTCTTCCTTTATATTTAATATCAGAAAAAGCTGTGTCAAATGTTTTATGTAAACTATAGTATGACTGCAGACTAACTCTTGCTAATATGCTAATTACAACATACTATCATAATGTGAACAGTAATATCTACTCCTCTAAGTCACAAAAATCAAAGATGATGCATAAAGCACATTTTTAAAAAAAAAATTTTAATTGAGAATTAAATATAACTAAGATAAAAGTAGATTTCTAGCCTACTAGATCTCCCATATCTAGATATTGTCTAAGCACTTATTAATTGTTCTATACTATATAGAACTACAAAAGTGTATGTGATAATTCAAGATGTTTCCATTTTATAAATTACTCAAATGGTATAAAACTTATTAAAAAACAAAAACACCACCAACCATGTCTATTCTAATTGAGATGTGTGTAATACCAGAACTGGCAAGATCATAATGTCACAGAGAAGAGTAATAGAGTTTTAAAGTCTGCCTTTTTTCACAGCTTTCTTTTTTAAGATTTGAGAAAATCATTATGTTAAACCTAAAATTTCAGCTAAAACATTAATTTTTAGCTGTAATAATACTACAAATGGACATTTATGGATACTGAAAACTTGGGGAATAATAAACAAAGCAGAAGTCATGGTTACCATATTTACACATACTCTTTGTTGTGTTTCAGTGCCACATGATCTGATTCAAAGTAATAAACATCAGGATCATCATCTTCTTCTTCTGTAATGTGCTGATTGGCACTCTCTTTGGCAGATGGCAAATGTCCAATATTGAGTCTTGCCTCTGAGGGTGGCATACTGAGTCCTTCACTTCCATAATTTTGAGAGTCACAGCGCATCCCTTTTTCATTTTGAGAAATTCCATCAGGATTCGTAAGCGATTGACTTACGTTATCACTAACAGTTGCATTTGTTTCATTGGAACTAAGATTATTCTCCTCAAATTGTCCATTTTCTCTGCAGGGAGAACTGTTTTTAGTGGGACTGCCTCTGGTAGGGGCAGCCCTTCGTGGTGAGGTTCTCAGGGCATAACGATGTTCTTGAGGTTCCGATAGAGACATCATTTGAGCTGAAACACAGTCTAAAACTGAAGATGGTTCTGGTTCTCCAGAGACTGGCATACTCTCAAGACTTGTGTCCAGGTCGTTATTGGTGTTTTCATTACACTGCTCTTTTGAGGCACTGCTATCTCCCACCACATCTACTTCCTCCTCGGAATCTCTGAAAGATGACTGAATTTCAGAAAGGGGGGCTATAGCTGGCTCAGTAGTCAGCTGATTAACATGTTCCACCGGCAGGCAGGCAGTTACTACTTTGTGGTCCTCCAACTTGACCTGCACTTCTGAATTCGTGCAAGGCACGTTATGGTCTATATAACTGTCCTCCTTCCTACTATCAGGGAACATTGAGGTTTGGGTATCCAAATCCCCATTTTCAGCTACTGATTTTTCCTGCAACACATAGGAACCAGTGCTATTTTGTTTAGTGTTCCCATCAGGCTGACAGTCATCACAGTTTATAATAGCTGAATCACTGTCATCGACACCATTGACAGCCAAATAGCCTGTGATTTCTTCAACTACTGCAGAATTAAGTGGCCCTTCCTCACTAACATTCACCTTTTTAATTTCCCTTTTCTCACAATCATCCAGTATAAGACATCGACAAGCTCGTTTAGTCCCTTGAAAATCTGCATCATTGTCCACTACTGTATTCCTCTGTTCTACTGATTCCTTGTCTGGTTTTATAGGTGAATCTTCTTCTGAACTGTTTGGTGCTTCAGATCTAAGACAACGCTTAATTCTTTTTAAAACTGGTGAAACAGGTTCCGTTTGCCTTCTCTCACAATTTTCTACAGCCTGCCTTTCTATGTTATCCTTTTCGGAAGAAGAAAGTCCTCTTTTCCTAGGGCTTACCCATGATTCTCGGGTACTTTGCTGTTTTAAATCAGTGGTTCTTCCATTATTATTTCCTTTCTGAATTTGCACAGGCTCTGGTCTCTTCTTTGGTGATCTTGATCGTACTTGAGAATGAGAAGAGATTTCTTCAGGGTGAGCAATGCTACGATTCCTTAAAGTTCTACCACAAAAAGATTCATCCAAGCCGTTTAAACCCACTGTTGATCTTGTAACACGAGTAGATCGGGAAGCAGCCATACTATGGCAAGTCCCTACAATACGGTCATCATGATCCACTCATTGGGAAACCTTCAAAAACGTAAACAAAATAATGAGAAAAAGGTAATAGTTAATATACCTAGAACAAAAGCATGAAACTATAACTTTTTAATCCAAGTATAGCCAATATTAATAAATTACATGATAAAAATTATTTTATTAACATTTCCTATAATGCTATTAATGATAGCTAACTATTTTATGGCACTTAATATATTCTATGAATCTTTCTATACACTTTCTATATATATTAACTCACTTAAGTCTCACAACAATTCAGATAGATGCTACTATTATCACTACTTTACAAATGAAGAAGGCAAAGACAGTTTGAGTAATCTGTCCAATGTCACAATGCTAGTCAGTGGTAGGACAGGGCTCTAGAGACCAAGCTCTTTACCTGCCTCACTGTATATCTGCCTCTCAAATAGGCACAAAGTACCCAGAAAAGATCTATCTTAAACATGTGATTTCATCTTGGTTATTAAAACAATAATCTTAAATTTATACAGCAGCTATCTTATAAAAACTATTCTCATCATTTCTCATATTTTCTCAAAACGTTCCTGGGAGAAAGATAGGCAAGCTCTCCTCTTTTTCATTCACTCTTACAAAATGAGTTTCAGGTCAAATCCCTTGATAACAAACAATCCGGAATACAAAAATTCTCGTTGTAGAATTTTTATAATGAAACTGACGGACAGAAATCACAATCCTAGCTTGCACTGGCTAAGAGCAAAACAAAGCAATGCCAACCCTTCCAACTCTCTAGAAATAAAGCCATAAATTAGCAAGTGAAAGGAGGTATCCTAAAGAGGATAGAAGAAAATGGGAAAAAAGCCTCCGAAGCAAATATTTACATTTAAGAAATCAGGAGTACACATATAATCCCACTCTTTCCTTCTCTGAACTCCTTTGTATGCCAGTTTTGATGCATGATTTGGGAGATCAACAGGTTTTCTGGTGGATGCTTGGTGTTAATAAGGCAGAAACGTGAAGGATATTGAAAAATGCCCCAGATTAATCCATTTGGATAGACACTAAGCGATTTAGTGATGTTTTCCAAAGGTTCTCCCATGAAGCAGAATAAAGGAGTTGTTAACATTTCAAGTCTCTATTCCCCTGCTCCTATTCTATTCAGCTTTCACAAGATACTTTGCCACTGCCTAGCTTTCAACAGGGGACAGGACGGTTGTTAGAGAAAGAGGTCAGTGATGGCTGTAGTGCAAAGTTTCAAAATCCCCTTCTCCTGCCTTTGGTCATCCTTCCAACAGCCTGCCTCCTCTCATATAACCCTCCAAATGCCATTCTATCCCCTCTCTCTGAAAATCAAATACAATCTTTCCTTTCCCATATATATCCTTTGCCTCAACTGAGTAACAGTGGAAAGGTTAGAAGAAGTACAGAAGACAAGGCAAAAGGCTACCACATACAAAAAAGGAACATTAAAGGAAATTGTCTCCCTTTGCCTGCAGACAAATGAATTGAGAAAGTGCCCTGTAAAATATTTAAGTTGGCTGAATCTGGCTTTGTTTCAAAGTATGGCAAACTTTTAAATTTTTAATTAACAACTTTTAAAAATCTTACAAAATTCTCAAAACCAGCCCTGGAATTAAAGCATGATTATTTATTTGTTCTAGAGAATTTCATAGTAATAAAGTGAAAATAAGTACGCAACAGCAATCAGAACTTAGAAATACGTTTCTTATAGTAAACTTTCACTTGTTTTGGGATTCATTAAAGGGACCTCTGACATGTAATTGTTTTTTGCTAATATACTGTCATCAAAATTATAATCTTTCTGTTTTTATCCACAGGTAACAAACACTGGATGTCCCATAAATTTCCACTTCTAGTTACAAAAAACTTAAACTTCAAATGATGGTTTAAAAGAACAAACTGAAAAATATTAAAAAAGCAATGTATTTGTTTCATGTACCCAAATCTGTAATTCTCAAATTTGAAGATTCCTGATTTTTAAATATGAAATACATATGCAAATACACACGAAAATGTAACAATAAGTTAATTTTATAAGTTACTTACAAAATGTAACACAAGTATCTTTATGCTAATTTAATTATGTTCATAATACCCTTTAATTCCTTACTAGATCCTAATAATTAAAAATTTATAAATAAGGCCATGATCCTTCTGGCTAAGGAAGCACCAAACAGAGGACTATAAAAATCTCTTGCTTGAAATTAATATGTTACATACACTTGAGGTAGTAAACTGGTTTTAAAAAGTTTGTTTTTTAATGAGTAAGATGTGCAACGTGTGGGGGGATGGTCACACTTGAAGCTCTGACTCGAGGAGGGAGGGGAGGCATGGGCAATATACGTAACCTTAACATTTGTACCCCCATAATATGCTGAAATAAAAAAAAAAAAGTTTGTTTTTGTTTTTGTTTTTCAGACAGTCTTGCTCTGTTGACCAGGCTAGAGTGCTGTGGCATAGTTCACTGCAACCTCAAACTCCTGGGCTCAAGTGATTCTCTTGCCTCGGCCTCCTAAGTAGCTGGGACTACAGGCATATGCCACCATGCCCGGCTAATTTTTTCTATTTTTAGTAGAGATGGGGTCTTTCTCTTGCTCAGGCTGGTCTCAGAACTCCTGATCTGAAGCAAGCCTTCCACCTCAGCCTTCCAGAGTGCTCGATTACAGGCATGAGCCACTGTGCCCAACCTAACCTGGTTAAAATTAAGATTAGAGTTAAATAAAATTTTACCTATCTTCTCTTTGATGATCTTTTCTTCTATTCTAACCTTTTTATTTGTATCTTTTCTATTTTGGATAGGCATACCTAAAGGCACATAGTTCTATAGTTAGCTAATAAAATAAGCATGAAATTCAACAAAAAAGAAACTAATGGCTAGGCCTGGTGGCTCATACCTGCAATTCTAACACTCTGGGAGGCCAAGGCAGGAAGACTGCTTGAGTTCAGGAGTTTGAGACCAGTCTGAGCAAAAGCAAGACCACCATCTCTACAAAAAATAGAAAAATTAGCCAGACATCATGGCATGCACCTGCAGCCCCAGCTACTCAGGAGGCTGAGGGAGGAAGGTCACTTGAGCCTAGGAGTTTGAGGCGGCAATGAGCTATGATGATGTCACTGCACTGTACTTGGGTTATAGAGTGAGACTCTGTCTCCAATAAAAAGCGGGGGAAGGGGAAGATTAAAAAGGTCTAGATTAGCCAGGTATAGAAGCATGCACCTGCAGTCCCAGCTACTCAGGAGGCTGAGGCTAGAGGATCACATGAGCCCAGGAGTTCGAGAATAGCCTGGGCAACATAGAGAAGACCCCGTCCCTTAAACAAACAAAAGAAAGTCTAGATTATCTCAACCAAGTCTCGACATTGTTTTGCCATGCTTAGCAAAGTATTATAGACTAAAGGAGTTGTTTTCCTCATTTTAGCTAAATAATACGAAGTTACTGAAGAATCCAATTAAGAGGTTTGGAGCACAAAATTATATTCCTGCCAAATATTATGTTGCTAAGGGAATAGAAATGAACTCATTTACAAACTATCTCAGAAAATACCCTTGCTAGTTAACTAAATAGGGGGTACACTGATAACCCTAGCCAGTGCCCATTTGGAAATAGAAATTCAATCACTCTAGTTTTAGAATTAGGGGAAATCATTAGTTAATATATTCATATGGACAAAACCCAATCTAACAAATAGACTGAAATTTTTCCTATATGCTATCCACCAACTAATGAGCAGTGGGACTTTCCGAATACAGAAGGAAAAGAATGTTATCAACCACTAGAAGTAACCAGACTCCCTTCCTCTCTTCTCCACTCTCATAAATTTTCATCCTACTTGAGGGTATATCTGAGATAGGCCAGTCAACCAAATTTCAGCCTCTGCATTTATAGTAAGCCCCAAATCCTACCCATAATTCCATATATCCTACCCACTTATTTTTTGTTAAACTGCCCTCCCCTAAATTTGAACCTACTGTTACCCAAATCTAACTACAGGATTATGAAACACTCTCTAAAACACAATCCGCTATGTTTCAAATGATAAATTTCTAGCCCCTGTGATCACATCTGTAGAACTGCATCAATAACAACTAAAAGGAATAATGATTAAACAAAAAAGGCTCACCTAGTGATACACTGCTCCAGCTACTTACTGAAGAGAAAGAAATCTCAAAAAGATATTTCAAAGAACCTGGCTGTAAGCTTTGCTCCTATTATCATCACCAAAGTGGTATATTTTATTTTAATTGAGGAGCTGGCAATCCCTATCAACACCAATGTTCTAGTCAATATTGATTATCGTGATATTTAGTTTTACTAAGTGATAATTTTTAGGAAACTAGTCATGATACCAGTATATAGTCACATAGACAAACCAAAGTAAAAAGAAAAAGAGAATAAAAACAACTGGGAAGTGTCACCAATATGATTACTTTTCTAGTTGTCTAGAACATAAACATGAAGTGTTTAATAATGTTCAGGCTATGCATGTCATATACTTCTTTTAAGACAAACTACTTCAGCTGTGCAATTATCACCATATCTAATAAGGTTAAAAGTAGAAGGGTAAAATTTGGGGACCCACTCATGCAATTCAACTTAAGATTCTTAATATTCACCTTTTTTAAGTCTGGGAACTCTATTATGTACTGTCTTATATAAAGGGGTTTCTTCTTTCTTTCCCATTAAGAGAAGCGGATATATCACAGATGATTGATTGATTGATAGATAAATAGATAGACAGAAGAAGTGAATGAATATACACTTAAAAAGACAATTGGGAGGAAAGAGAAGTCAAGGAATTTCACAATGCCCTTTGAATCAAAAATACCTAAGGTATCAAAGATAGATTTAATGATCTAGAGATTCCAACATACTCAATCACTTCATTTATCCCCTTTTGGGAAAAAAGTGGGAAAATAGTTCATCCCTAACCCGTACTCTATAGTTCTACATGCCTATAAACAGCCAGCCAGACTATACAATTTTCCACTGAGGATAAAGTATAGAAAAATAGCAACCCCTTCCCACAAAAAAAAAATCAAACTACAGTTGTCTTCACTACTGCAAAACTAAATAACTTACCTGTACAACCAAAGATCTATCATTGTGGTAATAGTATCTCTTTTCCTTATATCCTGAAGGAGTTGGAGCTATGATCTAGAATAGAGCTTAAGCATCAGGGTTTCAGACTCTCAGCTTCAGCCATGGAGAATACTAGAACCTCCTAAATTCCTTTCTTTAAAATAAAATAATAAAAAAAAAGAATTAAAGAAGAAAATTAACTTATGCTAATAGATTTACTCCTTCTATTATAAGAGGAAATAGCAGGTAAGAGAATCTGTTCATAGTGATCTCTTCAGTGCTTCCTAGTAAGTCTGTAGCCTCAGGGATATTAAGAAGTTGAAATAGGATTTTTAGAAATCAACAAAAACAAACCAAAAAGAGCTTGAAATAAACCAAATCCTTACAACTACTCACTATTAGTTTGAGTAAAAATATGACTCAGTTCTTTTCTATAGTTTGCTCTAAGGCAATATTTTTTTGTTATGACCTAAAGATTGCCTTGATAAGATTTTTCATAACAGAATTTATAATCTCTTATACTAGAGGACTTTCCAAATTTTGGACTTCAAGTATGCAAAACTGGAAACTGAACCACAAAAATCATTTAGGTTATGTACACCAAAGAATCAACCAAGTCTTCTATACCTACAGAATAACCCTGATGCTTATTAAAGTAGTAAAAGATTCAAAGGAAAAAGAAAATTTCTATTATTTTTGACATATGTATTTTCAACAAGGACGAAAACAATACGAATTTTCTTGTTTTAGCACCTAGTTAGCCAGATATTTTAATTAATCTAATTACATTTCATTGCTTGGAACAGTCTGGTTAATTAAATTTTTACTTTATAATAATGTGTTATGATATCTTCTTCAGAGAATGTACAATCTGGCTAAATGGGTTATTATGAATGTCCATCTGGAAACAAGGAAGAATACCAGGAAAAAGACCAGCACATGTTTATGATGGAAATTGTCACTTTATTACAAGCATTAAAGTAGATATTCTAAAAGTGACACTATTTTGGTGAAGTGTTACAATTTAAAGACTGATACAATTATAAAATCTTATAAACTAAAGTTATTGTGTAAAAATAGATTACTATTTTAGGTAAAAGGGAAATAGGGCTAATATCTGTAGATGCAACCTCTCCCAAATATGCCTTATAAATTCTTTTAAAAGCACAAGGTAAGAAAATAATCTAAATATAGCCATTTAATACTACAGTACATTAAAAAATGTTCTCAGTTAACATGCGAAGGGGAAGCACAGGAAAAAATATGATCCTACAAGAAGTATCCCTGACTTGAAAATTCACTCTTCTTATAACAAAAACGCCAACTGACAACTCATTTGTACCCAACCCTGAAGCCTTTCACAAACATGGTAAAACATTACATTCTGTATCATGAGAAGGTGGTGGCAAAAGTCAGAAGCAAAGGGGCTCTACAACGTAAAATGTGTCTCTAAGCATACAGGGATGTGCCCATTCTAACACTCTATCAAGTTCTAGTCAGCCACATTACTACCCTATCCCTTAGGGTTCCCATAGGGTATAGATGATGTTCCTATAGGATTCACTATAGGAACATCATCTACGATATTTATCAGGCAAGAACATCTGCAACTATTGCTTTCACAGTAGAACTGATACTTACAGCTGAGTTCTACCAGCATTAAGATAGACAGGATCCTGCAGATGTGTTTCTTAAAAGCCTGATACACTGAAAAAGAAACTTAAGTCAATTACTTCTAACTAAACCCCACGTGGCCTTAATTAAGATCACATTTTTTTCTTACCTTTTTAAAAGTGTTTCGCCTAGTATTTGATTCCCAATCGTCTGTATTTATCTGTCATCACTGTTAATGTCCATGTTACATTGAGACTTCAGGTATTAATTACTTATATGGTTGTACTAGCACAACTTGGTATCTGTGAAGGGAAACCACAATATAGTCACTATGGATGTGTTACTGTTTATAGATCTGTGGATAAAAGCAGTAATATTTCTAAACACTTAAACAGCACACTTCATTTCCTAATAAATTTCACAAACTATTCCTTACATTTAATTGTGAAATACATGTTATCTTCAACAAACTAATCTGCTAACACAAATTCTTCTCAGAGAGTACTCACATACAAGTTTTCTAAATTTAATTCTAAATCAAAATTCTTACAAAGTTGGGAGTTCCTCAGATTCCTTTTCTTACTACCAATATAGATATATCTTATTTCCCAGAAGTCTGTAATTGCTCAACATTAACAGAAAAGTACTTTTTTGTGTGTTTTATGATATATTAAGGAATGAATCTATGCTTAAGAATGAAGTATAAAAAGATCATGACTTTAAATGTGACTTTAAAATATTTGATATCTTTTAAAGTAATCTTTTTGCCTTCAATTATCCCTCTATAGACTAAGTATCCCTCTGTTAAAGGTATTTTGGAAGTAAATAGAAAATAAATGTGATTTAAAAGAAATCAATGTAGCTACACAAACATTCTTTAAAAGCAAGCTTCTTAAAAACAAACTTGGTTGCTGATTACAAGTCTAAGAAACACATCCATGTGCTTACAATGATGATAAAAAGTATCATATAAAACTTTAAGTCATTTTAGGCCAGGCAAGGTGGCTCACACCTGTAATCCTAGCACTCTGGGAGGCCAAGGCGGGAGGATGGTTTGAGCTCAGGAGTTCAAGACCAGCCTGAACAAGAGCGAGACCTCATCTTTACTAAAAAAAAATATAGAAAGAAATTAGCAAGACAACTAAAAATATATATAGATAAAATTAGCTGGGCATGGTGGTGCACGCCTAAAATCCCAGCTACTCGGGAGGCTGAGGCAGGAGGATCACTTGAGCCCAGGAGTTTGAGGTTGCTATGAGGTAGGCTGATGCCACAGCACTCTAGCCCGGGCAATAGGGTGAGACTCTTTCTCAAAAACAACAAAAAACAAAAAAAATTTTAAGTCATTTTAACCAGTTTATCAGTGAAAAAAATGAGCTACAAAAAAATGTTGATTCATACAAAAAGAAGCCTATGAATGGTATTCTAAAATGATTCACCATGGTGTGTCGCTCCAAATTCTACACAATAAAAAGAAGGTAAAAATCTTGGAAAATGCAGACAGCCTGATCCTACCAGTTTTGTGGATAAAATGTGTTATGGGATTTGTCAACCTTTTAGGTATTCTCAGTGAAAAGTTTCATTAACAATATAGAGTGATTGAGAAACACTGATACCTATCCTCAAACACAATTCTCTACTCATTTGTTCTGAACCATTAAAAAATATCTTAATTAGCACCATAAAAAATTTAACAAAATGTGAGACCAGAAACTAAAAGCACTAAAAGAATACGAAGGGAAAACTCTTCTGGACACTGATCTCGGCAAAGAATTCATAACTAAGACCTCAAAAACACAGGCAACAAAAATAAAAATAGACAAATGGGAATTAATTAAACTAAAAAGCTTCTGCACAGCAAAAGAAATAATCAAAAGAGTGAAAAGACAACATGCAAAATGGAAAAAAATATTTGCAAGCTATACATCTGACAGGGAAACTAATATTCAGAATTTACAAGGAACTCAACAACAAAAAACAAATAATCCTATTAAAAAGTGGGCTAAGGGCATAAACAGACATTTTTCAAAAGACAAACAAATGGCCAACAAGCATATGAGAAAATGCTGCTTATCACCAATCATCAGAGAAATGCAAATTAAAATCACAATGAGATCATCTTATATCAATCAGAATGGCTATTATTAAAAAGACAAAAAATAACAGGTATTGGCGAGGATACAAACTGTCAACAGAAAAGAAGCCAAACTCTGTAAAATAACTTAAAGAAGTTTATTCTGAGCCAGATTTGATGATCATGGCACAGAGCCATGCCCAAGAAGCCTTAAGCAAGTGGATTGGCTATGGTTGGGTTACAGTTTGGTTTTACACATTTCAGGGAGACGGGAATTACACATAAAATTGTAGGCGTACATTGATTTTGCCTGAAAAGATGGAACATCTCAAAGCAGGGGGCTTACGGGTTATAGGTGGGTTGAAATGAAGTTTTGTCTAAAGGCTTGAAATGTTTCAAGTTAAGATAAACAAGGAGGTCCGTTAATCAGAGACAAGCCACTGGCCATATATCCAGACTCAAGTGATTTGCTATGTGGATTGAGGACCTGCAGGTGTGGTTTAAGATTTGTTTTGCATAGCCTTTTAGGCCTGTTAAGGAGTTACAAAGGGTATTTCCAAGAAGGCAGGGGAAAATATGAGGCATGTCTGACCTCCCTTCTCATGGCTAGCAACTCAGTTGGCCATTGGCCAAGAGGGGGTCCATTCAGTCAGCTGTGGGGGGAGATTAAGATTTTATTTTAGTTCACAAGAGAAAAGAGAACTTTTATATACCGTTGGGTAGCAATGTAAATTAGTACAACCTCTATGGAATACAGTATGGAGATTTCTCAAAGAACTAAAAATAGAACTACCCTTTGACCCAGCAATCCCACTACTGGGTATCTACCCAAAAGGAAAGGAAAGAAATCATATCATAAAAATACCTGCATTGGTATGCACTATTCACAATAGTGAAGATATGGAATCAACCTAAGTGTCCATCAACAGATAACTGGATAAAGAAAATGTGGTATATATACACAGTCACAAAAAAGGAATGAAATCATGTCTTCTGCAGCAACACAGATGGAACTGAAGGCCATTACCTTAAGTGAAACAACTCAAGACACAGAAAGACAAATACCACAGATTCTCACTTATAAATGGGAGCTAAATTATGTTCACACATGGATGTAGAGTATGGAATGATAAGCAATGGCGATTTGGAAGGGTGGGGGAGTGGGCGAAAGGTGGATGATGAGAAATTACTTAATGGACACATTATTTCAGTGATGAATACACTAAAAATTCTTGCTTCACCACAATGCAATATATCCATGTAACAACATTATGCTTGTACCCTATAAGTTTATACAAATTAAAAAAAAATTAACACAGATCTAAGTATTCCTAAATTTAAAGGTTGTCACAACCTCTCTTGTAACAAGCAAGGAAATTAAACTATCCAAAACTCTTATAGCCCCTATATTGTGTTCATTTCATTTGCTATACATTTCAAATTTAAGCATTCAGCAACAATGCTATATGCTTTCTGAAGCACATACTTTAAACTATGACAGATTACAATAATTTTTTTCATTTGAATTATTTAACTATAGTAACTTATTTCCAAAAATTTTAAAAACTTAGCTGTTTTGTCTTTTTAAAAGCAGGCAAAATGGAAAACAAACTATTTAAGTCCTATTCCTAAAGCCTTCTTATTTATTCCTTAGTACAAAGTTTTGCTTGTTTTCATGTACTAATAAAATTTGTTGACTATTCAAGCATTCCAAAAGCAAACCTCAAAACCAATCTTCACTGAAAATAATTACTTTTCCTACTACTTGCAATCTAACTCTGGTACTACTGCATTTAACAGATTACAGAACTTAAGATTCGTAGCACACATATACTCACTTTAAAAGACTACCAAAAATTTCACTAGAAAATATTAGCAGTTTCAATGATATAGCAAAGTTATATGACACACAATTTACTATAAAAATAAAACAGTGAAGTTCAAGCTAAATGCAACCTAAACTATGAGACACTACAAATTTTTTTTAATTTTATAAGAGCTTGGGAAAAATTCAAAAGAAAGGTTATACTATAGACTCACATTAAGTACCTGATTCTTCAGTTGTTACAAGTGAAAATACTAAGTATGTGCACTATACAATGATTTTAAAAGAAAGAGATGTTCACTGTCAGTTGTAAAAAGCATTAAGATAATGGTCAAAGACAGAAACACCCTACCTAGACAATTAACCTTTCACAGTTACTTGCTATAAAAAGCTGAACCAAATTTGTATTTGGTACAAAGCACGACCAAAATTTTGGCTCCCTAAATTGTTTAGAACCGTAGGCTCAATGTCTTGGATGCCTTCTACAGTTAGATGCTACATTAGATGCCTTCTAATTTTAGAGATAAGCCTATTTCATAGTCAAGAGAAAGATAGCAAGAAAAGTATCCGATTTGGTGGAAGGAGATGGAAGCATGATTCTCTATCTTCAATAATTAACTCACAATGGACAAGCCACTTTGCCTATCTGTGCTTTATTTCTTCATCTATAAAATTAGAGATATAATACCAGTCTAGTACCTTTCATGGTTATTGTGAAGTTCAGAAAATATCGTGTTGGTGAAGTACTTCAGCATATTGGCTCTCAAACTTCAGTGTGTCTAAGAAACCAATGGACCCAATCACCCCAGAAATTCAGATTCAGCAGGCCTAGACATGAATGCATCAATCTTCATATTTACTTAAGCACTTCACATCATTCCAATGTAGGAGCTCCCCAATGATGATCATACTCTGAAAAAAACCACTCTATAATCACTATATATATATATATATATATATCACTGATATATCACTCTGTATCTTCTAAAACTTCAGTGTTCATTAAGCGTTAACCAAGGTACTCATTTAAAATGCAAATTTCTAAACCTCACCCAGAAATTCAGATTCAATAAACTTAGGATGGAGCACAGATTCTTCATTTACCATTATATAGGTGATTCAGAGTAAACAAGCCCTGCACTAGATTTGTCCTCTTAAATATTTCTCAAATTGTTCCCTATCTCTGTAGTATCATCATCAATGACCAACTTTAGGCCTTCATCATCTCTCATTTGATCTAACCCAAAAAGTCTTTTAATTAGTCCTTCTACTTACATCTTGTCCCGTAAAAATGCATGGTCTACCAAGTGAGATGTCACTCTCCTATCTAAAACTCTTCCAAGAGACTTATGTTTCTAGCCAAGATAGATTAACATGGATGAGATTTATGCTTCTATTTGAAACAAGTAAAAATTTGGACAAAATGTATGAAATAGTTTTCAGACACTGGAAACCAGACAATGCAGGACAATGACCAACAAAAGAGAAAAAAATAAATAAGATAAAGCCTATAATTGCCTCCAAGCTTACTACTTGGATAGTTCTAGGTTGCAGAGTAGGGAAGGCGATCCCAGGCAAGCTCAGTGGTTTACTTGAGTTAAGATGAGGAAGTGAGGAGTCTGGGGAGGCCAAAGTAGCTACACTCTCCACAACAAAAGAAAGACTTAGAGAGGGAACAAGATCTCAGTAGATCTTCAGAAGTACTGCTTAAATACTGATCAGTATCCAAGGGAAAGATCAGTGAGAGTATGCTGGAAAACGTAACAACAGAAGGTTTACTGGTATTTAGTTCCTAGTTTACAAGGTTACTAATGGTGTGGATACTTCCACTATGGCTAATTTCAAGCTACTAACATAGTATCAATGAGCGAGAAGTTGGTAAGGAATATATGGTAGTATATTATACATTATATTTCTACCATAAGGACACAATAGATGTAATAATTACCATGAGTGCACAAAAATAGTAATATATAATATAAATGAGTTTTGAACATTTATTACCCTTGTTCTTAGTGTAAATTCAATTATGTTTACATAATTTAATTCTACTAAGAATTAAACTAGCTCACAAACTTCCTGACATTTTAACAACTGTCTTGCAGGGCAGAAAACAGGGCCAGAAATAGTTTGTATATCTATCAGCTATAGTGGAAAACCTTATATAATTCACTATACATCAAGTACAGTGCTCAGTACACCACTACTTTCAGTAGTGGTACAAAGTGATCTCTAGACTAAAGACCATTCTGGTCCCACCTAACAGATATAAAGCAAGCCTCAAAAGAACAAAGTCATTTCCAAGGAGCTTAACTATTAATATATCCGAGAACAAAGCCCAAGAATATTTACAGGAATACAAAAGTATCCAGCACCAAACAAGGTAAAACTGACAATGCCTGGAATCTAATCAAAAATTACCAAACATAAAAAGAAGTGGGAAAATACCATTCATAACGAGAAAATTCAATCAATAGAAAAAAACCTGTATATGACAAAGTTACTAGAGAAGAACATTAAATCAGTTATTATAACTCTTGTTCACATGTTCAAAGAGGTAGACAGATAGATTAAGTATGTTAAGTAGAGCTATAAGATTTTTTTAAAATTCAAATTAATTCTTCTGTTAAGAAAAACAGCCTGTAATCCTAGCACTCTGGGAGGCTGAGGCGGGAGGATCGCTCAAGGTCAGGAGTTTGAAACCAGCCTGAGCAAGAGCGAGACCCCGTTTCTACTAAAAATAGAAAGAAATTAATTGGCCAACTAAAAATTTATAGAAAAAATTAGCCGGGCATGGTGGCGCATGCCTGTAGTCCCAGCTACTCGAGAGGCTGAGGCAGGAGGATTGCTCGAGCCCAGGAGTTTGAGGTTGCTGTGAGCGAGGCTGATGCCACGGCACTCACTCTAGCCCGGACAACAGAGTGAGACTCTGTCTAAAAAAAAAGAAAACTACAGTAAGCCACCTTATAATCCCATTGCTTAAAATCAATAATAAAAAGAATATCTTAAAAGCAGATAGAGAAAAATACTCCAAAACAAAAACAAAACTAAGACTAACAGCAGACTTCTCCATGGAAACACAAACCAGAACACATATCTTTAAGGCATTGAGAAAAGAAAAAAAAGAAAGAAAAAAAGAAAAGGAAAAAAGTGTCAAGCAAAAATTCTATACCCAGAGAAAATATCTTTTAAAAAATAAGATGACATAAAGACAATTTCAAACATAAAATGTTAAAAGAATACATCACCAACAGATGTATACTATAGGAATGTTAAAATACTATAGTATACTATAGGAATACTATACTATAGGAATGTTCTTCAGGAGAAGAAAAAGATACTAGATGAAAGTCTAGATCTATCCAAAAGAAAGTATCAGAAATGGTAAAAGTAAAAGTAAACATAAAAGACTTTCCTCCTAGTTTTTAAATATCTTTTAAAACTAGGCCTGATACAGTAGTTCATACCTGTAGTCCCAGCACTTTGGGAGGCCAAGGTGGAGGATTGTTTCTTTTTAGAGTGATGAAAATTTCTGCAATTAGGTACTGGTGATGGTCACCCTACTTTGTGAATATACTGAAAATCACTGAACTATACACATTAAAAGGGTGAATTTTATGGTATGTGTGTATCTCAACTTTTTAAAGACAGGAGATTATAAATAAGTCCTTGTCAGTAAAACCAACAATTTAGATGAAATGGACAAATTCCTTTAAAAACCACAAACTTCCAAAACTTACCCAGGAAGAAATCTCTTAAACATTCTTAAAGAAATTTAAGTTATAGTTAAAAACTTACTAACAAATAAACTCCAGGCCAAGGACCACATTCCTCATAAACATAGATACAAAATTCTAAACAAATTTTAACAAACCAAATCCAATATATAAAAGGATAATAATACACCATGACTAAAGGGTGTTTATCCCCAAAATGTAAGATTGGTTTACATGTACATCAAGTTGGTTCAATGCAATTCACTCTATATTAACAGACTGAAAACAAAACAAAACAAAACCCATAAAATCATCTATACAAATACAAAAAAGGCATTCTGACAACAATCCAACATCCATCTATGGTGAGAGAAAACAGATCAGTGGTTTACCACCAGATGTGGAAGAGGGTAGCAGGAGTTTGGAAAGATTAGAAAATGGTCTGAGGAAACTTTGGGGAGATGGATATGTTCATAATCTAGACTGTAGTGATGGTTGCACAGTGTACATATATATCAAAATTTAACAAATTGCATACTTTAAATATTTACAGCCAATTATTCCTCAATAATGCTACTCCAAATTAACCCAAGAAACATAGCAGTTTCAAAGACACAGGTTAAAATCTAAGCATCTTAATGAGTGTGCAAATTGTACCTGGCTTTTCCATCGCTACATAATTCTATTCTAAATGCTCCTTAGTAGCTAACAAGATCAAAATTGCAATCTCCTATCACAGAGGTTTTCAACCATGGCTAAGTATCAGAATCACCTATTACATTTAAGAAAAAAAGATAACGGGAGTTTCTGATTCCACAGGTCTAGAATTCACTCCAGCTGTAGTTTTTTGTAATTTTTAAAATTTTATGTTTATAAATGTTTAACTTTTCTACTAAAGTATAATTATACATAAAGTACACGAATCATAAATGTATAGCTTAAACTATCACAAAATGTAGAGGTATATATTCTTTAAGAATTCCAAGGATGATATGATGAGCAGCCAAGGATTAAAACCATTACCTATGTCTCAGGCATCTTTACCTTCCTTTCTTTGCTCACCTCACATTTTATCTTGCCCTTCAAGTCACAGACCAGATGCAACTACCTTCTCAGGGAACCCTGTGCACAGCTCTTATCATACCACTAAGCATTTGTTGTGGTTTTTAAAACTTTTTTAAGACAAGAATCCTTAATTAAATTATATCCTAGAAAAAAAGAAAAAAGTGAAGCTACTCAAGTTAAAAGCAAGGGTAAACTGCAAGACAGTAAGCTTGGCCACCCTCCCTCAAACTATCCCTCTAAGAGTCTGAAGATAAGCATTTACTATACTCATCATCTATTCACTTGTCCGTTTCACTCACCAAAACTGTTTTATAGCAAGGCCTATCTTATTTTTCATTTCCCTTATGCCTAGAAAACATTATTATTGGGACATTATTCAAACTAAAAGGAAATATGAAGGATAAATCAGTAAGGTATAAAAAAAAAATTTTTAAAAAAACAAAGCAAGGAGAACAGTACCTGTAGAGGCCCTAAAATAGAAAACGGCCTGGCTTGTCAAAGGAACTGGAATGAAGCCAGTGAGGCTGAAACTAGTGGGTAAGGGGGAAAGCATCATGAAATAAGCTTTCAAGTAAACAGGTGCAAGACCATGGAAAGGCCTTGTAGGTTACGAAAAGAACTGTGATCCGTATTTGTTTTATGTTTGTATTTACTTTCTTAAGATTTTATTTGGATTATTTATTCTATTGAAGAATTTTAAAGAGAGGAAGGATACAATCTAATATACATTTTTAAAAGATCATTCTGCCTGCTGTGTGACTGTGAACTCAGAGCATAATGGGAAAGGAACAAAAGTACAACAAATGTGATCCAGAGGAACAAAATAAGAAGTTGAAGCAGGAAAGTGACACTGATTCGTCGCTGATTTCCATTCATTCAACAAATATTAATTGGGACCAATTGTGATAACTGGCACTGTTCTGGGCACTGGGAATGCAAAAACAAACAAAAAGTCCCCTGCTTTCACAAAGCTTACACTTTATATAAACAAATTAAATACAAATTATGTCAGGTGAGAAATGCTACAACAATAAAGCTGGTAAGACAATGAAGAATGATGAGTGTTAAGGGAGGAACTCTCTAATGTTCTAACAAATTAAAGAGCAATCATGTAGGGCCTGGGAGACTACAAGGACTCTGGATTTTATATTAAGCAAAATGAGAGCTACTGGAGAATACTGACGAAGGGAATAATATGATTTGACATTTTAGGCTGGGCGCGGTGGCTCATGCCTGTAATTCTAGCACTCTGGGAGGCTGAAGTGGGAGGATTGCTTGAGCTCGCCTGAGCAAGAGCAAGACCCTGTATCTACTAAACATAGAAAAATTAGCCAGGTGTCGTGGTGCATGCCTATAGTCCCAGCTACTTTGGAGGCCGAGGCAAGAGGATCGCTTGAGCCCAGGAGTTTGAGGTTGCTGTTAGCTAGGCTGACGCCACAGCACTCTACTCAGGGCAACAGAGTGCGACTCTGTCTCAAAAAAAAAAAAAAAAAAAAAAAAAAAAAAAAACAACCCACAATGATTTGGCATTTTAAAAGGATCATTCAGACTACTATGTGGAGAACAGACTGTAGACAGCAAAAGAGCCGTCTTTTCTAAATGGAACATGGTTTAGGAGGCTGTTATTACTATAGAAGAAATAATGGTGTAAGACCAGTGGAAGTGGTAAGAAATTATTCACTTCAATTTAGATGCTGAAGGTAGGCCCAACAGAATTTGCTAATACCCTGTATGTGAGACTTTTAGAGAGAGTAAATCCAAGATTCTTAAACCAATCTTCCTCTGCCTAGACAGATTCCTCAAGGTTCTGTCCTAATCCTCCTCCTGTTCCTGCTGTCTTTCATCATTGTACAATCATTTCACTATGCTGAAGGATCCTAATGTCAGCTTCTACATTTCCCTTCTGAGCTTCAGTTCCATATATCGAACCACCTGCTGGACTCAATAAGAACCTCAAATTCTACTTGTTCAAAACTGAATTCATCATCTTCCCTTCAGCCCCAATAAACTAGTTCTTCCTCCAGAACTACGTAAATAAATGGATAATGGCACAAAATACTCTGGGACTACCGGCATGCACCAACACACTTGGCTAATTGTTTTTATTACTTTTGTAGAGACAGGGTCTTGCTACGTTGCCCAGGCTAGTCTCAAATTCCTGGCCTCAAGCGATCCTCCTGCCTCGGCCTCCCAAAGTGCTGGGATGATAGGGGTAAGCCACCGCATCCAGCTTCTAACATCATTTTTAAACAAAATTAAAAGTTTGCAACCCCACAATGATTCCCTCAAAGTTTCTCGAAAATTATACTGGTCTGTAAAACTTTAACAATAACTTGGAACCACAATGAAGTGGCAAAAATACGTTTTAAAAAGACAAAGAATTATCAGATTGTTATTTCTAAATATTATTCAATAATTCTATTTCATATTTGTGGATTAAAGGCGTAAAGAATAAAGTAAAAATACAAAAACAAGTAAGCTCAAGGAAATAAATGGAGTTTAAAAGGCTCATTTAGAAGCCATTTTTCTATAAGCTGCAGTCCCATTAACCATCAGGGACTATTTCCCACTTTTTTCCTATGAATTTCAGTTATATGCTGATTTTATATGTGACTCAGTTAATTCCACACTTCTAAAGTATATTATTCATTCCTATGCTGGTAATTTCGGGTAGTAAAAGAATGAGTATTTATTTAAGTAGTGTTTATTTGAAGGAGTGTTAGGGAAAAGAGTAACTAGTACATGAAATCAATAATTTTATTAAAAATTAGAAAACAGTTTTACTATGACCTACAAATAACAGAAATTATCTTTCATAAACAGCTATATCTAACTTCATAAAAGATAAATTTCAAGTTGTTCATAGAATTCATAAATCATATATTTTTTTTAAATTTCAGAATACTATGCGGCTACAAATGTTTAGGTTACATATATTGCCTTTGCCCCACCCAAGTCAGAGCTACAAGCATGTCCATCCTCCAGACAGTGCTCACCACACCCATTAGGTGTAAATATACCCATCCACTCCTCCACTCTCCCACCCCATGAATGTTACTTCCATGTGTGCATGGAATTGTTGATCAATTAGTACCAGTTTGATGGTGAGTATATGTGGTGCTTGTTTTTCCATTCTTGTGATACTTCACTTAGAAGAATGGGCTCCAGCTCCGTCCAGGATAATATAATTATATCTTATTTTCCCAAAGGTTTACAAATTAAACTTCACAGATGAACTATCAGAAAAATAGTTGGTCCTGGCCGGGCGCCGTGGCTCACGCCTATAATCCTAGCACACTGGGAGGCCGAGATGGGCGGATCACTCAAGGTCAGGAGTTTGAAACCAGCCTGAGCAAGAGCAAGACCCCATCTCTACCAAAAATAGAAAAAAAAAAATTAGCCGGGCATGGTGGCGCATGCCTGTAGTCCCAGCTACTCGGGAGGCTGAGGCAGAAGGATCACTTGAGCCCAGGAGTTTGAGGTTGCTGTGAGCTAGGCTGAGCCACGGCACTCTAGCCCAGGGAACAGTGTGAGACTCTTGTCTCAAAAAAAAAAAACATAGTTGGTCCCAAATACACAAACTTTTCCACATTAACTATCTTTCAAAAGTGGACTTTTAATAAATATATAGCACCAAATTATATTTGAATGTTGCCCATTTTATAGCAATGGAGTAAAATGTGAATGGCCATAATGTAGAAGGTACTTTGACTACGAATATTTTAAAGGTATCCCATTATTTTCCCAAAAATGGACTGCTACAGAAAAAGAAAGAAAGAAAAAAAGAAAAACCAAAGAAAGAAAACCTCAATATAGTTCCCAAAATTTCCTTTGAATACACGGGCTATTTCTATTTCCTCAGACTTAGCATCAAAAAACTTCATTCAGAAATATATAAGGATAGGTATTTTTTCATTTCTGGGTATGCTGGCCTTTTGCCCTTTGCTATGAAGTTATTACAGTTTTGCATATCAGCTTGAAGTAAGCTCCTTACAAAGACAAAATAAAATTAGAGTATTTTTCCCTTTACAGAGGTAAAATCTAAAGTCACTCTCTAATAGCTTAATCAGCCAGACACAAGGAGTCTAGTGGTGTATAAACAAACCATTAACCATTCTTAATTATATATCAACAGAGCATGTTTATTTCTGCAAAAATTCTGGCTGATTGAGCAAATTAAAGAAACCTAGGAAGACTAGAATAGAATATATTTGAAAACACTGGAAATGCACAAAATTCAATATGAAAAATTCTATGAACATGAATCAAAGGTGATATGTTTATATAATTCAGATGCACCTAGAGCATATATTTGAAAGACATCTAAGTATACTATTAATTAAAAAACACAAGTTTTGGGTTTCAATCCGAAGTAAACCACTTACTTGTTATATGACCTTGAGTAATTAACCTCTGACACCATTCCTCATTTGTGAAATGGAAAAGCATTCCTATCATATAGAATTGTCCTGAGAATTAAATAAAACAAATCATATAAAGCATCCCCAGTACATAGTATATTTATTATGTACAATATACTAGACACTATACTTTATATGCATTCTTATTTAAAACTCTCAAAAACCTATGGAGGCCGGGCATGGTAGCTCACACCTGTAATCCTAGCACTCTGGGAGAGCAAGGCAGGAGGATGGCTTGAGGTGAGGCATTCAAGATCAGCCTCAGCAAGAGCAAGATCCCATTTCTACTAAAAATAGAAAGAAATTAGCTGGGTAACTAGAAACAGAAAATAATAAAAATTGGCCAGGCATGGTGGTGCATGCCTGTAGTTCCAGCTGCTTGGGAGGCTGAGGCAAGAGGATCGCTTAAGCCCAGGAGTTTGAGGTTGCTATGAGCTAGGCTAATGCCACGCTACTCTAGCCCAGACAACAGAGCAAGACTCTGCCTCAAAAAAGAAGAAAAAAAAAAAAAACT
>VBSM01000529.1:57425258-57463235 GCA_008086735.1 Cheirogaleus medius
AAAAAAAAAAAAAAGAACAAGTAAGACTACAAAGTCTTAAAAGCAAATAAAATAATCAAGAGGAGACAAATCAAGGTAAAGATTCATACAGTTAGGATATTTTACCATTCCTCTCTGATACGACATAGTCCTCCCAGAAATATTCTTTGATATCAATGTCAAGGTCTGAATATCAAAATATAGGGACCTTAAATCTTATCAGATATGTAGCATTCCTCTAAATTCTTAGAGTTTTACTTTCTCGGATAGGGCACGAAAATTTTTCACCAGCATACTAATCAACCTCTAAGCTGGATTCTCTACCACCTCTAAGAGTCTATAGAGCAGGTAAAGGAGCTCCCATGCTATTTTCAATATTTCAAAAACCTTAATTGCCATAACAAATCATATGTAGTCAATTCTCATTATTCACAGTAATTATGTTCTACAAAGTTGCCACATTGAATTAGTGAATGCTTAATACCAAGGGAAATTCAAAGTTAAGTTCCTGCAAGCCTCTAATCAAAACATTTTCATCACCTATCAACACATATCTTTGCTTTATGTGTGTTTCTATTTAAAGATACTTTAATATACATTGATTCAAAAACATTGAACTTACAGCCAAGAGCACCATAACTCATACCTGAAAGAAGTTTATCTAACATGTTGATTTTTATCACAGCCTTCTTGCATATAGGAACACTAGACAGCACTTCAGCACTTGGGGGTAATTTTATACAGTGAAATAACCTCCCCAAAAAAGCACAAAAGGGAGAAGATATGGCACTCAATAAAAAAGACCTCAAACACCTGTTCATAGTAATAAAACTGGAACAAGAGGAGAGCATCATCCTGTTCAGCCTCAGTTGGGAATGTGCACATCAGGTGACTCAATTTTCACCACTCTAAACATGCCTGCAACTGATTGTGAAAGTGCCAGTAGTATTGATTTGGAGATTACAAATAAGTTGCAGCTAGTAGATGAATTTGCAAATAGGGAATCCGAGAATAATGAGAACAGACTGTAGTCATCCTTCGGTATATGTGGAGATTGGTTCCAGGACCCCCTCATATAGAAAAATCCATGCAGACTCAAGTCCCATAGTCAGCCCCCTTTGGAACCTGCCTACATGAAAAGTCAGCCTTCCCTATACTCGGTTTCACATCCCACAAATACTGAAGTTTTCAACTACATTTGGTTGTGATGCAGAATCCTCTAATATGGAGGGCCAACTGTACTTACTGAAAAAATACAAGTATAGTTGGACCTGTGCATTTCAAACCCATTGTTGAAGGATCAACTGTATATTGACACTGTACAGTAATCATCAGTTCCACCTACAATTCTTGATTTCTGACTAGAAAATTATAAAGAAACACTAGTTATCGCAATGCTAATCAGAAGTACTAACACCATCTGTTTAGCAAATAAAGCCCTTGAAAATGTAAGTTGCGAAGGAAAATAATAAATGAGATCTTTTACAGGGAAGAAGTTGAGACCTATTATCCAGAAAACACATACATGAAAAAAAAAAGAGAAGATAATCAAATCTGAACTCTATGCTTCTGCATAGGAAAATTTAATGTGCTAATATAGTTGGCCTAAGCTAAATCATGTGTTTAAAATACATGATACAGTAAAAACATATTAAAGCATTCTCAGAAAGTATAGAGCATCACACAACTACAAGGCTTCAGGAGTTCAACTTACTGTTCCATTTGCCTGGAATACTTTTCTGGCTAGATCTCTCACTTTTTTAAGTTCTCTGCTTAAATATCACCATATGCAAGAAAGCTTACATGACCACCTACCTTTGATACTCCCTCATAGCCACCCCCTGCCTCCACACAACCACAATCTCTACCCCTTTAATCCTATTTTCAGTTTCTTCCTTACTATTCATCACCATCTGACATACATATTAGGTTGAACTTCATGAAACTGCCAGTTTTATAGGTTTAAAATGGTCAAATAACAGCAATTTAATAAGGTTCAAGCAAATATTTATTTGTTCTGTCTCCCACAACTTGATTATAAGCTCCACTAGAAGGACTTTATCTTCTTGACTTTTATACTCCAGAGCCTAATCTAGTACTTGGTGTCCAATAAATATTTGTTACATGAATGAGGATTATACAAAATACAGTAACTTAGACACATCCATAATATAAAGTACAAATATAGCTTATCTCATTTCAACAACCACTTATACTGGTATACTCCCTTCCATTCTTATTTCTATGTGCATTTTTAAAATCAGAATTCTCACACACACACACAATTTTGCATCCTGCTTTTATTCCACTTAACAATACATGATTAAGGATTTAAAATTGTTAATGGCTATATAAAAACCTTATAAATAGTTCCTGATTTAACCATTTCCATTCTGTTATGACATTTAAGGTGCTTCTGCTATTTTAGTATTCATTATTTTTAAAATGCTGTAATGAATGTGCTTGTACACTACATGTCTGCATCTCTGATTATTTCTTTAAAATAGACTCACTGGGTCACAGAATATGAATTTTTTTACATCCTTCAGGGACACTGTCAGGTCGCTTTTATGATAAAGCTGCATTTGTTAACAAAAATTCTAAATTCATTTTTAAGTGACTGCATAAGAAAGTTTATTAAAATAGCTTATGAAGCATATTTTACTAGAAAAGAAGGCTTATGCTTTACTAATTTGCTATTGCTCATTGTAGCTTAAAGTGTTTTAATGTTACTAATTAAAAATAATTTTAAATTTAGGTTAACTAATTCAATTTATTATCTCATTTGAATTTCTAATAAACCTTATCAATTTTAATTTTAAAAAGTTTAATCTGGGCCGGGCGTGGTGGCTCACGCCTGTAATCCTAGCACTCTGGGAGGCCATGGTGGGTGGATGGCTCGAGGTCAGGAGTTGGAAACCAGCCTGAGCAAGAGCAAGACCCCGTCTCTACTAAAAAAAAATAGAAAGAAATTAGCTGGACAACTAAAAATATATAGAAAAACTTAGCCGGGCATGGTGGCACATGCCTGTAGTCCCAGCTACTTGGGAGGCTAAGGCAGAAGGATTGTTTGAGCCCAGGAGTTTGAGGTTGCTGTGAGCTAGGCTGACGCCACGGCACTCTAGACAGGGCAACAGAGTGAGACTCTGTCTCAAAAACTAAATAAATAAAAATAAAAAGTTTAATCTAATGTTTTGCTTTTAGATGTTTTCAAAATTCTTGCACATCTTAAAAATCAAGCCTAAAGATGGTATGTCATAAATATGGCAGAAATCAATAATGGTTAAAAGGGAAACTCTAACACAGTATTTTGATATTGACTAATCAAGGCAATAGGATGGTTACAAATGCTGATTTTGAGGTTATTTCAATTTACCTAAGGAAAATTTTCTTATCCAAAGAAACAGAATATTTTAACATAGAAGTAGCTATGCATATCAGAGTAACACACAGATGCTAAATGCCAAATACCTCATTATCAGAACCTCAGATCAAACATACCTGGCAAGAACCACTGCTGTGCCACTTTCTTCCACTGTTTTTAGGGTATGGCCCAACTTCTCACACTAAGAAAAGCCACAGGTATAAGAAAATTATTTACATGGAACACAGGACATCACAAAAATTAAAAAGTCAAGTGTTGTCAGGCTTCTCTACTAGAAGAGTTTCATGCTGTCCTGCCTTAACAGAGTCTGGCTTCAGTATCATACACATCACTGAAGTCCTTTTTATATTTCTTTCTACAATACTACCCCTTTTTTCTCACCGGTATGCTCCTTGGAACATACGAGCATCAAAATCTTCTAGAAATGCCTAAGTTGTGTATTCCAAATTTAATCCTGCTTTATATCTAAACCATTTTAAATCATTTTTTAATTTTTCACTAAAAAGTTTTGTCTTTATCCAGAAGAAATAAATCAACATAATTTCTGATCATTTCTCAGGAAATGTAAGTGTCAATTTCATCATACAGAGCTATAGAACTTTCCATAAGTTGATGAAACAGTGCAGATTCACATTTTAAACTAATCACACCAATACAAAAGATAATCTTTTCCTAGAAGAATAAAACTTGTATTGACCTTCATATAACAAAAGAAGTAAAAATATTTATGTTTAATGAATTACTAAAGTTAATACTATATGATGCCATTTACATAAAGTTCAAAATCAGAGAAAACTAATCTATACTGTCAGAAATCAGGATAAAAGTTACCCTTGGGATGGGAAAGTAGAAATGACTGAAAGGAGGTACTGCTAATATTCTCTTTATCTAGTTCCTGGTTACTCAGAGAATATTCAGTTTGTGAAAATTCACTGAGCTACATATACTTTATGATGATGTGTTTTATGTATGTAAGTTATATTTCAATAAAAAGTTTCTGAAAAGGTTAACTACATTTGAAACTAACAGTACTATAAACAAGAAACCAAAAAGCTAAATTTATAGTAGAGATGTGCTAACAGGGACCAAAAGTACTTCAGGTATTTTATTTTCTAGCAGGTAAACACATGCCTCTTAAGTAAGAAAGGTCACAATTACTTCTCCTCTCCCAAAATTTTTTGATTATAATAAAATACACAACATAACATTTACCATCTTAATCATTTTTAAGTGTGCAGTTCAGTAGAACTCAATACATTCATAATGCTACGCAATCACCACCATCCATCTCCAGAACCTCTTTTTATTTTGTAAAACCGAAACTATACCTCTTAAAGAATAGCTCCCCATTTCCTCCTCCCTCAGCCTCCCAGAAACCACCATTTTTTGTCTGTATGACTACTCTAAATACGTAATATAAGTGGAAGCATATAGCATATGTCTTTTTGTGACTGGCTCATTTCAGTTAACATAATATCCTCAAAGTTCATCTATGTTGCAGCATATGTCAGAACCTCCTTCCTTTTTAAAGCCAAATAATATTCTGTATACATATACATTTTGTCCATTGTCCATCAATGGACATTTTGGTTGCTTCTACATTTTAGCTATTGTGAATAGTGCTGCTATGAACATGGGTGTATATGTATCTTTTCAAGACCCCGCTTTCAATCATTTGGGGCATAACCTAGATGTGAAATTGCTGGAGATCAAATTACTTCTACCCCATTATTTTAGACCCCAACTACCCCAATACTACATCTCCCTATCCTTCATACTATCATCATGACTAAATCTAATCTCTCTCCAATCCTGGGCTGATCTCTATTTTTTCCACTTTATAACTAGAAGTAGTTGATCTAACAGAAATCACACATTTATGAATACACAATATATACACATACTTTTCATTTACAAAAATATTTCTGGGAAAATCCAATCACCCAACAAATTCTGAACATACCCTGAGTGCATTTGTTATTCTAATTTGTCATCATTAAATTGAGTTTTAATTGCTTTAATGCAAAATAAAATAAAATCATTGAATACCTTTTATTCTTCATAAAAATCACCCAGAAAACCAGACAGTTAACAACCGCACAGAAAACCCAAGTAAATTTCCAATACAATGGTTGACAGGGCCTTCAGAAGCCTGGAGGATATACCCTACTGGTTTTTCTGACACTTAGTTGCCCTGTCAGAGACAGAAAGGAATAAGAGCATTTTAGTTAGCTAGCTAGAAAAAACTACAACCTCTCCAAGGAGAGATTAACTACTTTTCTCTTCTATAAAAGAGAAAAGCATACCAATCTTGAATAATTATCATATGAATAAAATGAAGAATGTTTGGCATCAAGTGTTTCCTTTTTCCAATTTGGGAGAGTTCCTTAAATCACAAGATATCCCTTTTCCATTTTTTGAGCATGGTTCAGGTATTTTTAAACATGAAGCAAACAAACTTAAATTATCACAAATATGGAAAAGTAGAAAATCTGAATATACACTGTAGTGACTGAAATTGAAAAGTATCAGTATATTTAAGCTGAATCTAACCACAGAAAACATCAGAAACTCCAACTGAGGGACATTCAACAAAATAACTAAACTCTTTCAAAATGCCAAGGTCAAGAAATTTGAGGAACTGTTTCAGATTAAAGGAAATTAGAGAGATATGATAATTAAATGTAATATATGGTCTTTGATTTTAAAAAAACTATAAAAGTAATTGCTATTATAGGATAATTGACAAAATTAATGACTAAACATGTGATAACAGTATTATATTAATGTTAAATTTCCTAATTTTGATAACTGTTACTGTAGTTAAGAGAATATCCTAGTTCTTAGTAAAAAAAAAAAAAAAAGTCTGGTGTTATCCTGGATCTAATTCTGCTCCATGGACCAATCCATTATAGCTTTTCACTACCTTAAAATAACTGTTCCCTCCCCTTCTTTACTCATTTCTACCAAGTCAAATCTTCCATTCCCCACAGTAAGCACTCTCAATTCCTTCAATGGTTCTCATGGGTTACCCTCCTCTTGACATATCCAATTTTTCATTTACTTTTCTCAAAGTGTAGCTTACAGAAATAAAGCCAAGCCGGGCGTGGTGGCTCACGCGTGTAATCCTAGCACTCTAGGAGGCCGAGTCGGAAGATCACTCAAGGTCAGAAGTTCGAAACCAGAAATAAAGCCAACACTGTAAATGTGTTCTAACCAACACAGAATATGTATTATATCCCTTATTATGAACAGAATCCAATTAATGCAATGTGGCACTTCATTTATTTTGTTTTTTCTTTTTAAAGTAACTCACTGTTGGATACCTGAGACTATACAAAACCAAACTCATGAAAGTCTCTATCAAATCCAGCTAGTTCTACCCCTAAATACAAGTTTCCCTTTTCAGTCCCCACACCACTAAATCCCTCTGAAGCTTTTAACCAAGTCATCATTCCCTCCTTCCTTTTAAACTCTCCCATCTTTGAACTCCTCCATTTCCTTCTAGTTTTCCTCATAACTCTGAGATAAAAGTCAAGTGTCTTTCCCTCCATTGTCTCACAAGTCATGATTCCTCTGCTCTCCCCAAAAATATGCATGTCTCTTTCTAATCCTTTCTTATACGTAAAGTCATTAACTCTCATTCAGATAATTTTAACCTATAAGCAGTTTTATATCTCTATTCCCAACCTCCACCCCAAACTTCATATTCAGACCAGCATATTCTGATCTCTCAACGTAGATGTCCTAAAATTACCTTGTATTTAACAAGCAAAATCCCTAGTCATTTTCTTCCGGCCCCTCCCAGAATTATCTCCTCTCTGTATCAATAACATCAGTGACAAATCTCTCATTACCCAAACTAAAAAACTTAGAACATCTTAACCGTTTCCTTTTTCTAACAATATATAGTCAATAAACTTTTCTTATTCTACCTCCAAAATGTCATGAAAAAATTGTCTACTCTCTGTCCTATTATTGCTCCAGTTTAGGCCACTGTCAAACCATTTAAACAACTGTAATAGCCTAATTAGTCTCCCATTCCAATCTACTCTTTATCTGCTCACAAATAAATCTATCTTAATAAACACAGCCCTAAGTGATTTTTCAGTCCAATAACAGAAGAAGGAGAGGAGGACAAAATTACTTCTTCCCATCTTCAATTCCTGGAAAATCCTCATTCCTCAAAGCCCACTTCAATGATCCAACAGAATTAAATGCTCTCTCTATTGTTCCCATAATGCTTAATTCTTCTATCACAGAATTTACATGTATAATTTGATATGTCTATATTCCCTAATTGATTATAGGCTCCTTGAAAGAACAGAGCAATACATTTTTTTCTTAATACATACAGTGCCCAGGCCGGGCATGGTGGCTCACGCCTATAATCTCAGCACTCTGGGAGGCCGAGGTGGGAGGATTACTTGAGGTCAGGAGTTGAGACCAGCCTAAGCAAGAGCAAGACCCCCATCTCTACTAAAAATAGAAAGAAATTAATTGGCCAACTAAAAACATATAGAAAAAAAATTAGCCAGGCATGGTGGCGCATGCCTGTAGTCCCCCCAGTTACTCAGGAGGCTGAGGCAGGAGGATTGCTTGAGCCCAGGAGTTGAGGTTGCAGTGAGCTAGGCTGACGGAATGGCACTCTAGCCTGGGCAACAGAGTGAGACTCTGTCTCAAAAAAAAAAAACAAAAAACATACGGTGCCTTAAAATTGAAGAACTAAAAAAATCCTGCTCATACAACTTTTTCTTTCTGAATTCCACACTTTTTCTTAATTCCACACTTTTCAGCAGCAATTCACACTATAGGTTCCTGCCTGTAGTTTCAAGGAGAACTTTGAAAGTTGTTTTAGTCATTTACCCATGTCAGCTGAGTTGTTCTGAAATTTCATAAGCACAACTGTGTATGTATCTAAAACATTAATGAAAACATTAAAATGGTCAAGGACAAAAATTGCCTTTTCAGATACTTCTCTCAATGTCTGACATTAATTCCTTTTAACACTATTTAAGATTATTTTACACATATTAAGGTAATGTTCTTTTTTTTTTTTTTTTTAGAGACGGGGTCTCGCTCTTGGTCAGGCTGGTTTCGAACTCCTGACCTTGAGCTATCCACCCGCCTCGGCCTCCCAGAGTGCTAGGATTACAGGCGTGAGCCACCGCGCCCGGCCCTTAAGGTAATGTTCTTAATGTTGATGTCCTCGACTGTATTTCTCTACCTCACCTCCAAGGATGTGCTAAGAAAATGATTTCCAAATATATTATATTCTTTTTTAAAAATAAGACTTCATATCTGTTTCTAGTCCTCTGGCATACTTTTGAGTCATCACAAATTAACAAAAGCTATCATTAACTCTCAAATCTTTCATGTCATTACAATGATCTAAAACTTGTGGTATTAGTCAAATACCAGACAATTCCTTTATGTCATTATAATGATCTAAAACCTGTGGCATTAGCCAAGTAGACAGAAAATGGATTCCAGGAAGCCAATCAAGTGGTGAAGCAGCCTGGGTGAGGTTTACAGAACTTGATTGGGCAATGGAGTTAAAAAGCAATTACAAATTAATTACAAAAGGCTTTAAACTTGAATTCAGAAAAAACCAACATTGTCTTAGAGTTCCACTGTTATCATAGGGACAGTTTTTGTTAACAGTTCACTTTGTATACCTGTGGCACAAGAAAAACCACCTGGACAAAGGCAGCTTCCAAGGCCAACGTCAGAGATAAAGAGATAGTAATTTGGCTGGACACTGTAATCCCAGCACTCTGGGAGGCCAAGGTAGGCAGATCGTTTGAGCTCAGGAGTTCGAGACCAGCCTGAGCAAGAGCAAGAGCGAGACCTCGTCTCTACTAAAAAAAAAAAAAAAATAGAAAGAAATTAGCTGGACAACTAAAAATATATAGAAAAAATTAGCTGGGCATGGTGGCACATGCCTGTAGTCCCAGCTACTTGGGAGGCTGAGGCAGGAGGATCACTTGAGCCCAGGAGTTTGAGGTTGCTTAGAGCTAGGCTGCCGCCATGGCACTCTAGCCTGGGCAAAAGAGTGAGACTCTGTCAAAAAAAAAAGAGAGATAGTAACTCAACTAGGGTCCTAAATTATGTCATGGGAATCTCAACTTGCTTAAGACAGCAAAACTGTTCCTTAGGTAAGTGACTGTTCAACCTCCATGATGAATTAGAATTAAATATTGAAATTAAGTACAACAAACCCATGATATTAATATTTCTGTTAAGTTTAAAACTATTCTGTATTTTTAAAGTTCTTATAATGCTTAAGACAATTCTAACATAACAGAATCTGACAGTTTAGTCTCATAATTCTAAATTTAAAATAGTAACTGATTTCACAATTATGATTTTAAGTTTAAAAGTATAGGAATATTTAGTTTGGTTAAAGCACAATATTGGAATATTTAAGAGAATCTGTGACTCACTATACTTACAAGTTTCACTTATTTAAAAGTTTTATTACTCTGGGAGGCTGAGGCGGGCGGATTGCTCAAGATCAGGAGTTCGAAACCAGCCTGATCAAGAGCAAGACCCCGTCTCTACTAAAAATACAAAGAAATTAATTGGCCAACCAAAAATAGATAGAAAAAATTAGCTGGGCATGGTGGCACATGCCTGTAGTCCCAGCTACTCGGGAGGCTGAGGCAGAAGGATTGATTGAGCCCAGGAGTTTGAGGCTGCTGTGAGCTAGCTGATGCCACGGCACTCTAGCCCGGGGAACAGAGTGAACAGAGTGGGAAAAAAAAAAAGTTGTATTATTTTGACAATTATAACTCAGTAAAGCTGGGAAAATAAAATAAAATTTAAAAGTTTTACGTTCTTGGGAAAAATCCTGCTTGTGGAAATTTTACATTTACTCCACAAGGCTTATGAAATGCTTAAAAAAAAAAATAAAACACAGTATACTAAATGCATAAATATAGGGAAAGTAAGCAAGTTAAGCAGCAGTAGTACTAATAGCTAACATTCATACAGCATTTTCCTAGTGCTCAACCTTGTTCCAAACACTTTACAGCAGCAGTCCCCCAACCTTTTTGGCACACGGAACCAGTTTCATGAAAGACAGTTTTTCCATGGACCGAGGGTCGGGGTTGAGGGGGTATGGTTTCAGCATGATTAAAGAGCATTACATTTATTATGTGCTTTACTTGTAATTACAACTCACCATAATGCAGAATCTAATGCCACAGCTGATCTGACAGGAGGCATAGTTCAGGTGGTGATGGGAGCCCACCGCTCACCTCCTGCTACTCCTCACCCTAACAGGCCACAGACCAATACTGGCAGCCCAGGGATTGGGATATGCATCTTTACAGTATAAACTCATGCATTCGGCAAGTATTGCCTGAGCATCCACCATGAACTAGGCTTCATTCTAGGCTCTGAGAGCTACAGCAGAGAAGAAATCATAATCCTAACTTTTAGCCAGCAAGGAGTTACATATGGAAACACATTCACTCAGAGAAAGCAGCTAGACAGTGGGTTACTTACAGGTTTGCTTAACTCTGAGAACCAAAGCAGTGTGTAGAGTTTCCTGTCAAACACACCTAAGAAGAAGTCATTCCGTAGGAAGAGGGTAGCTTCTAGCCTTGCCAGCTAAAAGCTTCATGGACTTTATATTCTAAGAAGAAGCGACAAACAATAAATACCAAGTATGATAATTACTGCTAAGAAAAACCAGGGAAAGTGAAGTAAGAAGGTGCTATTTTAGGGACAGTAATGAAGGTCACACCCGGGAGCACCATTCACATTGAAGTCTACGTAAATGATGTCCCTTAGAAACTCTCTCAGGGAAAACCTCTCTAGATAAGGTAACATTTGAACCTGAGAAGTGAGGGAATAAACCATGAAAATATTTGAAAAGAGTATTCCAAGAAAACAAAACAATGACAAAGGCTATTTTACTTAAGAAGGATTTTATAACGGGAGATGTAATCTGTTCAACTATAATTACTAGGCTATTAAAGTCTTCCCCTACTCAGAAAAAAAAATTCTTAGTTTGTATTAAACCTTCTAGATTTTATTAATAGAATAAGAAAATGTATAAGTTGAACTTGAAGACAAGTCTTTATATTTATGATCCTAATTATTCAATATTATTTTAAAAATCCAACATTTACAATGTCTTCTTTACACCCAAAAGCATTCATAGACATCAAGAAACTCACACTAATATTTCTTTGCTCTAAGACAGTCAATGGAACTGGAGATCCAAAATTTAATGAAACTAGATACTCTTTATCCTGTAACATATCACAAAATAAAATTTCCTCTTTAAGCAGTTTTTAAACCTCCCTTTTAGTATGAAAATCATTCTCCTAGACATTAAGAGAAGTAAAACAGAATTTGAGTAGTTCTCATTAATGTTCTCTCCCTAATAAGTCAGCTTTTCTTCCTTACTGATCTTGCTTTGGATTTAGCTAAAACTAGCCCTTTTTATGGTCCTTAAGCATTTTTGCAAATCTTAACTCAGAGATCTAGCCTCCCCACATTCTTATAGAACCATTACTTTTTGAATTGACCATTAGTTATGTACCATTAATTATATGGGCATTCTTGATATGTTTTTCTTTTGAAATTTATGTTTATTAGAAATTACTTATGTGGAAGTCATAATTTCTTTAGATTACTCACACATTTTTCTCCCCCTTTTTGTAATTTTAATAACAGGTTTCATTTTTAAGACCCTTCTATCAAAACTGATTGCTTATATTACCTTCAGTCACTACCAATCTTTATTCTGAACTTTCTAAAATCTGCTTTTCTGTGAATTTCTACCTAATATAAACTCCAAGATGGTGTGGGCACTACCTTTTGATTCCTATCATTTTCATTTCTAGCTAGGAGGCACGGAAAAACATGGCCTTTAGAATTAGGTATTTGTCACTTACTAGTGCAACAAACTTCTCTGAATCGTCACTTCCACATCAATAAAATAACAAATAGCACTTACTGAGCACCTATTTTATATCAAGCATTTAATATACTCTCTATATAAGTAGAAAGGATTATATTTAGAATGAAGAAAACAAAGCTTAGGGATAAGTAACTTGCTTACAGTTTCAGAATTCCGTAAGTGGTACAGCCAGTTCTTAAACCCAGGTTTATCTGACTCTAAGCCTATGTTCTTTTTTGCTACATCACAAAAAAGTGACTATAAAAAGGGTCCATTTGCTTACAACAGATGTTCAATAATGGTTAATTCTGTATGTACCTCACTGCTCTTCCTTTTTGGTCAGAATCAACTTCATACCAGCAATTCTTTTCAACTTTTAGGAGATTAAACTTCAAGCCAAAATGAGAATTTATCCAAAACTGTGATAATCTTTATTGTTAATGCAGTGATTAATCCACTAATTAAAACCAAAAACTATATCAAACTATGCCAAACATATTCTTCAGATAGTTTTGTGTTTAAAAACAGCCTTATGCACACCCATAAAAACCAAGGACCAAAGGGATATAAAAGTCAGGTAGTTGGACTACTCTTTTCAGCATATGGAGCTATTATTCATAACCTAGTTCCTGAAACACATCATGTAGAGAAAATGCTTTTAAGAAAAAAAAAAAATGTAGGCCAGGCGCAGTGGCTTACGCCTGTAATCCTAACACTCAGGGAGGCCAAGGCAAGGGGATCATCTGAGCTCAGGAGTTCGAGACCAACCTGAGCAAGAGCGAGACCTCCATCTCTACTAAAAAAATAGAAGAAAATTAGCCAGGCATGGTGGCGCATGCCTGTAGTCCCAACTACTTTGGAGATTGAGGCAGGAGGATCACTTGAGCCCAGGAGTTTGAGGTTGAGGTTGCTGTGAGCTAGGCGTACACCACAGCACTCCAGCCTGGGCAACAGAGTGAGACTCTGTCTCAAAAACACAAACAATGTCACTGCAAAATGTGATACAAAAAAATTCATTAGAATACAATATACATCATGGTGCTAGAAAAACAAGGACGGACACATACGCACAGAAATGGTCCTGAAGATAGCACCTCAAACTCCAAAAGCAGGGTTTGAGTGCTTAGGTTCAAATCCCAAACCCTGCATTTAGCACCTCTGACACTGAGCAAGATTCTTAACATCTCTGCTTCAATTTGCTTATCTGCAGAATAACAGTAGCCCTCCATATAAGGTTGTAGTGAGTACTAATGATAATGAGTACCTCACTAATAAGTACAGTATTTAGTACATATCTAGCCACTGCAAATGTTCAATAAATTTCAATTATTATTACTTTTATAACACTTTTAAAAATCATCTTTCAATCTTAGATATATACATAGAAACTACCTAGGAATTTAGTTACAGTAGTCCCCGCTTACCTGCAGAGGATATGTTCCAAGACCCCCATTTGATACCTGAAACCAAGGAAGGTACAAAATGTTTGTTTTTTGTGTTTTTGAGAAAGCCTCACTCTGTCGCCTGGGCTAGAGTGCTGAAGCGTCAGCCTAGCTCACAGCAACCTCCAACTCCTGGGCTCAAGCTATTCTGCCTCAGCCTCCTGTAGCTGAGATTACAGGCGCACACCACACGCCAGGCCAAATTTTTCTATTTTTAATAGAGACGGGGGGGGGGGTCTCACTCTTGCTCGACTGGTCTCCAACTCCTGAGCTCAAGTGATCCTCTTGCCTCGGCCTCCCTGAGTCTTAGGATTACAGGCGTGAGCTACTGTGCTGGGCCCAGAATGGTTTTTTTGATCTGATAACAGAAATGGCTACTAAGTGACTAAGGGGCAAAAAACATACACAGAGTGGATACACTAGATAAAGGGATGATTCAAGCTCACTACACCCTGTGGGACATTTCATCAGGATACTTAGAACAGTGTGCAATTTAAAACATGATTTCTTGAATTTTTCCATTTAACATTTTCAGACCTCCAGAAGCCCAACTGCAGATAAGAGGGAACTACTGTAAAATGAGATTCTGAGGCTGTGCATAGTGGCTCACACCTGTGATCCTAGCACTTTGGGACGCCAAGGCCGGAAGATCACTTGAGGCCAGGAGTTCAAGCCCAGCCTGGACAAAACAGCAAGACCCTGTCTCTAAAAAACAAACAAACAAAAACCTGTCTCTACAAAAAAACAAAAGCAATGAGTTTCTGTTATTCAGACTCTGTCATTCAAGAGGTCTGGGTGGAGCCTGAAATCTAATAAGTTCCCTGATAGGTGCCAGGGAACCATATGTTTAAGTTACAAGGATAGTTCTCAAACTTTAAAACACAAATTTCTGGGTTCTGTCACCAGAGTTTGAGAAAATTTGCATTTGTAACACATTCCCAAGTGATGCTATGCTGGTATGCCCCAAATCATATACTATATTGAGAACTAATGATCAAAGGTTCTCAGCTAGGATGTATGTAAGAATCACCTGTGGGGTATTCAGTTTGTTTTTTAATGCAGGTTCCCTGACTATACCCTAAGTAGTGGTTCTCAAAGTGTGGTCTCCTGACCTACTAAATCTGAAACTCCAGGGGTGGTGCCTAGGAACCTATTAGTTAAAACAAACCAATCTTTCAGGTGATTATGATTGATGCATGCTAAACTCTGAGAACCACTGCCTTATACTTACAAATGAATCAAAATTTCCTCGGTGAAATACTGCTAACTACAGAAAAAGAAGTATTTACCAATGTATGTGACTGAAGTCAAACTGGAAAATACTCTGACTAGTTCACTAGGTACCAACAGCATTTATTCACATTTAGAATTCACTCTATAACCATCACAAAAGGAACTTACTTAGGCTTCTATAACTTGGGCTATATAAGAAAAGATTTATGAAAAATTTTTAAAAGTCAGTTACTCTCCCATTCTTCATGAGATAATGTTCTTCTACAACATGATATTACCCCAAAATCAGACATTTAAAATCTCCAAACAAAATACGTTTTTTCAAATTAGTCTAAAACTCTGCATCTCATTTAATTTCCACAATATCTCAGCAAATAAAAAATAAAGTCAAAAGTACAGGACTCCAAAGTGTACATGTTACTCTTATGCTTAAACAAAATATCTAATTTCAACAGCTATAGGCCATTTATAATACTCCAGCCCTAACAATTACTAACTGAATATAACCAAATTTCACTTCTAAAGAAAATTAAGTGTATCATCTAGGTTAACTAAGGGACTTATCTGAAAGAAAAATTATGTGCAGAAATACAGGTAATAAATATTTCACTATGAGAAAGTAAAATGGGAGGAGAATATAAAGGGAGAATTTCTGATAAGAAAGTTGCACTTACGCTTAAAGCCTGAAAGGGGATACTAACTAGGTAAGGCTTTTGGCTGACTCAATTTTTTAATAGCCTATTTTATTTTATAATCTGCACACCACAATGTTGTAGTGTTCATAAATACAAGTATTTTGAAAGTAAAATGGCTTAGATTTACATTAGGACCTTTTTCTTGGTGGAGAGGCTCATGACATTCTTTCAAAGACAACTGAGGATACTACAGGGTATCATAAAAATCAGAATGGGAATCACTGCTTGAGGAATTCAAAGAATGAAAAGAAAGCTACTAAGTCATAAGACAGAAGTCCAAAAAGCTATTAGCTGGTCAGGAATGCTGTGCCAAAGTTTTCAAAACAAAATTTTTAAGTGGAAAAAAAAAGCAGCTAAGGTACTGCAGAAGCCATCAGTGATAGAAATAAAAAATATACTGTTTACCCAAATAACATTAGAACACACAGTCTACCACACAGTCTAAAAGCAAAGAAGGCTTTTCTTTGATGTCCCCTCCTAGGAGTTCTTGAAAGCTATGAACGCCATGAGAAAAATGCCTTAAGTATTGAGATTCCTGATATAAATGAGATTGAGTTTTAGGATCTCTCAGATTCTTATATCAAAACAAGATGAAGCTAAAATAAAGTAGCTGAATCTCACAATGTTGAGCAAAAAAAGCAGACACAAAGCAGTACATATTTTATGATTTTAGGTTCAAAAGCAAACAAAATTATCCTATGGTACTAGACATCAAAACAGTGATTTCCCTTGGTGGCTGGGGGTGGGCAGGGACCACTAATGACAAGAATAAGGGTACAAATTTCTGAGGTTTTGATAATGTTCTGCTTCTTAGTGGTGATTACACCAGTGTGTGCACATTGTGAAAATTCACTAAACTATACATTTATGAGAACTTTGTGTATTATACTTTAGTCATACTTACATTTTTTTAAAAGGCAGGAAGGAAAAAAAAGGAAATTTCTCCTCAGGAAAAGAAACATATTATGATAAAAACAACATAAAAATTTATATTCAGTGGGGACAGTGCAGATAAGAATTATAGGTTTGGGGTAGGGAGTGGAAAGTAAATACAGAGAAGTATTACAAAATTATTCAAGGGCTATCAATGGACAAATCTCACACACACACATACACATACCCCTTTACCAAGAGAAATCATCTTGGTAACTCCCTCTATAATAGGCAAGCCTACTAAAGGTGTTTATTCATTTTATTTATGAAACACATCAATCTGCTTTCTAATGGGAAAGCATATAAGAATGGCAGGATCTATTTTCCTTGAACTTCTGAGCAATAAAAAAAATTACTAGTAAGGAGGGTAAATAGTGACAAAATATAATTAGCAACTCTATTTCCTGGACCACTTCAGTGACATTTTGAAAAAGCAACTAATCCCTTAAGCAAGAGCAGAATTCCAGTAGAAACAAAAGGTATAGGCCAGGCAAGGTGACTCAGTCTCTGGGAGGCCCAGGTGGGAGGATTGCTTGAGCTCAGGAGTTCCAGATGAGCAAGAGCAAGACTCCACCTCTACTAAAAATAGAAAAATTAGCCCATCGTCATGGCTGTAGTCCCAGGTACTCGGGAGGCTAAGGCAAGAGGATCTCTTGATCCAGTGAGTTTGAGGTTGCAGTGAGCTATGATGACACCACTGCACCACCTGGGCAACAGAGCAAGACACTGTCTCAAAACAAAAGGAAAAAATAAAAGAAACAAAAGGTATAAACTATGTTTCAATTTCTTTAAATCTCATCACAACCCAAGATAGAAGGAAATTTCATCACATCAAGTTCTTCATCTTCAATTCTCTTTAGGTGTTCTCCAAACACAAGACACATGATTTTTCAAATATTTATTATTGTTTCACACTAAGTTACTTAAATCAGATTTTTCTTAAGAGCATTAATGTAATCACAACAATGTATAAACCACGGGAAATGTTAAAGTCATTATTTAATAAAAATAATAGAGCTTTGGAGCCATCAGTTTTAAAATGTAAATTAGTATAAATACCTTTTTTCAAAGTTTTTTAAGATTTCAAATAGTTTTTGTTTTTTGTTTTGTTTTTTTTTTTTACAGACAAGGTGTAATTCTGTCTCCTGGGCCAGAGTACAGTGGTGTCAACATAGCTCACTGCAACCTCAAACTCCTGGGCTCAAGCGATCCTCCTGCCTCAGCATCCCAAAATGTTAGGATTACAGGCATGGGCCACCGTACCTGGACTTGAATAATTGTTTCGTAAGAGAAAAAACACACCATAGTAAATAATAAGCATTTTCAGTATTAAAAATGCTCTCATTGGCATGGATGCCTTTCTAATGCTCATCTGAATTTCTTATGTTATTCATTATTAAATTTCAGTAAATGCATCATATTGTCATTCTCAACATCTGAAGAAAAGTATTGTGATTCTGTACCCCTAATCCTACAACAGCTATTAACACTTTCTCACTAAATATATTAGAGGCATATGATGACAAGTTGTATACTACTGTTTAATAAAGGAAATACCTTAAACACACATCCTAAATTGTTGCTCTTAGAAGTTAACTGCTCTAATTCCACAAAATCTACCAATGTAGTTTTTTCTCTTTATAGCCTCTGGTACTGTATCTTTAAGTAGTTTCATATTTTACCTCTGCTCAAGAAGAAATAAATTGCTTCATTCAATGCTACTAAACCCTGGGGTATGGAAAAAGAATATTTCAATTTTTGCTGACAAGAAAAGGAATTATAAAACATTGTTTTGTAAAAAATGAACTTTATTATCCTCAATTTATAAAGTGCTCTTAAAAATCAATAAGAAAACAAGCACTACAATAAAAAGAAAGCCAAGGCAAAAGATATTAAACATGTCATAAGAATCATCTAAAAACATGCTAATATTTTTTAAGGCTGGGGGTAAAGATAAACAATATAAAATATAACACTAAAATATAAAAATGAAGCATAACAAAACAATGGGAAAATAAAGCATTATTTAATAAAGGGTAGAGACAGTTACCAATTTGGAAGAAAACATTTAAATTCTCATTTCACACCAATACAAGGTAAAAAGCTAAATTTATTTAAATCTAACTTAGAAAAACTAAAGAAACAGTATTAAATCAGTATTGTTTATTTATTACATTTGTGGAAAAGGGGGAATTTCATAAGATCAGAAGAAAATGTTATCAAGATATTTGATATCATTAATTTAAAAATTCTGTTTATGTTAAAAATTCCAAACAGAAATACATATATTAAACATAAAGTTTCACCTCATTAATAATTAAAGAAAGCAGTACAGTATGACCTACACCCTACTGACAGTTTTAATAAATAATATTAAATGTTGACAAGGTATAGAGCAACAGCCATTCAACTGGAAATATAAATTTATCCCTTTTGATAAATACTGTGCAATGTTTTAAAAGCCTTTAAAATGTACCTAAACATTGTTTCTGGCAATGTACTAGGAGATAATACTATATATAAGAAACATGTATAAATATGTTCTTCAGTTATTTATATATGCAAAAAATTAGAATAAGGAATAGGATAGGTTCACAGCATAGAACAATATACAACCATTTGTGATGATAGTTGTTAAGACTCACTGTGAGAAAGGGAAACTGTTAAAAAAGGACACAAAATTAAATGTTGTATCTGCAAGTATGTAAAAAATATACTTTAACAGAATAAATATATCAAAATGTTAATAATGGTTATATTAATTCCCAAGATTTAAAGTCCTCAAGTCAGCATTAAAAATCCTTAAAATACATACACACACTTTATACCCCAGTCAAATACTATCTACTATTACTCCACCAGTGAAGGACCCACAAAGTTTAAATTAACAAATTAAAACAGAGAAGGCCAACAATGAAAACTTACTACAAAATGTAACATTTCTCACCCCAGGACATTTAGCTGGGCTAAGGATAGAGACTCAATATCAGGATTCAATACTACAAAACTGCATCATATGGACAGGTCATTTACAAATTCTAATTACCTGCTTTTCTATTTCCTTCATTAACAAATGTGCTAATCTTGGGAAATTGGCTGTTTAGTACTGGTATCAAATATAAAATATAACTGAGCCTTGTTTGGGAGTAATTGCTTGAAATATAAAATATATAAGATAAATGGATAAAAGTAATAAAGAAAATTTCATACACAATAGCACCATTTTTATTTGGTATAATAAAATAAGGAGTTCTATAAGAGAATTCTCCACAAAACTGAAATTTAACATAATGACAAAGCTTTCAAAATGTTTATTAACAATCTTTTCAATTTACTATACTACTCTACAACATTGTGATTCCCTCAGAAGTTAATGATTCTATGAGTGTCTTTATGTAACAGTCTTAAAACACAACTCTATACTTCCATCTACTTTTTTATAGTTCTTCCTTTTCCCTCAAAATAAGATGCCATTTCAGCTGTCAGTGTTCCTAATTCCAATGGTCAACACTGTGGATTTTAATCTGTGGGCTAATTCTAATTAGTAGTTTCCTAATAAAGGCCATTGGCTTATTGTTCTTGATTACACTTATTTTGAAGGCCAAGACCTTTTTATGTTCAGGATTTCTGCTATGTTCCAAATGGCTGAGATCACTAGCACTCAATAAACGTTAGCTGAATTACTGACTCTACCTTATAAATACACCAAATTCCAAAAAATAGTAGTAATAATAACTGAATAGTTTAATCACAAAATGATATTATCCTCAGGGAAAGTTACTCAACTCACTTGTTTCTGACAAGACAAAAATTACTTAGATGAAAAAAAAAAAAAAGAACAGCTGAAAAGAAAAAAAAGATGAGAAAGATTGTTTCAAACAAAATAACCAAATTGAGATTTCGGACTTTGGAAAATATTTACTGACAGTGTTCTGCAGAGTTTAATTACAATGGTTAACAGAGCATTAATTACAGCAATTTGCACCACAGTACATACCACATCTATCTATATTAAACACGGTTATAAAAAGCAAAAAATCTCCAGCAACTATTCCTTGTAGATAACTCTAAACTGAATTTTCACATAAAATTAGTTTTTTAAAAAAGCAACTACAGCATACTTTCATTGATATTTCTGGTTAAATAGTTTACTGTAATCTCTCTTGCATGCTGATTCAAGAGGTAAGAAATAAAATTTATATTCTTTTTTTTTTTTTTTGAGACAGAGTCTCACTCTGTTGCCCAAGCTAGAGTGAGTGCCGTGGCGTCAGCCTAGCTCACAGCAACCTCAATCTCCTGGGCTCAAGCAATCCTCGTGCATCAGCCTCCCGAGTAGCTGGGACTACAGGCATGCGCCACCATGCCCGGCTAATTTTTTCTATATATTTTTAGTTGGCCAATTAATTTCTTTCTATTTTTAGTAGAGACAGGGTCTCGCTCTTGATCAGGCTGGTTTTGAACTCCTGACCTTGAGCAATCTCCCTGCCTCAGCCTCCCAAATTTATATTCTTGATATAATTAATATGTACAGGTATCACACTGTACAGCTCACAAAGTTACAGGTCTATGGAAATTAGCATGGTGTCAGACCTAAAGAAAAAAAATTCAAGTGAGGACAAATTAATACTATCACTGTTACTAATTAATTTCCTCTGATCACTTAAGCCCACCAGCCTTCACCACTTCTATGACAATAACTGAAAAAACGAAGAATAACATTTCTTGGTTAAGTTTTACTCAAGCAAACTCAAACCATGTAAAATACATTTCTCCTCTTCCTTGGATTTCCTCAGTATATTTCTACCAAGAACCTTGAATAACTTAGTGTCTGTAAAAGAAACAGTTTTTAAAGCAAAAGTTGTAAGAGTAAGGAACATACATTATTATGTAGATTAGATGCACACAAGACTACCAAAGGCCCAATTACCAAGCTAAGCTTGCACAGATACCTTTGCAAAGGCTACAGAACTGTGAACTTCAAACTCATTGTCCTGTTTTTTTACAATTTCCTACTTTCAAAAATAATAATAAAATGTACTTGACAAATGTTATTTAACAGAATGGCTTTATTTAAAGAATTCACAAAGTTTCAATTAAATATCAACTTAAGTTGCTGACTTTTATGACAGGAGATACCTAATAATTTGGGGGATGGACTGCAGAATTGTGTAAAAAAATTATGTAAGAGGAAAAAATTGCCTCAAATACTGATTCCAAATTCTGGTCAACTCAGGTTGTCCTCCCAACTACTATGAAGCTGCTTATTTTTGGACCATGACTTCTGCCACAATGTCAACCTTCTACATTCCTCTTTTTGCTGCAACTTCTCTAATTCCATCTCAGTAGCAACCTATATACCGTGTTTCCCCGAAAATAAGACAGGATCTTATATTTATTTTTCCTCAAGAAGACACCCTAGGGCTTATTTTCAGGGGATGTGTTATTTTATTTAAGTCCATTACAACAATCTACATTTATTCAAATATAGGTAAGTCGTCTTCTTCTGGAACATCATCATAACTCTCCAAACCCCGAATTCCATCCTGAATTTCTTGCGACTCTATTTCCTTTAGAACCATTGGCCCCAATCTCTCATGTAGAGCAACAGAGCTCTCATGGGGCAGATGAGAAGGGATGCACGTCTTCTTTACTGCTCCGCGAGGAAATGCTTGGGTTGTGCAGATTTGCTGAGTAGCCACACCCATCACTAGGTCTTATTTTCGGGGTAGGGCTTATACTGCGCAAATGCTTAGAAATCCTGCTAGGGTTTATTTTATGGGTAGGTCTTATTTTCGGGGAAACACGGTACTCCTTTCCCTCTTTCCTACATTACACTTCTCACACACTTTTATCCTTAATATTTGCACTATGAATGAAAACCACATTGCCCAAAGAGTGGACACTTTTTTATGTAACAGGGCTGATAAATAATATTACTGTCAGGTTTGAAGTGGAAAAAAATATTTTAAAAAATCACAAAATGATAGCTGTTAAGCAATTTTCAATTTAAGTATACATATGTTTGTGTTAACTACTGATATATCTATCTACCACTCTCCAGTTGAGTTCACTAAACTGCATGGTCAGAACTATTATTTTAATCAAGCTGACAAACTTTTAAAACTGAAAAAATACTATAGACATACTTGGGTTTCAGCTTAAATATACAATATAGGCTAGGCACAGTGGCTCACTCCCATAATCCTAGCACTCTGGGAGGCTGAGGTAGAAACACCGCTTGAGCTCAGGAATTCAAGTCCAGCCAGAGCAAGAGGCTGGTCTCTATTAAAAGTAGAAAAATTAGCCCGCGTCTTGGCACGGGCCTGTAGTCCCATCTAGTTGGGAGGCTGAGACAGGAGGATTGCTTGACCCCAGGAGTTTGAGGTTGCTGTGAGGTGCGATGATGCCACTACACTCTACCCAGCGCGACAGAGTGAGACTCTGTCTCAAAATAAATAAATAAATAAGTATACAACATATAAAAGTAAATATATGAGATAAATATTAAACATAAAAATATAAAACTCAAGTAACAAAACATTATTTTGTTTAAATCTTGTTTTAGATGAACGTTTTCTGCAAAGCTAACAGGCACACTAAATCATCTCTACTGCAAAAATAATAATGCTGTTACTTGAGATGTTTTCAAAGCACTATACGACAAAAAAAAATCAGTGCAAACAAAAAAATCTGCATTTTATCTAACTATGTATGCATACATGAATCCTGACAATAGTAAAATATCACTAAATAAAAATTTAATAGAAAAATTTTACTGATTGTCAATGTGGCAGCAGTACATCATAAAACAACACTCCACTACTTCCCTTCATTAAAAAAAAAATCAAACTAAAACATAGAAAATATCTGAAACACTACACAACAATCACAGAGTAGCTAATCAGGGGCAGAGATTAAGTGTGTAACAAGGAATGTGTTGTTACTCTATACAGTATAACTCTCTGTATTAAATGTACAAACAAAATATACCTTTGTAGTTTAAAAAAACAAGCTATGAATGAATTACCTAGCTACCTGATTAGTTTTGTAATTAACTTCCTACTCCGAATACTACATAAAATCCAAATACTGTTCAGGAATACGTAAAAGCAAAGGTATACTGTAAATTCATTTTTGAAAAGACATTAAGGAAGTGGAGAGAAATTAATTGTATTTCAAACTCATTTAAGAAAAAACTAAGCTCAAACTTCGATACCGAAGTTTATGGTAAGTTTGCTTTTAATAAAAAATTTGACCCAAAACAAATCACTATTACCTTAAATATATAACCTAAAACAACCATCCCTTAACATCTCAGTAACACAGTAGTACTCAAAACCCTGCCAATAACTGAGTTAGTAGGTACGTATAAAATGATCAAAAGAGTGGTTTTATCCTGCCTCAGGTACTATCAGAGACATAAGGGACCCTCCAAACACCGCCAAAGTTACTGTAAATATAAAATCAGGGCGATGAAGTTATCAATGACCGAGTAAATGATACCCAGAGAGGACATGGAAGGCGTTCTGTTTTAAGCGTCTGGAGAAAGGTACTGCAGCAAAGAACGCGACAGAATGGTTAACAGGTCTGCAATACTTTAGAAAACGGAAAGGAAAAAAACCGGCAAGAACGTTTGAAAGAAGAACGGTATCCAATGGAATCATCACGTCTGCTCGAGCACGGCTCCGGACTTCCAGTGAGTGGGACGGGGTGGAACTATCACTGCGCGTGGGGAGAAGCAGCCGGGCTGAGGGGCACATACGCTTCTGCAGGTGGCGGAGCGCCCGCAGGGGGATGGGGAAGAGGACAGTGTTGCCTCAATGGGTTTACTGTATTCCCTTCAAGATTAGGGGAAGCTGATACAGCACGCCTCCCGGCACCGAGAGGCACTCGCCCCGGGCCCCTCCCTAACGACTTGCCTTGTAGAAAGAGTTGTGGGTCCCAGGCCCCCGGAAGCCAAGGCTCCGCCATCCAGGACAACTGCTCTGCCAACAAGGTCCCGCGAGAATCGAGAGATCTCGCGATACAAACCCACTAGCGTCTCGCGAGCTTCCTCTAGAACCAACATGGCGGCACAGAAAAGTCAGTATTTCGGAACTCATAAGTGTTTCATCAACGAACTGGAGGACGTCTAAAACACAAAAAGAGCAGGAAGCCTCTTCCACCTGACATGTCTCTTCCTATTCTCCTAGTATACAAAAGCTGCAAGCAATTCTAAAAAAAAAAAATCTCCATTGACCACTATTATACCAAACAGTGCACCCCTCTGCCTCCGCCAGCCTCCCAGTCACGTGGAAGCATTTTCTGCGTGCCCGTCACGTGGGCCGCTACTGACGAGCGCGCGCCCGTCGCCCCCAAGAGCCCTCCCCGCCCCCTATCGCCCGCGCACACGTGCGCGCGCACCCCCGCCCCACGTGGGGGCTTCGTACTCGCCGCCGCCGCCGCCAGCCCACCCCCTCCCGGTACTTGGCTCCAAATCCGGGTCCCAGAGCCGATCGTTTCCCCCCCACCGTCCCCTCCTCCTTCGTTCTCCCTCCCCCGCGTCTGGCCCCCACCACGTGCCCCGAGCGCTTGCTCACCTTTCGCGCGGGGCCGGGCACCATGGGCCACTTGGGGAGGCGCCGCAGCCGTGGCCGCTCTCCGCCCCCGCCACGGCACTTGCTCGGGTGGTCGCTGCCGCAGGAAGCTTAACAGCGGCGCCGCGGCGCTTCCAGGTGGGTCCCCGCCTCCCGCTCCTGCCACTTCCCGCAGCACCAGCGGCTCCTTCCGGTCCCCTCCTTTCTCCTCCTCGCTGGGACGGGCTGGCGGCGGCGGCCGAAGCAGGCGCGCTCACTACACCGCCTGCTGGTAACCGCGGCCCGTGCAGCGCCCGAGGGCCGGGGGCCGCCGAGGCCCACCCCCGCGGCCCGCCCCTGCCCTTGGGCGAAGGTTGGTCTTCCGAGGGCAGGAGGCAGTCCATCCCTTGCGACGGTCTAACCCGGCCCTACCAGTGGAAGAAAGGCGTCCTTGTAGCGCCACTGTTGGAAATCCGCTTCATCCTGCTCTTTGCCGCCTCTTGAGAAACTTGTAAACCCTAGCTCCCTTAGCAGGGTGGCCTCAGGCCAGAAAAATACCCATATATGTATATTATTATATATGCTCCTGCCTCCTCATCTCCATCCGCTCAGCAGCCCCCTCCCTCGCTCACCTCTCTGCCTTTGCGGCTGTTACTACAGCACGCAAGCTCGAACCACTTCAGGCCTTTGCGCTTGCTGTTCTCTTTGGCTAGAACACTTCCTCCAGATTTCTTTTAACTCATCGATGTTCGATGCGTATTGTAGGTCTCTTCTCAGAGGTCAACCTCAGAGGGCTGCCTACACCACTTTATCCAAAAGAGCACACCTGCACCACTGCTTTTACTCTCTTTACCTGCTTTTATTTCTTCATAACAGTTATAACTTCCAGACCTTATTTGTCGCCGTCGTCGCCACTAAAAATGTAAGCTCTTTAAAGGCAGGGACTTAGTAACTTTTGCTTATTGCTCTATCCTCAGAAATGTGTCTGGAACAAAACAGTGCTTAATAAATACTCTATCAAAACATATCTACCAATTGTATAAAGCATGCAGGTAAATAAAGCCCAACACACATTAATGAAGATAAGCGCTTCCATTGGGTTGATAGTACCACAGACAACTGCACTGTTTATGAGCTGTGGGAAAACTGTGTTAAACCTCCTTCCCTGATTATCAGATTATGTTCCAAAAATATCAACTCCAGTGGTAGAAGCCATTAACTGGGGCTCTTCCTTGACAAATATCAAGTACTACTTCATTGCTTTTTCTCTGGTCTTTGCAACTGTTTTTTTTGTTGTTGTTGTTGTTGTTATTGTTCCAGAAAAGTGGATACATGTGCCTTCTTTTATGTTGCTAATAAAAGTTACTAAGTGGTTGAAATGGCTTTTTGAATTTGTTTCGGTTTCCAACTCAAACTCAAAGTAACATCTGCTTCAAGACAAAGGGTGACATATTTTTATACTGATCAACACATCAACAAGCCTTTATTTAAGATATTTGGTGCCAGGCCCTGTACTAAGGCTAGAGACACAAAAATAAACACAAAGATTCCCTACCTTGCCCATATTCTTATACAGCCAAATTCTATTTATAATAACCATAACAACCATGGCTTCTTAATTCCTATGTGCCAGGCAATATGTTATGTATTTTTATGTGTTACCATATTTTAGGCTTCCAATAATCCTATGAGATAGATACTATTTGTGTTGGACCCTGAAATGTACTTCTCAGATCCCCCTTCAGGAATGAAGTACTTATCATCTGCTGCCAGGAAATGTTGCCCACAGTCAGTCATCAGTTGTCAGCCCATTTCTGGCATGCCAGTGTCACACAATTTGATAATATTCTCAGGGAGGCCACATCTAATAATCAATGCAGGGATAAAAGACCCAGCTCTCCTAAACTTGGGACAATTCTGATGGATCATCTCATCTCCTGCTTCAAGATCAACTGAGGCATTTCATTGAGACTTCATAGCAGCTCACCTTCTCCCTCTGCCCAGTGTTGCTTTTCTTCCCTCTCATAAGTGTTGATCCCAAGAGCATTCCCTAGTAAATCTCCTGCACACTAATCTCATGAGAGTCTGCTCCCTGGGAAACCCAACCTGTGACACTATTCATATTTTTTTTCTTGATAAAACAGATTAAGTGACTTGCCCATTTGAACTGCAGAAGGCTTTATAGATATTATTTTATTTTATTATTTATTTAGAGACAGAGTCTCACTCTGTGGCCCTGCGTAGAGTGCAGTGGCATCATCATAGCTCACTGTAACCTCAAACTCCTGAGTTCAAGCAATCCTCCCACCTAGGCCTCCCAGAGTGCTAGGAGTAAGGGCATGACCCACCGTGCCCAGTCTATATAGATATTTGAATAAAGTATTGTATTAGCAGAGGAGAGTACGGAAAGGCTTTTTCCAATAGTTAGCACTTGAGTTACAGGATGACTTTGCTAAGCAGAGAGAAAAAGTCCATTCTAAGCTGAGGTGATTGCATGAATGAGTGTGGGAAGGGAGAGAACTACAAGTAACCCCAAGTGGCTGGACTGCAAGCTCTTTGGAGTAATCCCTAAGGGGTAAGGAGAAATGACTGGTTCATTGATGGTAAAGAGGGTAGCTAAGAAAAGAAAACTCTAGGCCTGGGAGTAGATCTCAGCTGAATGGAAAGGGATAGAAGCCCTTGAAATCCTCAATTACCCAAGGATGGAAAAGACTTTCATTGCTCCCAGAAAAGGGAACCACTGCCAACCTTTCAGGCAAATGCCACTCCCTAATTACATATTCCTATATAGCCTTTATTTTCATCACAGAATGTTGATGATGGAAGAGACTTCAAGATCAACTAATTCAGGAGTTTGTATATTTTCTGAAGCACTGCTGTTCCTTTTGTAATTCCAGTCTTATTCCAGAATCCAATATTTGAACCAAATAAAAGATGACCTGGGAGTGGGCAACCGGCTGACATTTCCCTCGGTCGCTTACCATGGCATATAAGACACTACCTCAGAACATGTTTTGAAAATCATTGATGTAGTTCATTTGTTCATTCATTCTTTCAACAAATATGTCAAGTGCTATACAAGATGCTGGAGAACAAAGCAAACATAAGCCCTACTCTGACAGCCTACAGTCTTGGGAGGGAGGCTGACATTCAAGAAATAATCACATAAATATTGTACATAAATTCAAACTGGTAAGTACCATGCATGAAAAGTGCAGATCACTATGAGAATATGTCCATATGCCCAAAAGTACATGTTCTAAAGTACTTCTGAGGAAGTAACATCTAGGTTGAGAGAGACCAAAAGTATTAATGCAGTTAGGAAGTTAGGCAAAGGCAGGGAAAACATTCCAGAGAAGGAGAACAAAGCCCCCTACATGGGCTGGAATGTAATATTACTTGGAACTGCAACTAGTTAGTATTACCTGAAAGAAACCAGGTAATAGTTTTTTTCCTATGGATTATAAAATCTGATATGACATCATGTATCCTAATTTCTTTCATTAGATCATACACTTTTTTCTATGTCAGTAAATATTCTTCAAAAACCCCAAGAGATGTTTATATAATTTATTTAACCATTTTTCTATTTGGGGGCACTTTCATACTATTATGATTGGTTTGATGAGTGTCTGATGTCCAAATACAGTATATGTAGATATTTTGGGGGCTGAATCTCTATGATTTGGGTAGTTGATTGGATTCCCAGATTCCTAGCTTTGGTGACAGGGGAAATGGAGGTGTCATCAATGACCACAGGAAATAGTAAAGTAGGAGCAAGTTTAGGGGGGAAATGATGTGTTCCATTAAGGTATACTGAGTTTGAGGTAACTCTAGTACATCCAAATGAAGCTGCCCAGGAGTCAGTTGAATATGTATGTCTAGGATGCTGGCTCCAGGTCCAAGCTGGACATACAGATTTATGAGTCTTCAGCTTACAAATATTATAGTAACTTGAACCTTTGGTTTAGATTTCATTACCTAGAGAGAGCACAGAGAGTGAAAAGAGCTGAAAATCAAGAACGAAACACTGACATTGTTGGAGGCAAGGAAAGAAAATGAAAACCAGAGGTGAAATGAGGGACAAGAACAGTACCAAAGAAATTGGATAGAGTGGTACCCAAAAACCAGGGAGGGGAAATGTGAAAAAGAGAGTCTTCAACATGAATTTATTAGACAAATTTACCAAGAATCTATTTTATCTCATATACTATGTCAAGCGCTGGTAGGTGAACAAGACAAAACCTTTTGGTGTTTAATGAGTAGTGGGAAATTGTCATACATCACCAAAAAGGCTAATACATTGTGCTCATTTCTGAAAAGGCTTATGTGGCTTACCAAAAATTATCGGTATAATGGGTAAAATAGGATTCAAAATAATTAAAATGGGAAAATTAGGGCAAAAGAAAATGATGCACAGAAATACATGCTCTAAAGTCCTGAATACTTGCTTTAAGCTTTCTGGCAGATGTAACAAGGAAAAATAAGATCAGCTGTGACAGTTGCAGCATCCATAGGATAATAAAAAATGATTTTCCCAAAGGAGGCTTTACTATTCCCAGTACAAAGACCAAACATAAATTTCTCCCACAGTTTCTCATAACAAAATCATGTGAACAGTATCCTCGACAGCATCTTTCTAGTAAACCCAATAATCAATTTTATGGGTCTCCTTCTTTATTAGTGTCTCTCCATTTAGGCTGAAGCAATTCTATAGGCTTGGAAGAGGTGAACAGCATATGCTAGGTAATAAACTCTTATGGTCTGATGTGTATGTGTGTGTATATGTATATTACAAATTAGCATGACTTTAACCCTAAAAACTTTAGCATATCTGCATATATTTCTTAACAAGGCCATTCTTCTATTTTACCAGTTACCATAATTTAACATTGATACAAACAATAACTATTATCTAATATATAATCCATATTTAAATTTCTACAACTGTTCCAACATTGTTCCTTACAAATTATTTCCTCCAATCCAGGACCCAATCAAGGATCACATTTGCATCATCATATTCTTTTAATTTTTATCTAGCCTTTCTTGTCTATCATAACACTATTTTTTTGGAGTCTAAGAAACCTGTGTTTATATTATGTGCCTTTTAAAAATTTATCTTGATTTTCCCCCATCATGATAATATTCAGATTAAATATTTTTCACAGAACTCTTACATGGATAACATGTCCTTAGAGGTTACACGTTTCTTTTCTATTTTTTAAAAATATGGAATACTTCATGAATTTGCGTGTCATCCTTGTACAGAGGCCAAGCTAATCTTATCTGTATTGTTCCAATTTTAGTATGTGCACTGCTGAAACAAGCACAGAAGTTACACAGTTTCAAAGAGAGAAAGAGAATAAGGGGTTACATCATTGACCACCAAGTATTTTATATATAATCATCATAATCCTATGATCAAGTGTGGCAGAGATTTGCTGTTCAGACCCCTCTTCATGAAAGCACTTGCTGCCTAGCTAAGGGGAGTGTGGTTGGCTAACAACATCTGTTAACTCCATCCAGGTCAAACTCAGTTCACTCTCTTTTCCAGGTAGCCACTAGCGGGTGGCAGAACAAGGCCTACTGACAGTACGGGGCCTAGCCATTTCTGCCCAATGCAGGACTCCTCTAATGGGCAATCTTAGCTTCAGATCTCCTTATGGGGCTGGCTGGCAGAGATTTTGTCAGGCCTGTATCACTCTGGTAACTCCTGCTCAATACAGTTTCCTCTCATTTTCTTTGACCTATGTTACTCCCCAAAATACCATATACATTCCTAACACCATCTCAGTATCTGCTTCCTGGAAAACCCAACCTGTAATATTCTCATTTAACAAATGTAGAAAACTGGAGATCAGAGAACTTTAAATACTGTTACAAACCATAGCTAGAAGGTGATAAAGCTACTAGGATTTGAATTTAGGCAAACCGACTCCAGGGCCCCAAACCTAATCACCGTCATTTCCACAGACTCTTGGTTGGGTGAGGTAGCTCACACCTGCAATCCTAGCACTTTGGGAGGCTGAGGTAGGAGGATCACTTGAGGCCAGGAGTTCAAAATCAGCCTGAGAAACACAGCGAGACCCTATCTCTACAAAAAAATGAAAAAAGAAAAATTAGGTAAGTATGGTGGTGCATGCCTTTAGTACCAACTATTAGGGTGGCTAAGCCTGGAGGATCACCTGAACCCAGGAGTTTGAGATTTCAGTGAGCTATGATTCTGCCACTTTATTCTACTCTGGGCAACAGAGAGAGACCTTGTCTCAAAAAAAAAAAAAAAAAAAAAAAAAAATCAAAAGACTTAACACACAGGATCTCAGCCTTTGACTGCAATTTTCCTATTTCTCAGCTTAAGTATTTCTAAGAAAATCATCCTTACAGAAACTATTTTTTTATCCCACATTTGTCAATCTGTCAACCTTTAAGACTGTATGGTACTACTACCCATTTATGTATTTTGACAATTATAATGTAAAAAAATCATATAAGCTCTTAGGGACCAGTATTCTTTAGCATATTATATATTCCAATAACAGATGTTACTATTAATGACTGTGAAATACCACCACAAGTTTCAAAGGAATTCACTGGGAAACAATATATTACAGTGTATAAGTGATTTGAGTTGGAGTCACATATCTGCCACTTCTTGGCTGTTATAACTTTGGGCAAGCTGCTTAACCTATGTCATAGAGTTGTCAGCAGGATTAAATGTAAGGAATGCACTTAGTAGAGTGGCTGAAGCATTGTAATAGTCAATGAATGGCAAGCAATATTAAAAACAAACTTTTTTGATTAATACCAAATACCAAGCATTACACTAAATTCTGGTGATTCATACACAGATCAGTAACATCACTCAATTCTTGAGGAGGACTATAGTATCAATTATGAGGAAGAAGAAAACTAAAAACTATATATTTTTTAAAAACTTAAAACAGATCATAAATGGCTGATTAATAAATTCATCTCATTAAGTATCAAAACTTTACTAAACTGAATGACTTACCTACATGCTTCTGATTAAGAAATAACAAGAGCACATTAATATTAACAAACATTATGCCCTTTACCTTTAATGTTTATCAAATAAATTCAACATTCAAGTTATATATTTTAAAATCATTTTTATTGAACTAATTTTAACATCGCTTTGGCCGGTGACAGCTGCCCCAAACCAAAACAAAGCCATCATGAATGCTATTTCAACATCCTCAATGTAATCCAGTATGTTTTTGTACTTGGAATATAGTTAAACTTTTGACATTACATAATCAAGCAAATAGCAGTGCATACTATATTATTCAAAAAGACTTTATGTATTTCATTAAAAAAATCAATTTGCAAGTGGCTTCAGCTTTATCAACAATCTCACTGACACATTCCACACTTCATGCTCACAGAATAAAAAGTGCCCTAAAACTAACCCTAAGTGTTTTAATTATGACATTAATTAACTCTAGCCAGGGTTACAGGAATTGAAGTTTAACATTTTACAATTTAAGCGGCAATAAGTTACTGATATCTGCTGACAAATTCCACTGGAACTAAATACATCCTTGATACATTCGAAAAAAGACATTTGTATATTTTAATATGCTAGTTATATGCTACAGTGCAAAAGAAGTAACACCCTACATTTCCTGAGCTTTAGGAAATTAACAACAATTTTCCGACTACTATTCTCAATTTAAAATAGGCTCTTCATTATACGAAGCCATGTCAAAACTACAGAATTAAATTAAGCTTTGGAGAACTGAAAAGATTGGTCAGAATTGATTTAGAGTGATGAAAAAGTTTTCAAAGCAAAAGTATTTACAACACTACAAAGGATGCTGTGGATCTGTATGTAGAACAAAGATAACCTAATGATTACCAGTTGATCACAATTGTCCCTTCTCTTTCAAAAATATTACACTGAAAGACTTTATGCTATTTAGCATTAAATATACCCACTTGTAGTATATTATACATTTTAATATATTCTTCCATAATGCCCACTAAGAAGGAATAAATGGGATAAAAGATGAAAAATCAAGAAAAGAAACATGCTTTTAGGAATGTTTTTGCATGTGTATATATCAGAGGAAGTGAAAATGATTTCTCATTAGAATTCTCTATATCCTCAAAATTACAAAGACCGAGTTTCTACTTCAATTTTTTCTTCTGCTTGTAGTATATCTGGATCAACATGAACAACTGGAGGTCGTAGGATAACTTCAGGCCCTCCACCATATATAGACTGCAGAAAACTCCATGTTTCTTCAGAAATCTGACCAGAATCTGCTCCTAAAATTATATAGAAAGAATAATGTTAACAAATCTATATATTCATACTGCAAAAGCTTTCATAGTGTACCCCCCAGCATGAATCCTCTCGGGATAATTGAGAACTTTTGGAACATGAATCTGCAGACTGCCAGCCAGCAACAACATATGATGTATTGTTAAAAAGTTAAAGATACTTTTTCCTAGAGCTCCTACCAAGAGCCTGAAAACCTTTCCTCAGATAAAAATTAAACATTGGCTGCTTTCCACTATTTATCCTAGTTGACATATGAATTATATTCCTGAGCTGGATAAAAAAAAGTACCATAGATGGCTACAGATGACATAGCCCTAATAGTGACAAATCGTTAATAAGTTAAGGGCTAAATATGAATCAAACTTACCTTGCCTAAGCATCACATTACCACATTTAGTGACTGCAATTTTAGTATTGTCAATAGGACCTGGAGGATCTAAGTCAAAAGGAAAAAAATTATTAAAATGCACATTTTTCAAAGAAATGTACCACAGAATTGTACAATTTTGTGCTTGAAATCATTGAGAGCTTTAACTATACAATCAGATTAGCTATTTTTTAACCAAATTACTATAGTCAATTCTTAGTATCTTCTCCTGAGCTTCTTCCTTTTTGGGCTTTAGTTTTCCCAAAATAGAAACAGGAAAGAAGATGAGAAAGGCTCTCTCACAACCACTGAAAGTCTAACAGAAATGATTTCTTACCTATCCATTTGGGGATAACAGGTCAAAATGTGCCACTTATGTTAAAAAATAACAATTACTTTATAGTTTAAAAAGAAATTATATAGGCTAGGCACAGTGGCTCATGCCTGTAATCCCAGCACTCTGGGAGGCCAAGGCAGGAGGATCACTTCAGCCCAGAAGTTTGAGGCTGCAGTGAGCTACAATGACACCACTGTACTCTACCCAGGGCAACAGAGCAAGACTCTGTCTCAAAAAAAAAAAAAAAAAAAAAAAAAAAAAAAAAGCCAGAAATAGTAGAGTACACGATGTATATTATATGAAGTTCAAGAACAAGCAAAAGTTATAATTCTCAATTTGTTTCACATTATCATTACTTAAAGTAAGTTAAAAGCAATAAAAGCATTAGAAAAGAAAATGTCAAATACATTCTTTTTCAATTTAAGGGAAAAAATTTATTTGTTTTTTCCCTGAACACAAAAATACAGTGCATGTTCATTATCAAAAGCTGTTAAAAAGCCAGGTGCAGTGGCACACAGCTTTAGTTCCAGCTACTCAAGAGGCTGAGGCAGGGGGTACCCCCATTGCTTAAGCCCAGGAATTTGAGGCCAGCCTGGGTAACATAGCAAGAACCTATCTCTTGAATAAAAAAGCTCTAAAAAAGTAACAAAGAAGAAAAAAATACTGTAATCCCACTACAGAAGAATAGGGAAACTGTTTTAATATTGGTATGGTCTTTTTGTCTTTCCATAATATAATGTTTGTTTTTTTAAAAAAACAAAAGATTCAAAGTATTCATATTGTATTGCAACATTTTTCATACATCAAGAACATCTTATTTTCATATTAAGTGTTATCATACAGAATTATTTTAAAAGTCCATATAATATTCCATTGTACTGAATAAACCATAATTTAAGCAACCTCTTACTGCTGTCTGGATTTTTTAAATTTTTTCAGTATTAAAATCACAGACTAATTTTGTTTGGTTCTTTTATTCCTGCTATGAATATGCTACAATTCATAAAATACGCTTAAAATTTTTTAAAACAATCAGAATATAAAGTAGAATATATTATATGTTTTAAAACTTTTTTTAAACAACCAGAATATAAAATAGAAGGGCAGGGATCTTTTTCTCTATCATTCAATGGTCTGATCCCAGGGGCATATAGATATTCAAGAAGTATTTGTCAAATGAAAGAACAAAAAATTTAATTTTCAGGTAACCACTTACCTCCATCTTTACCCTTCACAAAACTCTCCCATTCTCTAAACCACTGCATACTGATGCAATAAAAAGTAGCTGGAGAGTCCTCCTCTTGGAATGCTCTGTTGAGCTACATGGAGGAAAAAAATCAGTCACCTAATATTTGGAACTTGTTTGGTAGCAAAACAATACAATCATTCTACTTCAGCATCTGATAAGGGCAATTTCTCATACACATAAAATGTGATGTCACAGTAAGACGTACAATAATGCTAAGTTATCTTAGTACAAGGATACATGGTAGCATCTATTAATAAACAGTCCTAGGTTATGTCTCAAAATTTAACAAGTATACATAAAAGGAGCATAAAGATTGGGCAAGTGGAGGCAAAGTCTTCAAAACAATAAATACTTCATATATTTATTTATTTATTTTCATATATTTATTAAAAATCCAATGTGTAAACTTTATTTAAGCATGCTATATCTACTGTCTAGTATCACCTAAGTCACTGGTAGACAGTTTGCTATTACCAATGTTGCAATTACTAATCTTATACATGTCATTTTACAAGCAAAATACACACACACACACACACACACACAGATATAAATAAATAAAAGTTCCCAAAAGTGATAGGACAGTCTCTGAAGATGTTCTACTCTCCTCTCCAGCCCTAAGGAATGGCTAAGTAACTCAAACTAGATACAACTTTGCCAGAAATGATATCTCCAGGGTTGTGACCTAATGGTTAGAACAGAGTCATTCCAATGTCAATTCTTGTTAGCTAGATACCCAGGGCTACTATGGTTCTCAAATTTCTGGAGGTTTGCTTTTCAATCTTCAATAAATTTCTTTTGCTTCAGTTAGCCAGTCTGGATTCTACCACTTGTAATTAAAGAAACCCAACTGATAGAAAAGCTGGTATAGAAAGAGAGTAACAGAGCCTCAGGGAAATGGAGGGTATTTGGAATTTATCTAATTGTAGTAGTGTTTCAGACTCCTAAAAATATTTCATGATGGGCAACTCAATGCCCATGACACATACTACCTCTGGACATAGAAAACAAAGTTCAAATGATGTCATTCCTCTAACCAAAATCCTGTGGCCATCCACAAATATCCCTGTAACAGCCCAAAATTACCTTCATAATCTGGCCCCACAATCTAACTTCATCTTCTAATACTTTCTTCCCCATTTTTCACCAATGGTTACTGACCTCATTTGTTATTCCCAGAACCAACCAAATATATTCCTGCCTCTCAAGGCTTTTGCACTGGCTATTCCTTCTATTTGCAGGTATCTGAATGACTATCTCCCTCACCTCCTTCAAGTCTTTGCTTAAATGTCACCTTCTCAATGAGGCCTATGTTGACCATCCTGGATCATTCTGTTTAAAACTGCAACCTGTACTTCCCCTTCACCACTGTTGTCCTGATCCCTCTTACTCTGTTCAATATTTTCCTTTTCCATAGTATTCATCATCTTTTAATATATTATATTAATATAACTTATTTATTAAATGTAAGCTCTGTGAGGACAAAGATCATTCTGGGACACAAGGTATCTGCTGCAATAGAACAATGAAAGGAAATGAAAAATGCTGTGGCTGTTTCTGAGGCTTAACAAAGAAATCAAGGCATGTTTGTCTCAAGGCATGGAATTAAACTTAGGACTTTCTGTGATATACCGGAGATTTCTGAATGTAATGTCAGACTGATTCTGCCAGATGCTGACTTATAAATATCCATTAAATTCATACTACTATCAGGTTTGGACACTTTCAGGATGTACTTTATCTTTAATATTAGGAAATTTCTTCCTTATGTGTCTAGGTAGGTGCTTTTAAAAAATTATACACAGTTATCCCATTAATTTAAAGAGCTATTTTTTTTCTAATTTTGGGAAATTTATCTAAACTGTTGCTCTAAACATAGTTCTTTTCCTCTATTCGATTTTAAAATATATATTTGAAAAATATTAGATCTTATAGCTATCCCACATATCAAAACCTTTCTTCTTTCCATCTGTTTATTGTTTTGTGCTTCATTCTAGGAGAAATCCTTCTGCTAGGTTTTTCAGCACACTAACTTGCTTTCTAGTAGTATTTATTCTGTTATTCAATCAACTCATCTACTAAGGTTTTTTTGTTTATGCTGTCTTGTTTTGGGGGACATAATATCCTTATGCATCTCCCTGAGGATCAGTCAAACTTCATGTGTCCATATTCACTGCTCTATCCAGGCAAATGCCTTTATGCTTGCTGCCTGGTACAATGTAGCAGGTAGAATGCTGAGGTCATCACTGGTATCTGCCACTTTCAAGTTTGAAGGCCATGTAGTCATTTCCTGTAGCCATTGGTTTGCTTCTTCAATCTGATCCTATCTGCTTTTTCAGTTTCTCAGAAACTTCACTTAGTTTCCAATCCACCAAGGACACCTATTTTTGTACTCCACTGTTGTTCTTTTTTTATACTAAGGCACTTGCTTTGTTTAAAAAACGGTGGGGAAGGGCCGGGTGAGGTAGCTCATGCCTGTAATCCTAGAACTCTGGGAGGCTGAGGCGGGCGGATTGTTTTAGCTCAGGAGTTTGAGACCAGCCTGAGCAAGAGCAAGACCCCGTCTCTACTAAA
>VBSM01000529.1:57466089-57478689 GCA_008086735.1 Cheirogaleus medius
GCAGTTGCATCCTTCCAGTCTCTGCCTCTGCCTTCACATGTCTCTTGCCTCTGTAGACACATATTTTTTCCTTGCACCTTGTACATATTTATAAACATTCACCAAATGCTGAAATAATTACCAATTTATTTTTTTCCTTTCTTTCATCCCATTATTATTATAAGGTATGTTTTTACTGGTTAACACCATAGTTTATTCTTTAGATTACAGACTATAAAAAGGAGATTGTGACTGCATTGACTGAACTAACAGATAAATGACCATCATTTAGACATACATAGAGTAACCAGTAGGACTCTGAGTCTCTTAAATTTAAAGAAAGGTAAATGTAACACATGTTGGTGCATGAACTAATTGTTATCATGTTAAGCAAAAGTATGATACCGTTGCTACTTTTGTTTGGTTGTATGAATGCAAATGGATGCTGAGTTGACAAAGAGGCAGACTGTACCATAGTATCTATTTTAATGGTCATCATTTTTCATTCATTCTTATACTCGCTTCTTCGAAGAGAAGCCTATATTTTCCAGCATTCCTTGCTGGTAGTGCTTCAGATCAGATACTGCCAATAATATATGTAATATATGAAAGGTACAAAAGAAAAACCTTTTCTTTCCCTCTGGAGGCAGCTATGGGCAGGCTTGGGGCATCCACAGATGGTACAAATAGAGTTTTGCCACCACGTCCAAGCATATTCCCAAGAATCCAATTCCACTTAGCATCATAAGCAGCTAAGATCTTTTACAGAGGCATCTTGTGTCTTCTAGGCATCCTCCAAATAACCCACCTGGGTCCTGACATCATTAGCAGCAGCTTCTCAGGTTTCTTTTTTCTTTGAGAGAGTCCCACTCTGTTACCCGGGCTAGAGTGCCGTGGTGTCAGCCTAGCTCACAGCAACCTCAAATTCCTGGGCTCAAGCAATCCTTCTGCCTCAGCCTCCCGGGTAGCTGGGACTACAGGCATGCACCACCATGCCCGGCTAATTTTTTCTATATAGTTTTAGCTGACCAATTAATTTCTTTCTATTTTTTAGTAGAGACGGGGTCTCACTCTTGCTCAGGCTGGGGCCTCTCAGGTTTCTGAGCATTTTCCTGAGAACTGCCACAAGCAGGGAGCTCAGATTATTTTCAGAGACTTTATGCAATTTTTAATTTTTTTAACTTTGAAGCAATCTCAAACTTAGAGGAAAACTCCAACTACAATATGAAGAATTTTCTTTTCCTAATCCAATTTCAAAACAAGTTGCTGAACAGATGTTTCTTTCCAAATATCTTGTTTCTTTATAAAATATTCCTCAATTTGGGTTTGTGACTTTCCTCATTTGAGATTCAGGTTACGTATCTGTGTACCAAAGAAGTTAACACCATGTTCTTCTCATTGTATCCTATCTTGGCACTTGGGGAGTTCTATTTGTTTTACTTCTAATGAAGTTCACTTTAATAACCTCATTTAGGTGGTACCAGGATTCTTTGCTGAAAGCTAGTCTTGTCCCTTTGTGGTTTTTTGTTTTGTTTTTTGGGGGGTTTTTTTAGAGACAGTGTCTCGCTCTGTCACGCAGGCTGGAGTGCAGTGGCATGATCATAGCTCACTACAATAGCTAGGACTACAGGTGCATGCCACCATGCCCAGCTGAGTTTTTTGTTTGTTTGTTTTTTGTTTGTTTGTTTGTTGCAGACACAGGATCTTGCTATGCTGCCCAGGCTGGTCTTGAATTCCTGGCCTCCAGTGATCCTCCCAATCCTGGCCTCCCAAAGTGCTGGGATTACAGGCATGAGCTACAATGTCCAGCCTTTCCCCTTGTAATTAATAAGCATGTTGTAGAGGAGTAAGTTCAAACGATGTAAATATCCTATTCCTCAACCTTTTCATTTATTCACTTATTTATTTATATCAACATGGGTACAACATCTCCTATTTTGTTTAATGAATTATATGTTACTATAATTTATTTTGAAGTTCTAATTGTCACTAATTTGGCCAGTAGAAGCCCTGTCAAGCTGGCTTCTGTGTACTTTTTGACAGGTCCTCATCATTTTTCAAGAACTTCTTTACTTTTTAGCACAATAGGATGTTCCAGTTTCGTCTTATAATTTCCCTGGGTTGGCCCTGTAATCAGCCATTTCTCCAAGGGAGGATGGTTCCTTTTAGCACAAAAAGATGTTTAGAAACCAAGATCTGACAGCTAGGTATGAAAAATCCTTCTGGAATAATCATTGATCCCAGGTCCTTTCAGTGAGAGTTAAGAAACATCAAGTTTCTATAAATAAACACCTACACACACACACACACACTTTACACCTCCACATTTACTTAGTTATCACCATGATGAGCTCACAAAGATACCTACAAATCCAATCTAATAACACAAAGTACACTTAAGTTTTCTCCCTTTCCATACTTGAAACTTCCTTATCTGATAATGAGGAACCCAGGACTCATTACATTTATTATTTCATCAGTTTCCCATGGGGAATCGATCTCTCACTGCCACCACTGCCACTATGCTGCACCCCTATAGCCATCAATCTCTGGCCAACATGGGCATCCCTTCTCATCCTGCCTGGGCTCCAACATCCTTGATTTGGCTCATGACAGTCACTAACAGAAGGTCTCCTCACCCTTTCTTTGCTAAGATACACACTCTTGGCCACTGCCCCACTCCTACTGCCAGTGAGGCAGCCTACCTCACTTCAAAACTTCTGGAAAGTCAGCAGTGGTCATCCTGACTTTCACTGCCTAGTTCTTTCAGTGGTTATATAAGTCTCTCATTCCCTGTATTCCAATTCTATTAAAAATACTTAGAATGGCTCCTGCTAATCAAACCCTGACAGATACAGTTATTAACCATTATTTAAGCATTGGTGGAATGAACTATTTTTAATATTCAACTAAAACTTGCTTCCTTACACTCAGGAAGCAAATGAGGGCCATGTAAAATATTAATAAATAAAATTCATACCTTTATCTTCCCTGATATAAAATTTCTTTACTCTAAGCAAGGGCATTAAAAAAACCCTGAATCAATGAAAAGCAGGTGTGTGTGTCTGCACATGCACTGGGAAGGCATAACATGGAAGGTATTGGACATCTTATTTTGGTCTGCTCAATATCTTCTCTTCTGCTTTTACTAAAAGAATCCCAATTTTCTCCTGCAGTATTATCCCTCCCCCTATTATCTTAGTAAGATTGTCCATGAACATGCCTCTAAGACTGTGGTCCCCAACCCCCAGACCACAGCCTGGTACCAGTCCATGGCCTGTTAGGAAATGGGCCACACATCACCCCCTGAGCTCTGCACCAGTCCCTCCACCCCCACATATGACACTCCACCTCCCTACCCTCAGTCTGTGGAGAAACTGTCTTCCATGAAACCAGTCTCCGGTGCCAGAAAGGTTGGGAACCACTGCTCTAAGGTAACTCAAACTTCAGAGTGTCTTAAATAGTTGGAGCTGTGTTACTGACAGCAGCACTTTGAAAAGACTGTTGCTCCCTAGATAGCTGAAACTGTACTAGTCCTTGTCCATAAAACCTGGTTGTTCAGCTTTTTAATTCTGTGACCAAACTTTCTGTTGTTTACAATCAAGGAACATCTCATAATATATTCATTTTGAGGAAAATGGGTATATTTATAAGTACCAACAGTTCCCCAAAAGACAAAACAATACTATATTTCACAAAGGGATGGAAGTAGTGCATGTAGTCTGGGTATACTGTAGACAACACTAACTCAAGAAAATCTTTAAAACTTCTCCCACTTCTTGGGAAAAAAAACAGAAAAAGAAAACCTGTAATTTTCCATTTGAATGAGGAAATTTCTTGTCAGTACCAATCCATAAAACAAAATGTATTGCCAATCCATAAAAACAAAAACCCACAAAGAGAGAACTTATCTCACTGGACTTATAGTAAAGTGCCTGAGGTCACTCACTGTTATGTACTCAGAAAACTTGAAATCTACTATAATGCTTTCATCCAATCATTTCATTAACATCATACAGTTGTGCTAATTGTCAGGTCTTCATCCTTATCCTAAATCATTTACAATTTAAAAAGTATCACTTTTTTTACCCGGATAAAAATTTCCAATTCAGTTTTTCTTCTTTTTTCAATTTTCTCTGCCTCAATTTGGCAAGTGTGACAGATGTACAGATGGTTTACAGCTGGTCCTCCTCCATACCTAAAGCATGAAGAATTTAAGAATTAAAATCATGATAATCTGAAAGAAAGCTGATCTTCTAGGAAATTTGTTTCTAACTTTTAAGTCAATGGCTAAATCTCCAGTTAAGAATAAATCCACACAATAAAATCTCAAAGTACTGTAAAAATTTAAAAATCATACAAGGATTTGATTTTATGTTTATTAGTGCCAATGACTTTTAGTTTATTGCCTAACCTGCTTTATCTGTATTTTGACTTGCCCTTATAGCTACTTCTGTTCCAAAATGTTAGAGGCCACAACAAAGTAAAAGAAGTGGTTTTCAAAAATTAGCATACAATGATCTGAAATCCAGATTCAAAGAGAAAAAAAAAAAAAAGAAAAAGAAAAAAATTAGCATACAACATATAAACCTTAGTTATACATACATAGTTATAGTCAGGTTTGAATCAGATGAAACCTTCCCCTGGCCTCTCAAGTAAGAAGACCTCAAGGTATAAATTATTTTTAATATTTAACTAAGAAAAACATAATTAATAAGAAAATTATGATACAAAACATTTTAAAATAAAATTATAAAATTTGAGAGTAGGAATATTCAATTGTGTGAATATATACATATATAAAATTTTAGTGCTGGGTTATGCAAAATCTTTCCAACAAGGTACTTAAAGTTAAATATCACAGCATACCTTTACAGACAGATAATCAGAACAAAAAAATTAGAATTAATTATCTAGACTATAGTTACACTAGCTACAAAGTCTTCCTACTCACACTTCAGATTGAATAAATGAAGGAAAAAGAAGGGATATTCTCCATAAGCAACATACAGCACAAGGAACATCTGTGAAATAAACCAATCTCCTTTTAACCAGTTTGTTTTCACAATACTCTATTATCTGACTTAAAAAACAAACCTGCTATATAGGTTATCCCAAATGTTCTGAGGCAGCATCAAAACCAGGTCTTCAATGTAACTAGCTTTTCTTGGAGGAACACCTAAAAAAACGTAGACATGTCTGTCTCATTCTTTAATTCATTTATATTATTTTCAAAGATGAAACTATTTTTAAATAATGACTAATGACTGGTCAATAACTGTTCTTATATATCCAATACAAGATATTCCTAACCTTTGTGGTTTTACTACAAACATAATTAGCAAGAATACTGAGTCTTCAACAATGAAGTTTAATCAAAGTGTCACACGAAGGTCCTATTTATTGTAGAACAAACACTAACATAGCCAATCACAAAGGCATACATTATATTTAACTATGAGGCATCTTTTTTGTTAAAACCCAGATACATTTCCATACTTAGGAAAAGAGCCAACTATTCATTTAAACAAAAGGCATAAGAACCATGAATATAGTTGGTAGCTGAAATCACTATCAAAGAAATGCCTTTCAGCTAAGACAAGTAATGTGTAATAGAAAGAGCTCACTGTACTGTAATTAGCCGTTTGTGTATCTGACTCTACTATTAAATTAGAGTTTGGAGAACAGAAATAGGGTCTTTGGTGTCCTTAGGCTCTAGAACAGGTACTTAGTAAATATATGTTCAATAAAGAGGCTACAGATTGCCTATAATTAGAAAGAAAAGGCCAATTTCTGAAACTATATGTAATTAAATGCATTAAGTTGGACTGCAGATGGGGAAATACGGAATAAGTATAAGAGGAAAATTACTGACTCTTTCCTATTGTGCAAATTTTTAACAGCAAACTCCTTTCACCACTTTACAGAATTTCTTACCTCCATGAATACAAAGAAAGTCATTATTTGAAATAGGGCCAGGTTCAGCAAAAGTCTTAAATTTATTCAGCCACTGTTGAGAAATATAAAACTGAAGGAGACTTGGTTCCATTATATTCCACAAATTTGATATCCTTCGCCTCTCTTTTTGTGCCTCTTCGCTGCTCTTCCTATTAAGGACAATGATTAATTAAATTCAATATACATTTTACTACATTAGACAAGTAGGTGAATTTTTCCTCTTATTAGACTTAGCACACATATTAATACTAATCTTATTAGGTCTTTGGAATTGCAAAAGAAAATGTACGTTGTATCATCCACCAAATACATCCTACACCTGTAGGAGTGATACTGTATCTTAACTACTGGTATGTACTCATATAACTACTGGTACACAGTAGGAGGAAAATGTTTGTTAATAAGATCAAGCTAAATATTTAATCTATTTTTCTGTCTCAGTAGCTAACATTTTCTTTTATAATATACTAAAAAATACCAAAAACTTTAATAGGAATACCTCCTTTATTTGCTATTTTAGGAGAAAATTTCATACTTAATTCCTACTATCAGTGCCTAATTTTTTTTTTTTCCTTTGAGAGAGAGTCTCACTCTGTGGCCCGGGCTAGAGTGCCGTGGCGTCAGCCCATCTAACAGCAACCTCAAACTCCTGGGCTCAAGTGATCCTCCTGCCTTAGCCTCCCAAGTAGCTGGGACTACAGGCATGAACCACCAAGCCCGGCTAATTTTTTATATATACATATATATATATAATTTTTTTTTTAGTTGTCCAGCTAATTTCTTTCTATTTTTTTAGTAGAGACGGGGTCTCACTCTTGCTCAGGTTGGTCTCGAACTCCTGAGCTCAAACGATCTTCCCACCTCAGCAGCCCAGAGTGCTAGGATTACAGGCATGAGCCACCATGCCCGGCCCTAATTTTTTAATTAAAACTAATCTTTCTAAAGCAAAATACATCCCTTTGACCTCCAAGTAAACAACTTAATGTTTTCTGAACAAAGAATCATTCTGCATATAGCCTTTTACTTTATTTTAGTCTAATGACATGAGAGGAAAACAATTTCTAATCTTTACTCAGCAATTTGAAAGTCTTAGAAGTCACTAATAACCCCAAAGTGAGAGATGTTCTTTCATATTTGTAAAAATTACTTATCCATGAAATAGTTACTTCCATTACCTATAGAAAAGAACATAAGCTTCTGCATTTTGTACAGTAGATTCTGGAACTTCAGTGACACTCTGATCATCAAATTCATACCAGTGATTATTTAAATTGTTTCGGCAATAGGCTATATAGTGTCCACCTGAATTTGAGGGAAAAGAAATCATTACAGCAATATAAAATTAAAACAATAATGAAGATAATGTTTTTGTATACCTAGTGCCTAGCACAGCAGATTAGATACAGCAAGAACTATGCTTATTTTTTTTTTTCAATGTGTATTCTTGATGCCACATAAGGAAATACAGGACAGAACATGTAATCTTTAAAAACCCAGTATAAAAATGATCATGTTAAAGTCCTTATTATTTAACTTTATACAACCATCATTTCCAAATATCATAGTAAAAAATATTCAATTTCCTAAAACTGTCTGACATGTTTTTAATAACCACCAGCAAAATCTGTTTTAAAATACTTTTTTCTAAAAAAAAAAAAAATAAAAAAAAAATAAAATACTTTTTTCTTTTGGTCAGTCAGGTCTTATTTAAGGACTCAATTCAGATGTTTTATTTTATTTTTTTAAATATAATAACAAATGTTAAATTTGTATACTTACTACTTGCAGTTCCATGATGGCAAATGACTGACAGAAGATCATACGTGACAATTTGAGTTGGACTATCCTTAGCAAGAAATGGCTGAAGATCCAGGCCTTCTAGCGGAAATGAAACATGGGTACTGATTTTGGTGGAAAACATCAGTTCATGTCTGAATCTTTTAAGGTGGATGCACAAAATCTAAAAGAGAATAACCACAACTCTAATTTGCCATTACAAAAGACCGAAAGTATTCTAAGTACTAAAACTTAGTACACTAGGTTTTTATTCTACAAGCAAGAAATTGAGGTGTTCAATCAAAATAAAATTATAAAGTTATTTAAAATTTTACTTAGTTTTATATGCCAGATAAAGGAGTCTATCAAATATACATAATGAATTTCAAGTGTCAAGGTTAAACATTAACCTGCAATTATAACTTCATTCCAGAAATGTAAAAATGAGGAAATGGTGAAACATGGCACTTCCTAAGTTCACTGGTGTTTATTTTCTAATTCTATTCTTTATACTTGCAGGATCCTATAGCCTGCTTAAACTGTATTCAACATAGCACACTGTTAGAGGCACTTCCAGTATTTAACCTAATATTTTAAAAATGAATAATTCTAATAAGGTACGCAAAGCAACTTCTCAATAGAACCACTCCATTCTTCAACCTGGCTAAGAATTTATTACAACATTATGTTCGTTAATACTTTATGTTTGTTCCTATCACATAATATAAACAATTAAAATCAAAGCCCATACCTCAGGAAACTTTTGAACTTTACAAAACTTTACTCCATTCCTCAACCTAAGGCAGGAAAATAGAAAACCAATGAATCTACAAAAGATTTAGTGTATTTAAATATATAGCAAAACTCTTTTAGAAAACGCAGAGACAAATGCTATCAGACTAGAAATGCTCATTATTGAATTATGTTACACATATATAGTAAATACCTTAGTAATCAAAACACTAGAGTCCCTTATTGCAAAAAATAATTTAAACCAAGATATCAGTAATAAAAATTTAGAGAGCTGTATAATTTTTTGATGGAAATTATTTTTGGTTTTTTTCATTTGTTTTTGAAATAGCGTCTCGCTCTGTTCCCCAAATTAGAGTGCAGTGGCGTCATCACAGATCACTGCAACCTTAAACCCCTGGGCTCAAGCTATCCTCTTCCCTCAGTATCCTGAGTAGCTGCGACTACAAGCACACACCACCTTGCCCAGCTAATTTTTCTATTTTTTGTAGAGATGGGGTCTCACTATGTTGCTCAGGCTTCAAGTGATCCTCTCGCCTTGGCCTCCCAAAGTGCTAGGATTACAGGCGTGAACCACTATGCCTGGCCTATTTTACGTTTTAACAAGTGTGCTACTGTCTATGGTCTGGCCATGCCTTTCTAACATCCAAGTAAAACTAGATAAAGCAAAATCTCAATTTTATAATCTGTAGTTCAGGTCAATGTATTAAAACCTTTAGAGGGGGGAGAGGAAGAGGAAAAGGAGGGGGGGGCGCATAGAGCGAGCCAGCGAGCAAAAACACAGGTTCTACTGACCCTCCCGTAATGGTGGTCATTGGGGGCCAGGAGAACTCTAACTGAACTCTTTGGCCTCCTCTTAACCTGAGTCTGAGGGTCACAATAGTTCCCAGGTTATGGATACAAGCACAGCAACCCCCCAGAATCTGGGTCCTCTGTGCCCATGGATCCCACCTGGGGCCCAGAGCAGAGAGGAGTCTTTAGGGCATTTGCGGGTCACTCCCACAGGTATAGCAGCTAGGGGAGTCAAGAACCTGATCTTGGAAAGTCCCAAGCTGGGAGCAATGCCATTACCTCCAAAATCTACCCCTATACCCCTGCCTCCTCCACTCCCACCTCTACTCCCACATATAGGCAGTGGCCACTTGAACATTCCCCTGACCTTGCAAGAGCTATGGGTGTTGTAGCAGCAGCAGATCCATCAGATGCAAATCTACAGGCAAGTGCTACTTACTGCTCAGCTCTTCAGGCCAGACGGTGGGTGTCCCTGCCAGTCCCTCAGAGCAACCTGGGACAGGGACTGCCTCTTCCGCCAAGTCCCTACTACTCCTCTTCAGCCCCATCAAGCCTGTCCAAACTGGCAAGACACTGGCAACTTCTTCCTCCTCCTCAGGGGCAGAAACACCCAAGCAGGCTTTCTTCCACCTTTACCACACACAGGGGTCACAGCATCCTTTATCTGCTGGAGGGGCTGAATGAAGCCACAACCCACCCTGCCCCCTCCCCAGCCCTGCCAGGTAGCACAGATCAGCTGATTGCCTCGCCTCATCTGGCATTCCCAAGCACCACCGACTGGCAGCACAGTGCCTTGGGACGGCCCGAGGCTTTGAGGCTGCCTCTCCAGGGCTCCTGAAACCGAAGAAGGGAAACGGTAAGCTGGGCTATGGTGAAGCAAAGAAGAAGCCTGGTGGAAGGCACAAATGCCACTTCTGTGCCAAAGTATTTGGCAGTGACAGTGCCCTGCAGATCCACCTTTGTTCCCACACGGATGAGAGGTTCAATGTCTGTGGCAACTGCTTTACCACCCATGGCAACCTCAAAGTACATTTCCACCAGCATCATGAGAAGTACCCACTCATGGAGATGAACCCACACCCAGTGCCAGAGCACCTAAACTATGAAATCACCAGCAGTGGCCTGCCCTGCTGATGTGTCTGTGTCACCAAAGAAGGCCAAGGAAGAGGCAGCCACAACCAGGTAGAAGTGTCGCGTGCAAGCCTCTGGTGGCCTCCACCACAGCACTCAGTGCCACGGAGAGCCTTACACTGCTCTCCACTGGCGCAGGCACCGCTGCAGCTCCAGGGCTCCCTGCTTTCAGTAAGTTTGTGCTCATGAAGGCAGTGGAAGAGCAAAGCTGATGAAAACACCCCACCAGGTAGTGAGGGTGGCAGAAAGGAGCACAGCAACCCACATGCAGATAAGTAAGCTGGTGTCTTCACTACCAAGCTGGGCAGAGTTTACCAATCACTTTAAATCCACTGGCAGCTTCTCCTTTTCCTATATGCTAGAGCCCTTAGAGGTCTCACCCTCTGAGACATCAAAGTCGCAGCAACTGTAGAAAAGATTGACTGACAAGGAGTGATGGCAGTGGCCTCTACTGCCTCAGAAGCCTCCACCACTTCTGCCCCTGCACCTTCATCGTCAGCCTCTTCTGGACCGAACCAGTGTGTCATCTGCCTCTATGTGCTCAGCTGTCCTTGGGCCCTACGTCTGTGTTATGGCCAATGTGGAGGTGAGTGACCCTTCAAATGCAAAGCATATGGCAGAGCTTTCTCTACTCAGGGCAATCTGAGTGTACATTTCGTGGGCCATAAGGCCAGTCCAGCAGCCTAACCCTAGAATTCCTGCCCCACCTGCCAAAATTTCACCAATGCTGTCTCTCTGCAGCAGTACATTCACATGCACCTGGGGGGTCAGATCCCCAATGGTGGTACCACATTCCTTGAAGGAGGAGGAGCTACCCAGGAGAATGGCTCTGAGCAATCTAGTCTCTGGGGCAGGGAGCTTCCCCCAGCGGCAGTCTCAGTGGCCACAACCAGAATAGGAGTTGTCTGAGGAGGAGATAGAAGATAAGGAAGATGTGACTGGTGAAGATTTCCTGACAGCAAGAGGTTCAAAGAGTGGAAGTGAGAAGACGGTATCAGTGTGAGGTGATTTGCAAGAGGCATCTGGGGCAGAGAGGGAAGCGGGGACAGTGGCACTAACAGCCACAGCTGGGACGGAGATGGACTTTCTCATTAGGAGAAAGCAACTCAACAGTCTTCTCTGCTGCCACCACCACCTGACAACCTGGATCAGCCTCAGCCGATGGAGCAGGGAAGCAGCGATGTTTCAGGAGGCAAGAAAGAGGCGGGCAAACAGGAGAAGGGCTCACGCCCAGCGTCAGCACTCACCCCAGTAGGGGAAGGCACTAACACCGCCTCAGTGGAGGAGCTGAGCTTGCATGAGGCAATGATAAAGGAGCCAAGAGAGCAGCAGCAGAAAGGCCTGTGAAGTGTGTGGCCACATCTTTCCCACCAAGGCAGCTCTGGAGGAACATCAGGAGACCTGCACCAAAAATGGGCCACTGTTCACTTGCGGCTCCTGCAGGGAGGGCTTTCTCAAATGGGATACCCTCAAGAAACTATGCTGCTGGCTCACCACCAGGTATAGCCCTTTCCCCCCAGGGCCCTCAGAATATTGCTGCTCTTCCCTTGGTCCCTGGCTGTTCACCTTCCATCACTTCCCAGGGCTCTCTCCTTTCCCCAGAAAAATAACTCCATGATTACATGAGCCTGCTTTTCTGTATCTGCCGCCCTCTGACCCAAGGAGCAGAAACTGAGAGCTCTACAGGAGGACCTCCAAGATTTATGAGCCCTTCTTTTGTGTTTTCCTCTGAGTTCTTACGTGGTCTGTCCCTAGTGGCTTTTCTCTAGTACCTGAGCTTGGAAATTACTGTGCTTACAAGGGGATGGTCCCCTAAGGAAATTTTCTCCCCTCTTCATTCTTTATACTTGAGGAAAATAGATTCTCTACAGTTTTCACACTCTTAAGGGGAACCCTCGCCAGCTTCCCTGGTGACCCTCTTCTCCTCTTTCCTTCTCCCTTTCCCTTTGCCAGGTGCACCCGAGACCCACATTTGGAATTGCAGCCCAGCCCAAAAGGGCCAGCAGTTGTCTCTGGAGGGCGCAGTGCAGGTCAACCAGCAAGACTTCTTGTCCCAAGACCCTGCTCAGCTGGTAGGGATGGGTCTCCTGTCTTTCTGGAACTAGTATACAGCTTTCCTGTCAAGTGGCCGGCACACCAAGCCCGGGAGTTACAGCTACACCTCCACTACCACTTTATTTATTTATTTATTTATTTATTTATTTATTTTTTTTT
>VBSM01000529.1:57478789-57489737 GCA_008086735.1 Cheirogaleus medius
GGCCTCCCAGAGTGCTAGGATTACAGGCGTGAGCCACCGCGCCCGGCCCACTACCACTTTAGGCCTGGCTCCAACAGTGTTTTTTGGCCCAGGAGCTATGGTTGGGAAGGTACCTCCAACAACAGGATCCAGAGAGGCCAAGGAGAAGACAGTTCCCCACCTCCTAGTTCAGCCTCCTGCATCCATGGTAGTGCCTAAGAAACATCATTGACGATAAGTAGCAAACTATATATTCTTTCTCCCTCCCCCTGCTCTATAAGACGCCAGCAATGAAGATGCTCCACTAATTGGTGGCTCAATCCTAGGAGGTAGGGAGAAATGATGGGCCTAGGACAATTTTCCCAGTAAATCCCTTGACAGTCACATTAAGGCATAGGTGTTACTGGTCAACAGGCCACACCATCTCCAGCTTCTCATTCATCATGGCCTCTCAAAGCTGGGAAACAAACTGATTTATTGCCAACAGGTTTCACATGTGATATTTTAGAAAATGTGAAATTAGTTCCTATCTTTAATGAGTACTGTTGGTGAGGGTGGTTGATGAAGTAATGAAGGAGAGTTGAGGAATGTTGCTCAAGCATAGGGCTTGCTGGGAACCTAAGTGATTAAGTGAGGGATATGATGGAAGGGAGAAGCCTCAAATTCTTGCTAATGTAAACGTTCTCAAACATACTCTTTTGGGCTAATGACATAGTGTGCAGCAGTGCACCAGGGATCACAGAGGATTTCCTAGCACCAATGTGCTTCTAGTTTTAAATAACTCCCTCTGTTATTCCCTGGCCTCTTGTATTTCCTCATCTTCCTTTCTCAAGATCCCTCTCTTCCCCATTTTGCCTATCCATTGGCCAAGGCTTGTGTTTTTGCCACTTTGGGAGATGAATTCCAGGTGGTGTCCCCTCTGCCTCTCTGTCTTGTAATGAGATGTAGTATTTACTCTTAACATAAGATCGTCTGAAACAGGAGTTCTGAGGAGGAAAGAGTGAGGGTTTGCTGTTGAGGGACTTGAATGATGGCTTCTCCTCCAAAGTTGTAGGTTCCAGAACTTCCTATCATAGTAAAATGTCAATAGCAGACAGCAGAGGTATTAGCATCTTTCCCTCCATCATTAAAGGTGTTTTGACCAAAGAAAAAAAACCTAAAACCAACTTTATTGTTGGAAAAAAACTTGAAATAAAGAATAGTTATTATTAATAATCAATATTAATATACAATTGACAATCTACTTTGGATCTGGGGGTAGATGCAAGGTTCTTTTCCATCTTCACTATTATCTTTTGCTTAGTCTGCTCTGCTTTAAAAGGAAGGATCCCTATCCCTCTCTAGGCCAACTCCCTTTTTAGCTGTCAGGTAGGGCTTCAAAGACAAACTGATAAAATCTTTCCAGAAGTACAAGGCAGCTTCTTCATCTTTATCAACCAAACAGTATACCATTCCTTTCTGCAAGGAAAAGGACCAACAGCTGCAGATCAATTTTTCCCTGAGGTTACTGCCAAAAACAAGAAGTCTGTATTAAGATTGTAGATCTTACTAGGCGGCCATTATTTTTCTATTACAAAGACTCAGAAAAATTTCCCAGTTCACTCTACCTCAAAACAGTTCTTTCATCAAGTCTCCACTCACTTTTTTCTGACTTACCACCAAGAAGCATTAAAGTCCATATTACAAGATATTAAAAGGCAGCTGGTAGTAGATATAAACAAAATTAGACTTTAGTTGTCCTATTCTGCCATTATAATAGCAGATAACATCAAAGTTGGTATACCCTTTCTGAATTTTATGTAGATCTGAAACTATATACCTATTTCTTCCTGAATTTAGCCTGTCAAATGGGTAATTCAGAAGACAATACTGCCTTATTTTAAAAAATGTTTTATGCAAAATCACTTATCTCATCCCTCAAAATATATACTTTTATAGCTTAGATAAGCCTATTAAATTTGTTACATTTTTATCTCAGCATGAACAGGTGAACATTTTATACAGCTGCATTAGGAGAGTTGCCTGTCTACAAGCTGAATCCAGACAAGATGAGCTCCTAAATCGTCATATAAATGGAAACAGGGCTCCAGCTCTATATGCTGCCATTTAAAAAAATCCTCCCATCTGGGGTAGGGGGAGGAATCCCAACCCTAAAGTGACCAGGATAAATCGCATGCCAGGGCCACACACCAAGATGAACACTGAGTCTCTAGATGGGGCACCCTGGTGGATTATCAACACTAGTGCCATGAGAATACTGTAGCAAGCAGCACACTGTACTTTTAGGGTCAAGAACAGCAGCATCAAGCACCCTAGAAACAACTGTTCTGATTCTTCAGGAACAAAACTGTGTTGGCTCTAGAACAGTTGTCTTTTTACTCTCTTTATTATAATAAGGTCAAAGCTTTCTGACTTATATTTTTGTAAATATAATGGCAAATCTAACTCCATGTGCCCAATTCATATAACCAAGAAAAATATACAACATGCAATTAAAAGCATCATCAATGTCACTTACTTTTTACATTTTTCACAACTGTACATATTGTCACCTGCAGACAGAACAGATCTGGTCATTCCTCTCAAATTAACAGCAAATTATTTTCTTTTGGTTCTATAATTCTTTGATTTTGCCACAAGCTGACCTCACAGCTCAATAAAACAAGGTTCCTTTTTTTTAGTTTTTGCTCATGAATCAGATCATTGTTTACCTTCCCCTCCCTTTACTCCTTTCAACCTTGAAGGCCTACTTCAAACAATAAATATCCTTTCCATTTATTCACTCAACAAAATTTACTGACTGCCTGTCACATGTTCAAGCAAGGTGCTAGACACAAAAAACAGTGAAGGACCTTAAATGATACAGAGTTCACAGACAATTCCAGAAACATAAATAAGTCCATTATTTTGGTTAAGTTTGACCTTTGAATCTAGGAACAGTTTTTAAGACACTTCACCTATCATTATGTCTTGTACATAGGAATTTGTACAAATTCCTCTAGGATATGATTTTTCTTGTTGTAGTAATATTGTCATGGTAAATATTGACACTATACCAATGGGCAAGTACTATTTAAGTTGTCTTAAAATTTAGCTTTTGTGAATATATTTTATAATACTAGTCCCACTAGTATTTTAGCTTCACCTATAACAATTTAGCCATAGATATTATTATTTCTTACCTTTTAGTTCATCTCTGGCGAAGAAGGCAGCAAGACAATCTTGCAAGGTTACTACTGGACCCCAAAACCAGCTAGGGACACATGAGACAACAAACCTGAAACATCATTGACAGAAAAAAAAAAAGGAAGTGTTCTGCCAGTACAGCAGAAACAGTAGCTTTAACAATCATTTAATACGAAGAAAATAAATACATACCTCTTCACATATTCCATGAAAAAAGCTATCCACCCTTGTGGAGCATAGGCTTCGCCACACGATCCTGCTTTGACTATAGAAGTTGGATGACTCGATGAATGCAGCTTAGCAAGGTCTTCCTTGCCAGGAATTGGCAAGGACAGATCTTGAAAGGTCTCGAGGGTTACAGACACCTAAAATTGTTTCGTTTTAAAAATGGGATGGAAAATAATCCAGCACATTTATAAGGTTAGATTTCAGATTCCAAAGATCAAAGCAAGTTATAATATGTAAAAACAAACAAAAAAATGAACTGTTTTTATAGTAACAACAGCAAAAAAAAAAAAAAAAAAAACCACTAGCTATGTACTTACTAGGTGCTATTCCAAATTTAATCTTCACATTAACCCAGTGCAGTAGCTACTAGCATCTCCATTACAGTCATAGACATTACAGCATCAAGCACTCCAAATCCAGCCACTATAGCTTAAGGTCCAAACTCTTAAGCAATATTGTATTTATTTTTGAAAAGTGACCTTTAAGGATAGTTTTAAAATGTTTTTTAAAAGGGGGGGGAGCCAAATCTGGCACCTAATTTTAAATAGCTGAAAACATTTCTGATACTTACATTTAAATATTTAGCACCAAAATAACCTACTTTAAAATGACCCTATTGAAAGCCCTTAGATTAGACTTAATATTCTAATACAATAATTGAAAATATAGTTTTGTTTTTGAGATATTATTTCATATTCATTAATTATATTCATTATTTCACTAAAACCATGCTTAAGCTCAAAGAAACTTTAAGAGATTTAACTGTTATTAAAGAAGTCATGATGATTTTAATTTATGCCCTTATTACTGTCTATGAATTTGACACTACCTTTATTATCAGAGTTCCAACCTTAACATGGGGAATTATTTATAAGGCATAAGTATAACGAAATGTAAGAGATACATTCACAGCTTTGTGCCCTGTGAATAGCAACAGTTTCCAATCATACTTATTTCATCAGCCTTGGTAGAATACATAAGTGTATTCTACAATTCTTGTTGCTGAGCAACTTCTCACCTTTATATGTAACCAAAATGAAGAATTTAGTAATTTTTCCTTATGATACTCATGTCCTGTCCAATGATGGGTCAAGACCCATCCTTTAAAAAGGATATTCCTATTAATATTACTTCCAAAAAACTAAACTCTACTCCTAGAACCAATTTATGTTGCTGCAAATACAAGAAATGCATGTATGAACATCAGTAACAAAGAGAAGGAATTACATTTTTCACATCATTTTGCCAGGTTTTTTTTAAAAAAGCATTTGACAGAAATTTTCTGTGTATTCTAATTCCCTCATACTCACCCTGTCACAAGTCAGACACTGCACTGAGCTAATGATTGTTCCATCAAATATGTCTGAAATAACACTTCTGTATTTCTTAGGCTGTTTTCTTCTCTTTGGAGATGCAGACTGAGCTAGGATTGAAAAACAAGTGTACAACATTTTAAAAAACAATCAAAGTACATTAACATTTTTCTCTAGTGAAAATTACTACACTGAAGGGAAATTTTCAAAATACCATTCAAAATAGCTTTACTTAAAAACAAACAAAAACCAGAGAAACCAAATAGACAAAGTTTAAGCTGCTGTTGTTCTTAAACATGTATGATCCTTGCCCACCATAAATGTACATATGGGAAAATGAAAAAATCCTTAATCAGCACAATATTCAGGGCATTTTTTCCATATGCAAAATGAAGAGTTTAGCCTCATCACTGGGATGTTTACTTATGTCTTCCAAGTCAAAGGAAGAGGGAAAGAGGTTAAAAAGTGGAGTAAAAGCTAAAGATGAAATAGGTGGGGTTCAGTCTCCCCATCTTGACTTCAGAGTCATTCTGTTTTTCCCTGTTTTTGGTTCCAAGTAAGGTTTTATTTGAGGAAAGGATTCTAGTAAATTTTCAGAGTTCTTTATACATTTCTGGATACAAGTCCGTTGTTAGCTATGTGATTTGTAAATACTTCCTCCCAATCTTATCTTTTCATTCTCCTAACAAAGTCCACTGCCAATAAAAATTTTTAATCTTTTCTTTTATGGATTAAGTTGTTGATGTCTTTGCTGTCTTTAAGAATTCTTTGCCTAACCCAAGGTCATGAAGATTTCTGCCTATATTTTCTTCTCAAACATTTATAGTTTTACATTTTATAATACTGGAACTGTCATACACAGCTGGCAGGAATGCAAAATGGTACTGACACTCTGGAAAAGTTTGGCAGTTTCACACAATGTTAAGCATAAAATGAATATAAAACCCAGTGAACCCACTTCTAGGTATGTATCCTACACAAATGAAAATTTATATTCTTACAAAAACCAGCACATGAATGTTTAGAGCAGCATTGTTCATAATTGCCAAAAACTAGAAACAATTCAAAAGTCCTTCAGTGATGGAATTAACAAATTAATAGTAGTAGAGACATATAATGAAATACCGCTGAGTGATAAAAAGGAACAAATTATACAGACATGCAATAACATGACTGAATCTCAAACACATTATGCTAAGTGAAAGAAGCCTACTTCAAAAGACTATGATTCCATCTATGACATTCAGGGAAAAGGCAAAACAATAGGAAAAGAGGATCAACAGTGCCAGGGCTTAGGGATAGGACAATGATCTGATTACAAAGGACTAGTATGAGGGAATTCTTTTGGGTGTTAGAATCGTTCTGTATTCTGCCTGTTGTGGTGTTAACAAGAATTTATTCATGTGTTAAAACTAATAAAACTCTACACAAGAAAAAGAGAACTCAACTGCAAGTAAATTTTTAAAAATTGAGAAAGAACATACAAAATTTTAAATCATGGTTATAAAATTATGCTGTCAATTTTAAAGAAGCAAATAATATTTCATGAATAACACTTCAAATTATCAAATATCAAAATCAGCATTTAAACTAAGAGTAAAAGAATTTAAATAAGTAAAAGAATTTAAATAAGGGAAACTTTTTACCTTTTTTGTGTGTGGGTGCCAATCCTGGCCATAAATTGCCTGATTTAGGAGGGCTTGTTGATAAACGTGGGTTAACACTTTCATTTGATGGAAGGATCTGTGGTGTAGACAGGTCATTCAAATGGACATCAGTGATATATTCTGTAAGATTCAAATTTTGTATTATTACCTTAAATAACAAAGTTATTCTACCTGTCCAATAATGTTAACTAATTTAAAGGTTTCCTAATTTGACATTTTGAACACAATTCACATTAACAAATGTCAGGTGAATACTTGATAGACAAAGTGCTTGCTAAGCAAAATAACAGTGACTTTACACATAGGAATCCAATTAATGTTTATAACATACTACTGTCATAGGCAATTCAGGAAATGAGCAGTGGAACTATATACAAAACCAAAGAGGATCTTATTTGTCCAAATACAATATTTAAAAAAAAAGATATTCAGGACAGTTTTAAAACCATGTGAGAAAAAGAAATATTAATCTCCCAAACTAATGTAGTAATAAAAATCAAACAAAAGGCTGGGTGCAGTAGCTCATGCCTGTAATCCCAGTAATTTGGGAGGCCAAAGTGGGAAAATCACTAGAGACCAGACTGGGCAACACAGTGAAACTCTGTTTGCACAAAAAATGATAATAATTAAAAAAAATTAGCCAGGCAGAGGTGCACATGCCTGAGGTGGGAGGATCGCTTGAGCCAAGAGTTTGAGGCTGCAGTGAGCTATGCTGTGCCACTGCACTGTAGCCTGGGCAACAGAATGAGACTTTGTTGGTGTGGGGGTGATCAAACAAGAAATTTAGGCATATCCCTATAAATATATGCAACTATTATGTACACATAATAATTTAAAAAATAAAAAGAAATTTAACCATAAGGTAATCATAAGTTATTTTATTCTTACTGTGATAAAAGAAACCACACACATTCATCAGGAAAGGATCTTTTTTAGAATTAAATTATATGATGAATCTAGAAAATACAAGTTCCATGAAAGCTATTTTGATAGTTTGTTGTTGGATTCTTATTGCCTAACATGTATTCCAGGGCAAGGACTATATTCAATAAGTATTTGAGTGAAGAAAAGAGAAACGTTCATAAGACACTTTGAAACAGAATGTCTTCAGGGATTTTTCCACATAATGCAAAATATTTTTCACAGACATTTCTGAATATTTCAATCATGACTAAATCAGACTGCATATTATTGGGGGTGAAAAAAGACTCACTCTAGGACTTTCTGAAGGGAATAAAGTTAATGTGATCAAGGTTAGGGGGTAGCAAATTTTTCCTAGAAAAGGCCAAATAGTAAATATTTTAGGTTTTGCATGCCATATGGACTTTGCCGGATTTTTTTCATCAAGCTTTAAAACACAGAAAAGCTCAGACTCCTGATTTAGGTCACCTCCTAGTTATTATGCATAAGAACAAGCTTGTTACAGAGCAATAAAGGACTAGTATGTCCCTTAATGAGGTTTAACTGGGCTTTTAACAAGAAAGGGCTGGTGTCAAGGCTAACTCTTTAAATACTGACATTTGACAAATTTATTGATTCAACAACTTCTACACAAAGTCAGTATAATTAAGGAGCTTAACACTCCTAGTATTTCTGACCAGAAGGCACTGTACACAGATGAACCATTAGTCTTTGTACAGTGAAGGAAATATTCCTCAAGAAAGAATTCTGGATTCATTCAAATTCCTAAATAAATTGTTTAGTAACTCTCTTCAGTAATTACAGAAGATGAACTTTCTTATGTTACTTGTCTGCCACATATTTTAAGATCACATAATTTGAACTTCTGATGATCCAATTGTGTGTGATTTAGAAAACTAAAACACCACATTAAGCCAAGATAAGTTAACTCTTGAAGAGATATATGCAATACACAAAGCAATTTAACGCAAATATCGTTCATTTGGCCACTTGCTCTTTCTCAAAGGAACACTGACTAGTATATTATAATCTATCATAACAGAGACAGAGTCTCGCTCAGTCACCACAGCTAGAGTGCAGTCACAGCTCACAGCAACCTCAAACTCCTTGGCTCAAACGGTCCTCCTGCCTCAGCGTCCCAAGTAGCTGGGACTACAGGCACACACCACAACACTCAGCTACTTTTTCTGTTTTTATTTATTTATTTATTTATTTTTGAGACCAAGTCTCACTCTGTTGCCCGGGCTACAGTGCTGTGGCATCAGCCTAGCTCACAGCAACCTCAAACTCCTGGGCTCAAGTGATCCTTCTGCCTCAGCCTCCTGAGTAGCTGGGACCACACGCATGCACCACCATGCCCGGCTAATTTTTTCTATATGTTTTTAGTTGTCCAATTAATTTCTTTCTATTTTTAGTAGAGACAGGGTCTCGCTCTTGCTCAAGCTGGTTTCGAACTCCTGACCTTGAGAGATCCTCCCGCCTTGGCTTCCCAGAGTGCTAGGATTATAGGTGGGAGCCACCACGCCCAGCCTACTTTTTCTGTTTTTAGTACAGACTGGGATCTCACTCTTGCTCAGACTGGTCTCAAATTCCTGCGCTCAAGCAATCCTCCCACCTGGGCCTCCCAGAGTGCTAAGGATTACAAATGTGAGCTACCATGCCACCTGGCCTCAGTATAGTTAATTAAACTTCTACACTAAAACACATCTGATGTGACTCCAATGACAGCAATCTAAATAGAATAGTGTATATAATTTAAAAATTGCAACTTGGGTTATTTTACTTCTTTCTGGGCACTCAACGGAATTTGCTTAAAAGGGAAAATTCTGAGAAGCCCAATTTTCTAGATTACTACATAACTACATAAAAGACTTTTGATGAATAGTTCAAAAGGAGGATAAATGTCTTATACAATTAAATGACCCATAAAATTCCTCTTATCCTCCGGTTCTATAATTTTATGGCTTTAACTTAACACTCACAAGCAAATATTGCTAAACTATAACTCTCTCTTTTTTTTTTGAGACAGGGTGTCACTGCTGGCCTAGGCTAGAGTGCAGTGGTGTTGTAACCTCAAACTCCTGGGCTCGAGCCATCTTCCTGCCTCAGGCTCCTGAGTAACTGGGACTGCTATAGTTTAAAGGAGGATGTTGCAGTCCCAGCTACTCAGGAGGCTAAGGCAGGGGACGGCGCAAGTGCAGCAGTTTGAGGCTGCAGTGAGCTGTCACTGGGCCATCATACTCCAACCTGGGTAACAGAGCAAGACCCTGTATCAATTAATCAATAAATAAATAAATAAATAAATAAATAAATAAGAAATTCCCAAAGTAACAATTATTTAAACACCCATTGTCTAAAAATGAATACTATCATTTTCATGATTAAATTATTAAATTGTCACCTGAAGCTCTGCTGTGTATTTGCACTTTGACAGTTTCCTGGTTGTTCAAGTCAACTGTTTCAGATATGGAGTCTCTATCTTTATCTAATTCTCCTTCAGAATTTACTTTATTAATCTTATTACAGATCTTCTCTTTTTGCCAATCTTTTGACATTTCTGAATTGTTCTCATCATCCTGAATTAACATTGTTGTTTCATTATTATCTTCAGAAAAGCCTCTGGAGCCATTTTCATTTTCTGCTTTATCACTGTTGCTGCAAGATTCACAGGACTGAAAATCTACATCTGACTGGTTCTTGTCTTCTTCCATGGTCTCTTCAGTGGTTATGGTTTGAGGATCTTCCTCTACTTCCATGACCTGCTCTTTCAATTCTTCATGAAGCAGATCCATTAAACATCGAAGGAATTCTTGAGCATCCTAATGTATCAGCAACATAATGTTATCATTTCATTGTGTGTGTGTGTATATATATATATAGAAACTTAAGGGAAAATATATAAAATATGTCTATCAACTGATTTATAAATCTGTAGCACCATACTGAAGAATATCAGTTTGTAGAACATAAGGTGCTAGAGGGACAGGACACACTAAATTCTAAAAAGTTATGTAAATAAAAGTTTTAATAAACTGAAGATGATCTGGAGGTCAGCTTTTTGTAGTGTTGCTATTAATAAACTAGAAGGATAAGACACAGAAAAAATAAGGATTTGCCTCATGTGACAGAATTCAGAGAGATGTCCTAAATTCAAATAGTTTATATGTTTGGCTTAAATTAGAGCTTCCCCCAATCTTGTACTGTATTTCAAAGAAAATTCCTTGATCAACCTGAAGTACTTATTGAAAACACAATAACTTATACCACTAAATCATAATCTTTAAAGATCTAGGAATTTGCATGGGAAAAAATGAACAGGGAATAGGTAACGAGTTGAAAAAATAGAAAAATGTGAGAGGACTAGGTATTAATATTAGAAGATGTTATATAAAAAACCCACAATAACTGAAACCACCATGTGGTACTATTTCAAAAACATAGGTCAATGAAATGATTAGAAAGCCCAGAAACAGATCCTATCATATATTAACATGAGAATGAAAAAATTAACAAAGAAAATTTTAAATCAGATAGGAAGATAACTCTTAACATTTGTAGAGTTTAGTATAATTTCTTAACTGTTTATGAAAAATAAAAATGAGGCTGGGCATGGTGGCTCACGCCTGTAATCCTAGCACTCTGGGAGGCCTAGGC
>VBSM01000529.1:57489837-57503560 GCA_008086735.1 Cheirogaleus medius
AAAAAAAAGAAAGAAAAGAAAAAGAAAAATGAAATGAAATTTGAATGATACTATAATACAAAATAAATGCCAGATGTACTGAATAATTAAATGTAAAAAATGAAAGCATAAAATATAGAAAATATTGGTGAAAATTTCTAATCTCTGAGTGTGGAACTCGAAGCTAAAATCTACAAGAAATATAATGATGTATTTACCCACCCCACATTTAAAAGTTTCTAGAAAAACATATATAATAAAACTAAAAGTTGGAAAACTATAAACAAACATGATAATAGGTTACAATTTGGTAAATAAGGACAAAGGAGTAATGACATAAACAGACAAAATGCCTAATAGCATTTTCTAAATTTATTTTAGATTATTAAAATTATGAATGAAAAGCAATAGACTAACCTGCTGAGAATACCCCCGAAATGTTGGATTTACAGTTTTAATTCCTTGAAACAGATTTGTGGGCACAACAGATCCTGGCCTGAAGAATACATTTTTAAAGAGAAATTTTTGGGATTTTTAACTTTTGTTTTAGAAATTAATAACCAAGAATTCAAAGTGCTAAATAAATTGAAAATTGTCTATATTTCAAAAAAAATCATTCAATCTGCCCAGTATTATGTTTCATAGGTACATGAGAACATATTAGTGATATTTTAATTGACATTTTATTGCTCTCCTCCCCCAAATAAATGATCAGGCTCCATTGTAAGATTTTTCAAAAATGCAGTTTCCTGAATAGTTCTTAAACAAAATTATTAACATATTATAGCAAACAATTATCCTAATGCTAAACTTTAGAACAAAGTATAAACATAACAAAGAATAAACATAAACAGGAAAACATTAACATAGGTACATAGGGTCTGATTTTAGTATTGTGAGAATGCTTACTCCTGCATTAAAATTCAAAAGCTTCAGTAATAGCAGCTTTAGCACTTCAACACTATACTATCAGTCCAAATAATTCTCAACTCCTATGATGCTTTCATTTGGATGTTCAGTTGCAAATGTAATATGCATGAAACTGAACTGAACTATCTCAAATCTGTCTCTCTTCCACTTTTTTCCAGCTCTATAAATAGACCTGAACCCTTTTAGTACTTATAATAGTTAAAAATAAAAGAAGAGAAATATAGTAAGTACATACCTGCTTTTATGCCACAGTTCTGTCATGAGTTTGAGATAACTTTTACAAATGGCTGGTTTCTTATCTGTTCGAGCTAGTCCTCCACAATCAAGAAAAAACTGTGTCAAAGGCGGGCTAATTTAAAAAAGAGAAAAATATCAGAGTGGAATCAAAGTTTAATACTGATTAATTTCAGGTCATTAAATGAATTGACAGCACATATATCTCTTTATCTGTTATTCCTTTGCTGCCTTTTACAGCTTCACCTTCATTTCTTCATATTCTTAAAGAGCTCAACCCATTCAAATCAGAGCTGGCCCCACCATATATATCAGAGTTCTCCATGCTGCCAGGTCCAGTCAATACCTTTCAGTTCCTTCTCGGTAACACTTGTTACAGGTGACTACTCTCTCATTCTTGAACAAATCTCTGGACTACTGTGATGCACTTTTCTACTTTTCCTCTTTACCTCTCTGGCAACTCCTTTTCCTTCTTTATTGCTCCTTTTGCTCTCAGACATCTAAATATTAAATAAAAGGGTTCCTCAGGACTTGATCCTGTAACTTTTCCTCTTCCCTATATACTTCTTCACCTGGGTTATCTAAAATTTTCACCCATATGCCAATTACGGCCAAATTTATATAAAGTGAACCATGTTAGCTGAAATCCAGATTTGTAACAAATGCCCAAACTGAAGGTTGTCATGGTATTTCAATTTTAACATGCGCAAAATATAACTTTCAAGTGAACCTGCTCTTCCTCCAGGCTTCTACATTTTAGTATGTGGTACTGTTATCTGCTGATGACTCAAGTTAGCAATTTATAAGGCAGTATCATCTTTTATGAGTTTCATTAGCTTGAGGGAACCTCCATGAATCTATTCAGTTATAGGAAACTGCCTGGGCAAAGGACCAAATCCTGACCTGCAATAAATTAACCATCCTTTGAAGGCATTTGGATGAGTTACTAAGCCATCTCTTTGCAAACAATGTAACCTTATCGGCCATATCTTTTCCAATGAAATTAAAGAAGTTGCAAAGTAAATTTGTGGAAGCAGTATTGTACAGTAATCAACATCAAAGGATTTAGAGCAACAAACACACACACATAAACCTCAAATTTAGAATTCTACTCTACTACTTACTAGCTGGTTAAATTGGCAAAGTTATTTAAATTTCTATGTCTAGTTTTCTTACATGTATAAAAATAACAATAGCATTAACCTACAGTTCTTTCATCATATGATTATATTATTAAACCTTGAATCTCCTTCTCCCTTTCTCCACTTACTCTAACCCACAACCTATCAACCAATCATTCTCCTAAAAATGTTTATCTTCAATTCCTCCACTTCTTTTGTACCAACCTAAATTGTACAAGGCACCACCATTTCTTGCCTAAAATGCTATAATAATCTCCTAGCTGATCTACTAGATTGCATTCTCTTCTTCTGCCAATTCACTGTACACACAGCAACCATAGTAATCTTTTTAAAATGTAAGTTAGATTATTTGGCTACCCCGTTGTAAAAACACTTCAATAGTGTCTTACTATACTGAATCTGAATAATGTGGCCTACATGACCTGGACCCATATTATTCACTCCATTTACTGTACTCCTGTCATATGGATTTTCTTCCAGTTCCTCAGAAGTGTTGAGCTCTTTTCCACCCCAAGGCTGCTTATAAAGTGTTGATCTTTCTACTTGGAATGTTTCACCCTTCTTTTATACAACCAGCTCATACTCACTATTCAGGTTTCAGATTAAATGTCACTTCTTCAAAGAGGTGTTCTCTCATCACTTAATAAAAATTGAGTTCTATTTATTTTAAAGGGTTATGAAACATAAGACAACTGAAGATAAAGCCTTTATAGAGGGTTATATATAATAAAAATGAAACTATTTGGGGAAGATATTCAGGTTTTGTATCCCTACTCCCAAAATCCAAAATTCAAAATGTTCTAAAATCTGAAACTTTTTGAGTGCTGACATGATGCTCAAAGAAAATGCTCATTGGAGCATTTCAAATATTGGATTTTCAGTTTAGGCACTGATGTTCAACTGTTAAGCATAATGCAAATATTCAAAAATCTGAAAAAATCCCAACCACTTCTGGTCCCAAGCATTTCAGATAAGGGATACGAAATGCTTGGGACCAGAAGTGGTTGGGATTTTTTCACAAATATGTTCAGTTTCCAACCATTGCTCTAAAATTCAATCTAGTAGAAAAGGTAATGTCAAAATTAGTAATACCACCTGGCTTATCTACTTTAGAGGTTACAATAAGGGAAAAAAAAATCTGAATACTTTATTAGAAGCTTTCCACCCACAGAAAAATATAAAATATTTCCATATGATCTCTGAACTAATAATCTGAAGAATTAATTAGTTCCAGTTCCTCATTTTCTAGATGTAAAAAACAAATAACTTGCTCAAAGACACACAACTACCTAAAGTCTAAACCAGGACCAGTAGCCTCAAGAAACTATAGGTATACACAGAGCATCCCCATTTGGACAACAACAGATTATGTCCCAAACGAGATTCTTGTCTACTTTACCTTGAGAGTTAGTCAACTACTACAATAGCATAGTTTCCTACTCAAAAAGTGAATTTAAAAATTATATAAACAAAAACAAAATTAATTTCTCTACTTACCAATTAGAGAGAGCCTGCAAAGCTGCATTCATATAACAAGTATTTCCAATATTTTTCAAACCTGTAAGACCTATTAAGAAAAAATATAAATTAAGTCATCATTCAATAATACAAAATGACTCAATTTTTTGGGTGAATACCATGGTTCCCAAAGTACATTAAGGACCACAGAAATACAAAATAGCAACCTGAACAACTCAGAGAGGTCACACTTCTGAAAATCAAAATCACAAAATTATAATCACCAAAATTTTGAGCTTTAGATAAATTCAAGGATTACTTAGTTCAACCTCTGATATTTACACAGGAAGAACAGCCTTTCATTTCACTAAGAATAGACATTTTTAAAGAGCACTACCTGAAACTTATATTTCTCATTATAAACTAAGTTTATTGTGAGAAAGTAGTTTAATGACAATGCAAAAAATTCACATCATAATAAATGATAAGCATCCTTTTCCTTCCCATTTCAATGTATTGAATTGAAAGCAATATTTATGAGGTTGAACCATGGGAAACTACTAACATTCAACCTACAAAAATGGCAATTTCATATGGCTCAAGCTAATACAGTAAAGAAGTCATTGAACTATTGTTATTTCTTCCACATACATTCAAGTTCACTTTCATCAGTTTATTCCATTATTAAAAGATGAAATAACATATACTTAAAAAATAAAATTATAAATGCTATTTGAATTTAGAGCAATACAAAGAAAATTTAAACTTCTAGGAATCTCTGAAACATGGCTGAATTAACACTTGATAAGTAAACAAAAAAATTAATAGTGTAGGCTAAATTAATGGGCTAAAATGCGGAAATATATAAAGTATTTATAAATTATCTCAAGTAACGTTAAACTTATACCAGTGTTAATTTCCAGATAAATATCTATATACACACTAAATATATACCTAATATCAATTGAAAAGCTGAACAATTAAAGTTTATACTAAGAACTGTAGGCTTACAATACAGAAAATCCTAATAGACTGGTTCTCAATGTAGGAGTTGAGAGGGAGTGAATGGGGAACAAGGAAGAGTATCAGAATCACCTGATTCTTTTTCTAAATGAATGTTACCCCTAAACAGCAGTTCCCAGACTTTTTGGCACCAGGGACCAGTTTCATAGAAGACAATTTTTCCATGAACTGGGGGTGGGAGAGGAGCTCAGGTGGTGATGCCAGTGATGGGCAATGGAGAGGGGAGTGGCTATAAATACAGATGAAGCTTCCCTCACTCACTTGCTCACCACTCACCTTATGCTTTGCACACATCCTCCCCCCGACCCCCGTGTACCCACCCCCACCCATGCTAAGTTTGATGGAAGACAATTTGGTGTGGGGAGAGGGGGCAGTAGGGGTGTCAGAGCTCTGTGGTCCAGTCCCTAACAGGGTTAGGGATCGCAGCTCTAAGAAATTCTGCTAAGAAGATACCCTAATAACTTCCCACCAATCCCCATCAATGACAGGTTAAGAATAGAAAAATGGATTGAGAACCACTGTGCAAACAGACTTCAAAAGGCAAGTTAAACAAAAAGGACCACAGGCCTCAAATGCAAAGAGTAATTAGGATCCCAGCTTTGGTAAACTGATACCAGAGAAATCAAAAGTTTGCTTGCAAATATAATTTAACTAGGCCTAATTTCAGAGTTCTTTTATCATCAAGTCCCTTTCAACTCCAGATTTTGAAATTTTCCCATTATACAGTTTCCTAAGGAAACAGGCAGCGCCATACAAAGGAATGTTACATAGCAGAATTATTTTACCTCTTGCTTTAAATTCATCTTCTTCTTCCACTTCTATATCCAGATCACCAAATACAGCAACCCGAGGAGTTTTTAATGTTGTATTACTAGGTATTTTAAAATCCTTGGTAACAAAAAAAGATAGCACACTTGAACAAATTCTTAGGTTAAAAACATACTTTTATTTATATAACACCTATACTATAGAAATAATTGGGATGTTACTTTAATAGCAGAACCCTAAGAATTTGTGGTATTAGCAATAAGAGTATAAAATTTACATTAATATTTTGAAGGAAACAAGGATCTACATTAGGTAACAGCATGTTATCCTAAGCTTTGTTAACATATGTACTTGAGTACAAACCCACTTTTTATAACTTTTTAAAATTAAAACCCAACAACTAACGCCAGTTAAATGGCATCACATTGCAGCTAAAAAGACCCCCGAAGTACACTATCAATACCACATTGTCTCTTATTTTAACAATAAAATATTCTAATATTAATTTCCACAAACTGGCTTCACTCAGAAGTCACAACTGGAGACCTGTTGGCCAAATGCTAGCCCACACTTTTTTTTTTTAATTTTTAAAAATTTTTAACTTTTTTTTATTTTTGAGACAGAGTCACACCTCTGTCGCCCCCGCCAGAGTGCCATGGCGGTCAGCCTAGTTCTCAGTAACCTCAAACACCTGGGCTCAGGCAATCCTCTTGCCTCAGCCTCCCAAGTAGCTGGGAGTATAGGCATGCACCACCACACCCAGCTAATTTTTACTATTTTTAGTAGAGATGGGGTCTCACTCTTGCTCAGGCTGGTCTCAACTCCTGAGCTCAAGTGATCCTCCCGCCTCGGCCTCCCAGAGTGCTAGGATTACAGGCATGAGCCACCATGTCCAACCAAATTTTTAACTTTTTAAATTTAATTTCTTTCCCCTCTTCTTATTAGTGCTGATTATGCAGAGCAATAACTCACACTTTAAAAACAACAACAAAAAGAGCTAAAGTTTAAAAAATCAGAAGGCACAGAAAAACTAGAATTTGCAAGTTCTCTTGAAATATTAGAAGACTGAAGTAAACTGAACCCATTCAGGAACAATCAGATGGAGATGGAAACTGAAGAGCAGCATGCATTTAGCATGTACTCTAGTTCTCCAGATTATTATAGCCTTATTCCACCTCTACAATGCAGGCATACGCACTTACATTCACCCACTTTATACTTTCACATTCCTGACATCTGTAGATTTGGAAGTTTAAGTAGGTTCCGTATTCTGACTTTGTTTTTATAAAGATGGTACATGTTCATTACAAAATATTTAAGTACAGAGGCTTAAAAGAAATCATGCAAAATGTTACCACCTAGAAAACATTTCCATTTGAAAAATATTAATGACATTTGCACAGTTTCCAATGTTTTGCTACCTTACAAATAATGCTATAGTGAACTGGATTCAAACAGTCTATAAATATTGTACTTCTAAAGAAATATGAGTTATTTTTTTCTTCTTAATAATTTCTCAACAATGGGATCATAAGGAAGTTGCATGAAATTAAGTTCATGCCTTTTATGTGATAATATATTTATAAGTCACCAGAAAACTATCTACAAGCCATCAGGAAAGTGTCACTATAGTTATTATATATTCTATCATATTCAACATTCATTGGAGTTTGCGATCTTGATCTCTTCCAGCAAATGGTAACAGATGGCTTATTTAACTTGCTTTTCTGCCGGGTTTGGTGGCTTTAGCCTGTAATCCTAGCACGCTGGGAGGCCGAGTGGGTGGATCGCTCAAGGTCAGGAGTTCGAAACCAGCCTGAGCAAGAGCAAGTTTCTACCCCGTCTCTACTAAAAATAGAAAGAAATTAATTGGCCAACTAAAAATATATTAAAAAATTAGCCAGGCATGGTGGTGCATGCCTTTAGTCCCAGCTACTCGGGAGGCTGAGGCAGTAGGATCGCCTGAGCCCAGGAGTTCGAGGTTGCTGGGAGCTAGGCTGATGCCACGGCACTCTAGCCTGGGCAATAGAGTGAGACTCTGTCTCAAAAAATAAAAATAAAAAATAAAAAAATAAAAAATAACTTGCTTTTCTTTAGTAAGTGATGCTGGTAATTTTGCTCTTATAGATTATCAGTTCCTTATGTGATTAAAGTTTGAGTCAGCACATCACACTTTTGTTAATAATGTAAAAGGACTCAAGAAAACTCTTATTTTCACACTATCAGGACTTCTGAAAAAGACTAAACACATTTGTGAATGATAAATAGGGAGAAATAGGAATGGTGATGATTAACTAGAGTTATTCAACTGTGGAGCTAGAAATGCAAAAAATATTCCTTGTCTAACATCTAGCCACCTTAAGTTATATAATGTGTGAGGCAAGCAAATTTACTATCACAAATGTCTACCATAAGAATGGTATACAAAGATACAATAGAAAAATCTGAGAGTTGGTATCAAGGAACAAGAACAGAAATACAATGTTATTTCTATTAATATAGTATACATGAGAAAAACTTGCTGTTAATCAAATCAAATGATGATCAGAGGCCAGGTGTGGTGGCTCACATCTATAATCCTAGCACTCTAGGAGGCCCAGGCAGGAGGATTGCTTGAGCTCAGGAGTTTGAGACCAGCCTGAGCAAGAGCAAAACCCTATCTCTACTGAAAATAGAAAAATTAGATGGGTGTGGTAGCACAGGCCTGTAGTCCTAGCTATTCAGGAGGCTGAGGCAGAGGGATTACTCAAGCCCAGGAGTTTGAGGTTGCACTGAGCTATGATGACGCCACCGTACTCTAACCAGGCAACAGAACAAGACTGTCTCAAAAAGAAAAGACAATCAGAATAAGTTAGAAGCCAACTATTCTAATTTCTTCATTTCCTTTTTCCTATTACCTTTTTTTAAGAGACAAGGTCTCACTTTGTCAACCAGGCTGGAGTGCAGTGGCATGGTTATAGCTCAAAGCAGCCTTGAACTCCTGGGCTCAAGCAATCCTCCTGCCTCAGCCTCCCAAGTAGCTGGGACTACAAGTGTGTGCCACCACACTTGGCTAATTTTTTAAATTTTTTTGTAGAGATAGGGTCTCACTATGTTGTCCAAGCTAGTCTTGAACTACTGGCCTCAAGTGATTCTCCCACCTTGACCTCCCGAAGTGTTGGGATTACAAGTGTGAGCCACCATGCCCAGCCTCTTTTTCGTATTTTCATATGACTGGAGAATTCTGAAATTAAGTGATCAATTTTAAAAGTAAGCCTATACATATTCTATAAGCCTCTTGATCCAAAGGGAGAAAAGTCTTTAACCAAAGACCAATTCTAAGCTTTATTATATTCCATCTGGTTTTCTATAATTAGTAAAATGTTCACAGTAATACAAAAGGGAGTGGAGAAGGGAAAAATAAGCTGAATTATTAATAGTACCTGCCATTTCCTATCAAAGATGGCCTACTCCCTCCCTCTCCTTCAATCATATTTACTAGAAAAAAATAAAGACTACCTAAACTGTTTTTTTAAAAAGCTTTTAAAATTCATGAGTTACTTTTCCATCTTCAGACAGGTGGGCTTCAATTTCACCCTAATCTATCACTGTATGATACATAAGAAAGAAGAGCACGAGTGCTTCACTTAAGGGGAAATAGGCACATCACAGAAATTTTTTAAAGTACATGTAAGGCAAGATTCCTTTTTTAAATCTCAACTATATGACAAATTAAGAAATTATTACCTTAATGTTTGATATCTTAACTAAATGGATTTAGATTATTACCTGGACACTGTTTTCTTGTGTTTGGTGAGGTTGTCTTACGTGAGGCAATGAAGGCTGAGTTCCTAATTTCCTATCTAAAAATACTTCTTTGCTGCAAGCATAACACCATACTCGAAGAGTGGTAAGATTCACAGTTAGATAATGCTTTGTCTCCTGCATAATTTCATAGAAGAGGGAGAAGAGGAGCCAAAATTAGACATACTTGAAAACATTTCTTCAAAAGATCATAGAAAATAAACTGCTGGCCCTTGATGAATAATAACATACTCAAAAGAGGTAATCTAGAGTACCAAAAAAATTTTTAGATAAACTGCTAAGTATAGAAAATGGTAACAATATTTAAGCCCACTTTAGAAATTATTCTCTTGTCATTTTCCTCCCACTATTCATTATACAAAGATAAATGCAAGAGTATCTCCACATCTCACAAATAAGTATAACACAAGAAAATAACTGACAATAGCAAATAACTATTCTAGGAAATCAGAATGGCAAAAGAACAGAAATGACATGGGTCAAAGCATAGACAAGCTCAAGCAATAGGGAATACATGATCTTGGAGAGATAAAAGTCCAGCCTTTCTCAACCAGAATTTTGCAATTAAGCCCTACAGAAAATGACTTGAGTGACTGATTTCACAACTCTCCCAAGGATGATACATAGCAAGTACCATTCTAGATGCACAAAAGAGAAGCAAATCATGCACAATGATGCCTTAGAGCTTTGGGTATATGGGCTTAATTAATTCTCTTGAGGAATCCTGGTTGAGAACAGTTGATGCAGAAACATCAATGTGCATCTTAAAAACAGTGCATCTGAGAAACTTATAGTGTAGAATGGGAGCTCTACCTTATACTATAAAATAGGCACGCCAGAGTCACATGGGAAGTACCAAATAACCAGAGCAAAGTAGAAAGGAGACTTCAATTAGGATGATGTGCAGGAAAAGGCAATAGGATATGAGTTGAGACTTCAAGTTAGCCAGGCCGTATCACAAACCTAAGCATCCACTCTCTAACTTCAACCTCCATAACCTTCTAATATTCCAGCTATCACCTCCATATATCTGGATGCATACTTTTTAAATCAATACTTTCTTAATTACAAATTATCCTAATATTCATCTTCTTAGTACTCTTCTATATTTCACAAAGAGTAAAAGTGAAGTTTTAACTAAGAACACAAAATTTTGAATTGCAACATGAATTAATAATGTTATATTGGGTCCCTCTCCTTCAGGCTCTCTTTTTAAAAATGTTTTGTATTAAACATTTTTATATACATACCTGAGAATGTATGGTGCTATGATCTACTTGCGATTCACCACAGCCAACATATGAACATCTATTCTATAATTATACAGGAAGAAAAATAAGATATTTTATATGTGTATATTTATAATAGCATTACAATTATATTTCCAATTAAGTTTTGGTTACATGTTTTCACTCAATAATTAAATGACTTTCCATTGTCAGCTAATTTAATCAAAAAGTACAAGGCACAAAATAAAACCAGAACATCTATTTCTAAGCTAAAAGCTACAACATTTCTAATAAAAGGCAAGAGTAAAATATCTCAGGATGATTTACTAAAAACTCTGCAGAACCACTATAAGTTAAAATCCTTCCAAACTTTAATTTATTGTTATCAATAATGATCTTTAAAAAACATGTTATTTATAAAAATCCCTTTAAGTGTCAAAATTTACTCTGGTTATCATTAATCAGATTTACATTTACTATTATTATAGCAAATTTTTCAGGAAAAAAAATACACATACCTCCAGACATGCCCAAAGATTTGGTCCTCTGACTTTACAATCCTGACAAGTACCCTATGAAAAGAAATCGAAATGACATTTATTATATTGACACAACCAAACACAATTCACTAATAACATCACACATATTTTAAAAAGGGACTGATGAACATAGAGTACTACAGTAATTCACGAAAAAATGCATAATTGGGAGAAAAGTGAATATAATGTTTGATAGAAGAAAAAATCTATATCTTACATGAGATTTTTGAATCAAATCTTCTTTTGTTATTTCACCAACGGAATCCAAATGTGGACAATAATTTCGAAAAGCTGACATTTTGTTAGAAATTTTTTCCTGTTTCCCAAAGCTTTCAAAATGAGGTAATACCTGTAGGAAAAGTGACACAAAAAATTAATTTAAAGATGCTTCTGACCAGGCGAGGTGGCTCACGTCTACAATCCTTGCACTTTGAGAGGTCAAGGTGGGAGGATTGCTTGAAGTCAGGAGTTTTGAGACCAGTCTGAGCAAGAGCAAGATGCCATCTCCGCAAAAAATAGAAAAATTAGCCAGGCGTGGTGGCATGGACCTATAGTCCTAGGTGGCACAGACCTATAGTCCTAGCTACCTAAGAGGCTGAGACAGGAGCCCATGAGGTTGCAGTAAGCTATGATGACACCACTGCACTGTAACCCTGGCAACAGAGCAAGAGACTTCATCTCAAAAAAAACCCAAAAAACTAACTTATTAAAAATAATTTAAATAAAAGATAACATAAGAATGACACATGTTTACAAGTTTACCCTGGAAAAGAGAATATTTTCAAATACCTAAGTGAGTTTTCATAATTGAAGTTAATTTGAACATTGGAAATTTCTCTACCAAATAAACATTTTATTAAAATTGACACCTACAAACAAATATAAGTTTGGTTCTCCATGACCTTTGCTGTTTTTTTCCTCTCTCCTATTTCACTTTTTATGGATAAATTAAAGGGGGAATATGCAAGTTATTCAATTTTGAAGCTTTTTTATCTTTTTTTAAAAAAGATATCCTTAGGGTGGAATAGGAAGCGAAACAAAACTTCAAATGGAAAGTTTCATTTTTCCCACTAACAGCAGCCCCTACTGATAATATAAAAGAAGTCATCTGGAATCCTGGCATTATACCAGGAGAAGCCCTTTATATCAGGATTTCTCAATCCTGGCACTATTGACACTTAGGGCCAGGTAATTCTTTGTTGCAAGGGATTGTCCTATGCTTTGCAGGATATTTAGCAACATTCTTGCTTCTACCCACTAAAGCTACGACACCCCCACCACTACTCTGAGCTCAAGCAACCAGTATCACTAGACAGAATGCAAACTTTACTGAGTTCACAGTGCTTAGTTCAAGTAAAGTGAGTGACTTCCGAATAAAGATCTCAAGTCTAATTCAGTATTTCCAGATCTTCTTTTGGTTGTACATTTTTAGTAACAGGGCTTTTCTTGACCTTAGTTCATCACTGGGGTTTGAGTTCATCATTTGGGAAAGAGATAAGAAACTTACCCAGATATAATGAAACAGTATGAAAGTTTTACATTCAGAAATATTATAAAGTTAATTTCTTTTAAGGTTTGTAAGGTATTCAATAAACCTGTAGGTCGATGTAATAGTTTATGCTGTATACAATCCCTTAATTACCCTATAGCCTATAAATAGCGTTTGTCGGCAGTTTGCTGAAATAGTAACACATTAGTAAACCATTAAAACAAAAAGGAAGGTTGAGCAAAATCAAATAATCAATCCACTATTATACTGCAACTCACAAAATTCACCTGGAACCACTCTAGGGTTAATAATGAAAACATTTCTAAATGTTATATTACTATGTAATATTAAATAAGCCATGCCTCAGCCTTTCAGAGTATGAAGTTAAATTTACAGTATTTGCTAATATTTTCTATTTCTTATTTATGTTTGGGGAAAGGTTTGGCAATCTTTCCCACCTAATCACTCACTTCCTTTTTTGGTTAGATTTCTCTGCCCTCCTACCCAATTACTTTCACTGATGGCCAAGATGAAGTAACAAACAGAGTCCATATTTATATTCTCATCTTAAATAACTAAAAAAAACGACAAAATATATAAGACAATGTTTTTCAGACATTGGACAACAGGCAGTGCAGGACACTGGTCCTAAGATGATAAAAACAAGGTGAGCCCTATGACCACCCCAACTTACTGCCTGGAGAAAAAGTCTAGGCCACATTGCAGCTAGGGGAAAACAGAATCTGGCAGTCTCCTTGAGTGGAGACTTTAGGGAGGCCAGGGCGATTAGATCTAGATAACAGAGAGGAAAGGATCATATAGACAGTGAAGGAGCTCTGGAGATCTGTAAAGGGCTACCATTAAATATTCATTCAGGCTGGGCGCGGTGGCTCATGGCCTGTAATCCTAGCACTCTGGGAGGCCGAGGCAGGAGGATCACCTGAGCTCAGGAGTTCGAGACCAGCCTGAGCAAGAGCGAGACCCCATCTCTACTGAAAATAAAAGGAAATTAATTGGCCAACTAAAAATATATAGAAAAAATTAGCCGGGCATGGTGGCACATGCCTATAAGTTCCAGCTACTCGGGAGGCTGAGGCAAAAGGATCGCTTGAGCCCAGGAGTTTGAGG
>VBSM01000529.1:57510914-57538500 GCA_008086735.1 Cheirogaleus medius
ATGTTTTGATACAGGCATACAATGTGAATTAATCAAATCAGGGTAACTGGAGTACCCATCACCTCAGGCATTTAATATTTCTTTGTGTTAGGAATATTCCAATTCTACTCTTTTAGTTATTTTAAAATATACCCTAACATATTGGTGATTATAGTCACTTTGTTATGTTACCAAATATTGTTCATTGTATCTAACTACCCAACTATATTTCTGCATCCATTAATCACCCCCACTTTATCCCCCTCCTCCCTGCTACAATTCCCAGCCTCTGGTAACCATCATTCTATTCTCTGTCTCCATGAGATCAATTGTTTTTAACATTTAGCTCTCACATATGAGTGAGAACATGTGAGACTTGTCTTTCTATGCTTGGCTTATTTCACTTAAAATAATGTTCTCCAGTTCCATCCATGTTGTTGCAAATGGCAGGATTTCAGTCTTTTTTGTGGCTACATATTAAGAATATTCCATTGTGTATATGTACCATAATTTGTTTAATTCATTCATCTGTTGATGGACAGTTACGTTGATTCCATATATTGGCTACTGTGAATAGTATTGCAACTAACATGGGAGTGCAGGTATCTTTTCAATATACTACTGATTTCCTTTCTTCTGGATATATACCTAGCAGTAGGATTGCTGGGTCATATGGTAGTTCTATTTTTAGTTTTTTGAGAAACCTCCATACTGTTTTCCATAGTGGTTGCACTAATTTACATACCCACCAACAGGGTACAAGGGTTTCCCTTTCTCCACATCCTCACCAGCATTTGTTATTGCCTGCCTTTTTGATAAAAGCCATTTTAACTGGGGTGAAATGGTATCTCACTGCAGTTTTGTTTTTTTTGAGACACCGTCTCACTCTGTTGCCCGGGCTAGAGTGCCATGGCATCAGCCTAGCTCACAGCAACCTCAAACTCGTAGGCTCCAGCAATCCTACTATCTCAGCCTCCCGAGTAGCTAAGACTACAGGCATGTGCCACCATCCCCGGCTAATTTTTTCTACATATTTTTAGTTGTCCAGCTAATTTCTTTCTATTTTTAGTAGAGACAGGGTCTCGCTCTTGCTCAGGCTAGTCTCAACTCCTGAGCTCAAACGATCTTCCCACCTCGGCAGCCCAGAGTGCTAGGATTACAGGCTTGAACCACCATGTCGGGCCCTCATTGTAATTTTGATTTGCACTTCTCTGATGACTAATGATGTTGAGCATTTTTTCATATACCTATTTGCCATTTATATGTCTTATTTTGAGAAATGTCTATTCAGATCCTTTGCCCACTATTAAATGGGATTATTTGATTTTTTCCTATTGAGTTGTCAGAGCTCCTTATATATTCCAGTTATTAATCCCTTATCAGATGGGTAGTTTGCAAATATCTTCTCCCATTCTGTGGGTTGTCTCTCCACTTTGTTGATTGTTTCCTTTGCTGTGCAGAAGCTTTTTAGTTTGATGTGATTGCATTTGTACAATTTTGCTTTGGTTGCCTGTGCTTTGGGGGTATTACTCAAGAAGACCTTGCTCAGACCAATGTCCTGAAGCATTTCCCCAGTGTTTTCTTTTAGTAGTTTCATAGTTGCAGGTCTTATATTTAAGTCGTTAACCCATTTTGATTTGATTTTTGTACATAACAAGATAAGGGTCTAGTTTCATTTTTCTGTATGTGGATATCCAGTTTTCCCAGCACCATTTATTGAAGAGACTACCCTTTCCCCACTGTATGTTCTTGGAACCTTTGTCAAAGGTAAGTTCACTATAGATGTGATTTATTTCTGGGTTCTCTATTCAGTTCCATTGGTCTATGTGTCTGTTTTTATGCCAGTGCTATGCTGTTTTAGTTACTACAGCTCTGTAGTATAATTTGAAGTCAGGTAATGTGATTCCTTCATTTTTTGTTCTTTTTGTTCAGGATGGCTTTGACTATTCTGGGTCTTTTGTGGTTCCATATAAATTTTAGGATTATTTTTTCTATTTCTGTCAAGAATGTCCTTGGTATTTTGATGGGGATTACACTGAATCTGTAGATTGCTTTGGGTAGTATGAACATTTTAACATTATCAATTTTTCTAATCCATGAGCATGGAATATCTTTCCATTTTTTGTATTCTCTTCAATTTCTTTCAACAATGTTTTATAGTTTTATTTTCAAGATCTTTCATTTCTTTCATTAAGTTTATTCCTAGGTATTCTATTTTATTTGTAGCTATTACTTTCTTGGTTTCTTTTTCAGAGTGTTTACTGTTGGCAAATAGAAATGCTACTGATTTTTGTATGTTGATTTTGTATCCTGCAACTTTACTGAATTTGTTTATCAGTTCTAATAGTTTTTGGGTGGAGTCTTTAGATTTCTCTAGATATAAGACCATATCGTCTGCAAACAAGAATAATTTGACTTCTTCCTTTCCAATTTGGATGCCCTTTCTCATCTTACTGCTCTAGCTAAAACTTCCAGTACTATGTTAAATAACAGTAGTAAAAGTGGGCATCATTGTCTTGTTCCAGATCTTAAAGGAAAGGCTTTCAGTTTTTCCCCATTCAGTATGATACTCGCTCTGTGTCTGTCTTATATGGCTTTTATCGTATTAAGCTAAGTTCCTTCTATACTTTTTTTGAGAGTTTTTTAAATCATGAAGAAGTGCAGAATTTTATCAAATGCTTTTTTAGCATCAATTGAAATGTTCATACAGTTTTTGTCTTTTGTTTTGTTGATATGATGTATCACACTGATTGATGTGCATATGTTGAACCATCCTTACGTCACTGGGATGAATCCCACTTGATCATGATGAATAATCTTTTTAATGTGTTGTTGAATTTGGTTTGCTAGTATTTTGTTGAGGATTTTTACTGCTATGTTTATTAGAGATATTGGCCTATAGTTTTCTTTTTTGTTGTTGTCTTTGTCTGGTTTTGGTATCAGGGTGACATAGGCCTCATAGAATGAGTTTGGGAGTATCCCCTCTCTCTTGGAATAGCTTAAGTAGGATTGGTATTAGTTCTTAAGTCTCACTTCTAAGCAAGCTGAAGGGGTAAGTAACAGTACATAGGCATTCCAGGACAGTCATTAAAAATACTTATGTAGACCATGTAGAATCATGCAAAAACAAATGCAACCACCATATTCAAATGAGAAATACTGTACGAGAAACTGTCAATCTTTTTTGTTGTTGTTGTTTACTGGACTATAATATTGGGGCTTATAAAACGAACCAAAATTCATCTAAATACAGTAATGTGCTGAGCATGGTGGCTTGCACCTGTAATCCTAGCACTTTGGGAGGCCAAAGCAGGAGGATCACCTGTGGCCAGGAGTTCAAGGCTGCACTGACTATGCAGCTCACTGCAGCCACTGCACCCCAGCCTTGGCTACAGAGCAAGCCCTCATCTCTAAAATAAACAAACAAATACAGCAATGCCTCCACTAAAAATATTAAGAATTTCTCCACCAGGATTTTATAAGCAGTTAAAAACTGCAGGAAATGGTGTTATTATTTTAGGTCACATTCAGTCCCAAATTTTCAACACATTACTATATTTTAGGACTTGTGTTAAGCACTAGGAACAGAGACTAACTTAACAAACACTTACAATCAAGTATGAGCCAGACATTTTAAGTTAGTGGGGTGGCAGCACTGTTCAAATCTCCACCCAGCTTTCATTTTTTGAATGCCTGTTCATCTACACTCTATTATCACCCTCAACACCCTGTAATTCTTTTATTCTCCTTAAATAACTAATTTGAAAGTCAATGACCTTCTTCCAACCCTTCTCTATCACAAATTATCTAACTTTCAAACCTCAGTACCATCTCAGATTCCCTTCTTACTTTCTTGTTTTATTTTTTTTTAGAGACAAGGTCTCACTATGTTGCCCAGGCTGAACTCAAGCTTCTGGGCTCAAATGAATCTCCTGTTTCAGCCTCCTGAGTAGCTGGAACAACAGGTGTGCACCACCATGCCAAGTTCCCATCTTTACTTTCTATCAGTTATTAAATTCTACTGCCTTTTTCACCACTTCTCTTCAACTCACATTTCTTCTAGATCTCCAGCTGAGGCTTTTATTTCACATCTGGATTACTCAATAAGAATGCTTGTTAACAAACACAGTTGATACCTGGCCTCAATTCACCTCAACATTCACTTGTAGCTAGTATGGATAGTTTCTAGGCATACTGACAGCTTCCCACCTGAACCACTTCTCTCCTAAGTTCTCCAGCACCTCAGGAGCTTGCCCTTCCCTAACCAGGGAACGCTTAAGTGCTGGCAGCATTTTTAGCAGCAATCTCAATCAATGAAGACTGGTTATAGGTAGGAAAAGACCTCAGCCCCCTTTCACTTACTTGGTAGGACAATTCTTAGGCAGTTATACAAGAACATGGACAAGGTTAAGCCCCCAGTTGCCTTTCCATTATTGACTTTTTTCCCCTCTGACTACCTACTCCCTCACCTGTGCTTCCTAGCAGCTCACTTGCACCCATGTCCTTATCTCAAGGTCTGAGTTCAAGAAGTACTACAAAGAAACCACAAGGGCTGTAAAGGTAATGCTGTCAAGATCTAGCTTAACATAAAGCCAACCAAGTAGTCTTCCCATCTCAATCTTCTCTCAATTACAGAGAAGAATTCATGTGGATCACAAACCTCTTCTGATCGAATACCTTCAGTGAAGTCTTTCATAATTTGTCTTCTTTATCTGCTATTACTAACATATGAACTATGACTTGTTATCAGCCAAATTGTTCTACTGACCCTTTCTCAAATATAAATTGTACCTTTCCAGGAGCTCATTAATCTATTCATATTAGAAATGTCCTCCAATATTCACCTTTCAAAGCTCACTCATCTCAAATACTATCTCCACCAAGCCCCCATCACAAGTAATGCCTCCCTCACCTAAATTCCTAAAGAACTTTTATAATACTAATGCACTTACTGTAATTGTGTAAAAAACTGGCTCATTTGACTACAAGTTCCTTAAGGGTAGAAGCCATGTTTCATTCTTTTTAACCACTTTGGTACCACGTTCACTGGCCGTGAAACCTTGCCCACAGCCGGCACTCATAGTCCCCACGATAGTTTGTGCTGTGCATTGATGACGAATCCGTTTTGCTCTTGTGTGATGAGGAAAGCTTTAAAGCACTGAAAGCTTGTTTTACTTTACAGGCAGCTTTAGGAAAATACTATAATAACTCCTACCAAGGACTTGTTAAAAGGTCACAGATTCGTAGTAACTTATTAGCTGAACATACACACTGCAACTGCAGAGATAAAAGCTGTAAAAGCTTTTGGCTGTTGACTAAAGTCGAAGCTGGGCTGTGCGCGTTCATCTGTGGCTGTCAACTAATTTCCAAATGGCCTTGCCCTGGTAGACTCAAAACATTGACCTACTTTAGCCTTCCGAAATAACACTTGAAAGCAACATTTATTTGGAAGCACCACTGTTTCTTAAATACTAGTTCTAGGTATACGATGTTACACATAATTCATGTGCCTTTTTGTAAACAGTTAAAACCAACTGTTTTCATCTGAGATTCTTTGGAGGATTCCTACTTATGGAAATGCTCCTGCAATCACATGTAGACTTTCAGCAAGTTTAAAAATTACACTAAATACCTGTAATCCTAGCACTCTGGGAGGCCGAAGCGGAAGGACTGCTCGAGGTCAGGAGTTCAAAACCAGTCTGAGCAAGAGCAAGATCCCATCTCTACTAAAAATAGAAAGAAATTAGCCAGACAACTAAAAATATATAGGAAAAATTAGCAGGGCATGGTGGTGCATGCCTGTAGTCCCAGCTACTCGGGAAGCTGAGGCAAGAGGATTGCTTGAGCCCAGGAGTTTGAGGTTGCTGTGAACTAGGCTGACTCCACGGCACTCTAGCCGGAGCGACAGAGCAAGACTCTGTATCAAAAAAAAAATTACACTAAATAGAGCTGTTATTTGTTATTTTCCTCTTTAGAAATGACTGCACTACACATTCTCACTAAAAATCTCTCAGCATTTTATGTACTTCATTTTCTTATGAAGAATCTACACTCAGTCGTATATTATAGTTCACAGTGCCCTGATCTTAATCTATCTGAATTCCAATTTATGTCAAAGGCTGCTTTAGCAACATTATTTCAGCTTCAAGGAAATTCTGATCCTTACACAATCTTGAAATGCTTCTGTCATGGGGAAAGACTTTATTTCTTGGCATTCCCTACTAAGAGGATTAGTATGAGGATCAAATAAGTTTGTGTATGTGAAAGGTCACTGAAAATTCTAATAGCAAAATATAAATGTAAGAATTATCATATACTTAACTCTGAATTTCAAACATTTAAAATCATCTATTTACTACAATCTAATTCCATTAAACTAATTATGTAAAAAAGATTTGCTTATTGATAGATTACAAAGAGCTCAAAAAAGGCAGGAAAAAGTGAAAGCTGGCAATAAACCAGGTCATAAATAAGAAGCAATCTTAAGTAGAATTTCCCTCTTGCACATATCAGTTCAATATTTTATTCCAGGAATATTTTTTATACTGTCCTTTTTTTCAATCCTGCCAAAGTAATGAAATAATATAAAGCTCCTAGCATAGTGTAACTATTACTTTTTCTTAAAATTAGCATTGTCTTTCAATAAGATTCCTAATTTCTCTCTTATTTATATTAATAGTATGAATTCACTAACAATATTTGTATTGTGTTCACGTCGAATAGCCTATTATAATAATCTGATTTGGTCCGACCTTTTCAGATGATACTACTGTTATGTCTCAACCAGAAATGGAACTAGGATGGCCTCATTACTTTTTGTAATAGGTTTTTCTTAAAAGAAAAATATGATTAAACTAAAAAATTCTGTAATTCCATTTATTTATTAAGCAAGAAGTCTAGAGATCCTTGAGGCAAAATTCATCCTCAATTTAGTCTATGTTCCTGCCAGTATTTCACTCTCTGGCTCAATTTTCCAGGCCTAATAGGGATTATATGAGAATGTAAATCCTCAACATAGTTGAGCGCACAACACCTAGAAAAATCTCATCATCCATGGAAAAGCTCAACTTTCGCCTTGTAAATACTCAAATGAAGAGCATTTTGTATGTGAGAAATATTTCAGAGTAAAGGTCTGTGAAATCACGCACTATGGAAATCTGATCCAAACAAAAGCAGCAGATGGACAGACGGCAAGGGGTAATCTCGCAGTGAGGATCAAACATCGGTCGAAGAAAAATTCCAAGGACGATGACATCTCGGTTTTTCCGTTCACAATAAATAACGGGGCTGCAAGACCAGGTCTCGTCACCCCAACTGCGCCGCAAAGCGAAAGCAGAACCCAGTGCGCTGGCGGGGCTTTCAGTCGCCCGCACCCGCCGAGACTGGCAAGCCGGAGTGGGGAAACCGAGGAAGGGAGCGGAGCCCCTCTCCCCGGCTCACTTCATCCCTCCCGCCTCCTGCTTCCCAGGGGGAGAGCCTCCAAGGGACCTTTCCCCAAATCAATGACAGGTTGGCGTCCTCCGCCGACCCCTGACAGAGCGGCCACCAGATTATCGCTGCAACGCAGAGCCCTGGGGAGCCGAGGCCTGATTCCCGCCCGCGCGCGCGCCCACCGCCGCCCAAGACCATGAAAAAGAGGCCGCTGCAGCAGCCGCACCCCGGCGCGCGGAAGCGAGAACCGAGACCATGGCCAGGCGGCGAGCGCAGCGCCCTTTGGCCCCACGCCCCTCCCAGCAGCGCAGCACTCACCTCCACGGCCTTCCCCGCGGGCGCCGCCAGCGCGGCCGACGGTGCTTGCAGCCGCACCTCCGCGAGCGCCCCTTCTACACCCCGGGCCTCGCAAAGGAGCGGCGTCGCGTCGGGAGGGCCGGAAAACGGCGCCGCAGCGCAGCCCGTGGGGTCCCCGCCTCCCCAACCAGCCACTTCCCGCAGTAGCCGCGGCTCCTTCCGGTGTCTCCACCGCCGCCGCAGGCGTCTGGGGCGTCGCCGGAGGGCGGGACGGGGCGGAGCCCCGAAGAGAGCCCGCCCCGGGGGTGGGGCCCGGCCCAGGTGCCTGGACCCTGGCGGGCACTGGGGGCTCGGACTTCTAAGGCAGCTGAGTGTACAGGACCCGTGTACCTGCCGCAGTTTAGGGCTTTTTTACGTTTTTACATGTGTTCTCCCCCTCTTCTGCGGTCACACTATGACCATTATAAGGTCTTGTTTCGATGCATTACAGAATCCCATGAAGGCTGGCCACCGAAGGGCATCAGGTTTTCTACCTTTTGCAAAGTAATATTACACTTAACAGATCTCAATTCGACACTGTGTTCCTTTCTCTCATCTTTCTTCTCCCAACTCCTTAGGACCTAGATTCTCCGGATGCAATTATGTTTCCCTTTCCCACATATGCACAGAAGAAATTTATCTCTACCGTTTTCCCCTTAGGCCAAAATCAAGAAGATCAAATAAAATATTTATAGAAACTTTAGCATCTGATTAGTGACTGGAGCATTGGAAGACACTTGGCTTCTAATTTCGTAACTGTTAATTCATTCGATTCATGTTCAAATGCGAGAATAAAAACCTCTAAATTAATAAAAAAAAATTGTTAAAATTGTCGGTTTCAATCTATCTCGTTACCTCTAATTCTTTGGTCTCCAAAATGGAAGCATGTACTCAAGTGTTGTGCAAGATGCTCAATCTCCATCAGGAACAAGTAGAAAATATAGGAGCGTCTACTTATTTTTATGCTAATAATGAAGGAAATTAACCATGACACAACATTCTATATAGACATTGACACTGAGGCCTCAGTTTGCACCACAAATGACCACTTATCCTGGCTTTAAGTTTCACAGTTTGGAAGGTACTCTTGATGCTACCACTCCTCCATTTATTTTCAGCCTATTTCAAAATATGACAGTTTACAAGCTACAGGATGTCGTCAAGGTAGTTAATTTTTATTTTTAAAAAAAATCAAATGTCTAAATGTTTTAAATATTTATACTCCATTGTAAAGAGATAAGAGAATGTTCATGAACTCATTTGTTCCCTGATGTCTTGTGGCAAAGAACTTTCTGACTTAAATGAGAATTTTATAGGTTTGTTTGAAAAAAGACAGGTGTTCTAAATTTCTGGCCTTTCCTGTAATGACAAGTGGCTATCAGCAATATGGCACCTAACACACAAAAAAATTGTAATGTGTACATTGAACCTATCACTTCAAAGTAAAAGTAATATTTTTAAAAATAAGTGAGAAAATAACTGCGTTTGAAAGACTGGGGGCAATGAAGAGATCATTTTGAAAAATGGGGTTAGGAAATGTTTCCATTGTTAAATAATTTTGCTTCAAAAATTATGTGTCACCTACAAAAACTCATTTCTGTATCAAAAGACATCATTAAGGGATAAATAGTCAAGCCAGCAAATAGAAGATATTTGAAATATATATAACTGATAAAGATTCATGTACATATATGTTTCCACAAATCAATAAGAAAAACAGGCCACCAAATAGAAAAGCAGGCAAAAGTCACTTCTCCAGAATTCCTGTATTGAAAATATATCAGGGGTATTCTGTTCTTATAGCGTTATAGCAAATTCAATTCAATCCCAAAGACCCCCTTTGTCTTGCTTGATAACCAATATCCTCTTTGGGCTTACCCTGGAGCGGTTCTAGGGTACTGTCAGTTCAGGGACAGCAACTGACATGCCTGTTCAAAGCAGGTGTGACTCATGCCTAGACGATAGCAGGCAAGTACCTCTCATGTGGACACCAGGTAAAATCCTTGCTGTGGACCAGTCCTAATGAAACAAATGCACTCTGACACAATGCAATACCTCTCCCACTTTTAACTTCCATGGATTCCTGCCCCTCCACTCTTGGGTGTTTATTTTTATTCTGTATGCCTCAATCCAGAATGCTTACTCCTTTACTTTTCTTCAAATAATATCTGTGGATGGATTATAATGAAGGACACTATCACTGGGAAATCAATTAATTTCCCTCTCTGAGAGAAGAGATTATACATTCCATATGGTGGACGCCCAGCTAAGTCACACTGACTCTGGAGTAGAACTCTAGAGGTGCCATTCATGGAGAATATAATGTGAATTGTATGACCTAAAGTTGTGCATCAGGCCAGGTACTGAAGTGTCTTCTAATGCAAGGAGGGTAAAAGAAGAAATGACAGGACAGAAAAAAAGAAAGAGGAGAAAAGAAGAAGGGGTAGAAAAAGGGAGGAAAGAAGAAGACAATTGAACTGTCATATCAAAACAAATGCCTTCTTGTTTCTGCAACTGAGTAATGGCAAGTGAAAAATAGCAATGTACAAAACATACATTTTCTTGCTCACGTACCAGAGATTAAATAAGCCTTTGCAAATACCATTCCCTTAGTCAGAGACACTTTTACCGACACTCTCAACCCCTATCCCTGGTTCACCTGGCTAACTCCTACCTATATATGCTGTTTAACATAGCATATCACTCCATTATTTCCCATTTCAGAATCCTACTTGTTTCCTTTAGAGAATTGATTATAATTTGTAATTATTTTAAGATTTTTTTGTGTATGTAATTTTTTTGCCTATCTCCTCTGAACTTAAGCTCAATGAGAACAGTGACTATTTGTCTTGTTCATAATATTCCCAGAGCCTACCATTGAAGAATGCAAATATTCATTCATTCTCAACTGGGGGAAGTTTTGTCCCCTGGGTGGACAGTTGGCAATATTCCTGAGGAGGACTGGTGGAAGAAGGAATTAGTCACTTTCCTTTGCATTGCTGTGACAGGAGAGTTCAAAACATCATTAGTCCCCCTGTGGTTAAACCCTGAATTAAACCGAGGCTCTAAAATATGTTTTTGGTTATAAGTGCCAGAAACTCAATTAAACTGTTGTTCTTGATTTGGTGAACAAGCTAGATTTGGCAGGGGGCAAGCAGAAACCAACTTTATTCTATCTCATTATTATCCCTAAAAATCTCTGAGGATCCCTTTCCTAGTACAAAATCTGAGGCAAAGCATTTTGCTTTTCCAGTCAATCTCATGTAATTAAAAAGTCATCCAATCGTTTTCTAGTAATAAAATAATGGTCTTTTCCCCCTAGGATCAAAAAAATCCTGTTAAGTAAAATGTCAAAATCCTGGACTTATACAGTTCAAAAATTCTTTGTCACTCTCTCCACCTTGTTCTTCCTTCTCCCTGGCTGATTAGCTTTTTTGGGGGGCCTCACCATGGTTGGAGAAGAAAAAAACAGAAAGAATCTTTCCAGACTGAAACAGTTTTAGCCTGGTGTTAGTGCCCTCTGGATGTAGCTACGGTGTGAAGCTGACCCTTTTTCTCATGGAGTGCCTCACTGGGGAACCCTCACCTATAGTTTCTTGGCTCAGCCATGTATCTTCTGGCTGGCTACCTATGACATACACCTCAGGCTCCTGGTTTCCAGGGGTCCATCCCTATGTTAGAGTCATCTCATCCATACTGGCAGTTCTATCGGACAGCTGCTCTCAAGATGACTCAGTCCAGCTTACACAGTGCTCTCACTTAGTCCACAAAAAGCATACCAGTATCTTGCACAGAAGTGTCAACCGTTCCCAATAAGTCCTGTGTGCATCTTCTGCTCAGAGGCAGCCTCGGCCTCTTGTCTTAGGACTTCTCAGATGTGAATCAGTTATCAGGTCTCATTTCTTCAAGATCCCAGTGGACATGTCATCTTTTTCCAAATGGTCCTCTCAAAGCCCCTCAGACTTGGCCTGACATGAGGGGGAAGTAATTTCCCCACCTCCAGGTGGTACTTCAATTTGGATGCAGAAGTATTTGGCACTGGCATTTGAAGCTTCTGCCAAGAATCTCTTACCATCTGTTCATTTATTCACTCATAGAGTAACGGTTCAGGTTACCTAGATCAAGGTTTCTCAAAAATGACACTACTGACATTTTAGACTAAATAATCCTTTGTTGTGGAGGGTGGTTCCTGTGCCTTATACGATGTTTAGCAGCATCTTTGGTCTTTACCCACTAGATCTGCAGTCCCCAACCCCCTGGCTGTGGACTGGTACCAGTCCATGGCCTGTTAGGAATATCAGGCCACACAGCAGGACTTGAGCGGTGGGTGAGCAAGCAAAGCTTTATCTGTATTTACAGCTGCTCCCCGTCGCTCACCACCCCTGCCTCCCTACCTCCAGTCCATGGAAAAATTGTCCTCCATGAAACCAGTCCCTGGTGCCAAAAAGGTTGGGGACCGCCGCACTAGATGTCAGTAGCACCTCCTCCCAGTGGTGACAAACAAAAATGTCTCCAGATATATCAAACGTCCCCCAGGGGGCAAAATCATCCCCAGCTGTGCTGGAATCAGTGCTCTAGTTTAGGCTAGTGCTTCTCAGACTTTTTTCAGATTATCACATCAGATCACTAAAAAAATTATAATACACTGAGATCAATAGACAAGGATGCTTGCAATTAGAGGTTTTCAGTGGGAATCACTGTCTTGGCACTTGAAACACATTTGTGAGCTGGGCAAAAAAAGGGGGATTTATTGACCCCTGGAAGGGTAGCTAAAGCCAGGTTCTCAACATTGCTAGGACTCCTTCATGATCTCTTCATCACTCACTTCTTAATTTGCCATCTTACAGTTCTCTCCAAAAGCAGAGATCCTACTTTAAAATAATCCCAAAGAACGGATTCATTATCTTCACCTGGGTCAAGTGCGTAAGAGTATTCAGCTCTTAGACATGAAAGAACAAGGCAGCTCCAATGACAATTAAGTGGATGAATGGGCAGCCAATACTGACATTAGGGCCAAATAAGATTCCAGATGGACCAAAGGAGAAAGGACATTTTAGGCAGAGGGAACATCATAGGCAAAGGCACATCAACAAGAGAGAATATGCTCCAGTTGGGAACCTACAAGGGGTCAGTATTGTTAAAGCAAAGATTGAGAGCAGGGAATAGGGAAAAAGACTAGACAGAGAGAGATAGATTATGAGTGATCTTATCTGCTGAGTAGTTTTCCTTCTAGAGATCCATGAAAAAGTTTGAGAAAGGAAGCAACATGACGAGATTTATATATTGGATTACTTGGACAGCAGTGACTGGCATAGAGTAGAGGCAGGCTATTGCAGAACCCAGACAAGCAAAGGTAAGGGCTTAGCAGTGGAATTGGTAATAAAAGTTATTTAGGAGATAAAATTGATAGACTTTCAATTGACTACATGGGAGATGAAGCCTAGGAAGGCTCCTCTGTACAGATCCTCGTCATTCTTTAATTATTTTAACAGTTCTTTAACATCTTTTTTTTACTCTAGTCTCAGTGTCCTTTAGTCTAATGCCATACTTCTAGACTGAACATCACTCTTTCTAAAACACAAATCCAATTATAGAGGTCTTTAATGACTCCTCCTTGCCCCAAAGACTCCTTCTTGTCACCAAGGGCCTAGGGTGAGGCAAGTAAGTTGCCTAGAATGCAATAGCGAAGAACCATGCACTTGCAGAAGCCAAAGAGTACCTCTTCAAATAGTGTGCCGTAGGCACCCTGCTTGCTTCATCCTAATCTCTCTCATGGCCTTAGTTTGACCCAAATATGCTCCACCTACCTTCTCTTTTGCTACACCCAAACACCCTGTCCTCAAGCTATTCTAGCCTACATTTCATTTTCCTGAAATGCAAAACATTTGCTTGTGCCTCTTCTAATGAGTGCTGCTTTCCTTATGTGTGGAATGCCCTTTTGCCTTTTCTCTCAAAAGTGTCTCGGGGTTACTGGTGCTTGATCATATAATATGCATTGTAAAGTCATTATTAGACATTAGACATAGCGATGATTTGTTCACTTTTCTATTTCCTGAACTAAGCTATGGGAAGGGATTGTTCTTACTCATTCTAGTATTTCCAGCATTCAGTATAGTACATGGCACAATGTAGGAAATGAACAAATCAATAAACCTGTTATTGAAAAAGACGATGGGAAAATATGAAATAAGTATAAGATGTATATTCTAACTAGGAAAGACAGTAATTGTTTTGTACTTCTCAAAATTTCCATCATTTAAATATAGGCACAGCAGATGCAGCTCTTTTTAAAATTAAATTTAGAAATGGCACATGGTTTTCTAGACTTTTGAACTGTCATAGGATTTTTTAGAAGTGCAAAATATGAACTCTTGTTTCCATGTAGTTTAATTTAAATTTTATTTATTTATTTATTTATTTATTTTTTTTGAGACAGAGTCTCACTCTGTTGCCCTGGGCTAGAGTGCCGTGGCATCAGCCTTGCTCACAGCAACCTCCAACTCCTGGGCTCAAGCAATCCTCCTGCCTCAGCCTCCCGAGTAGCTGGGACTACAGGCATGCGCCACCATGCCCGGCTCATTTTTTCTATATATTTTTAGTTGGCCAATTAATTCCTTTCTATTTATAGTAGAGACGGGGTCTCGCTCTTGCTCAGGCTGGTTTCGAACTCCTGAGCTTGAGGGATCCGCCCGCCTCGGCCTCCCAGAGAGCTAGGATTACAGGCGTGAGCCACCGCGCCCGGCCTTAATTTAAATTTTATTGTTCTTTATGGTAAAGTAGCTTCAGAATAAACTTACTTATATAAACTCTTACTAGAAAAATATCTGTGTTGTTTACTATTTATTTTATATTTTTATATAAATATATTTTGATGTAAATAGAATATTTGCCTCTTATATAGTCTCACAATTGCTAAGGCAGTGCAGTGAAAGCATGCTCTATATCATTTCCTGGTCTCAGCTCTCCAGCTCTTACCATTTTTATAATCTCTTTAAGCCTCAATTTCTTGATCTACAAAAATGGCAATAATAATTTTTTCACTAACAGCTTTATTGAAATATTCATATACTGTACAATTCACTCTTTTAAAGTATACCCTTCAGTGATTTGCAGTATATTCAGATTTGCACAACTATCACCACAATCTACATTTAGAAATAGGCTGAGCATGGTGGCTCACACCTGTAATCCCAGCAGTTTGGGAGGCTGAAGTGGAAGGATCTCTTGAGCCCAGGAGTTCAAGACGAGCCTGAGCAACATAGTGAGACTGTCTCTACAAAAAAATTTAAAAATTAGCCATAGTTTGGTGTGTTGTGACATGTGCCTGTAGTCCCAGCTACCATGTTTTCCCGAAAATAAGACCTACCCATAAAATAAGCCCTAGCAGGATTTCTAAGCATTTGCGCAATATAAGCCCTACCCCGAAAATAAGACCTAGTGATGGGCGTGACTACGAAGCGTATCTGCACAACCCATGCATTTCGTGGCGTCGCGGAGTGATAAAGAAGAAGAGCAGCCCTTCTCATCTGCCCCATTGTGACAGCTACTATCCCAGAAGTGACGGGAAAGGTGCGGGCAGCCCCACCAACGAGGTCGGCTCCCCCTGTCAGGTCCCAGCCATCCTGTACGTGCCGCAAGCTGAGGCTTTAAGGGGAGAGTCTCAGTGAAGTAAGGAGTGGGACACTCCACTTTAGGTATTGTGTGTCCCCAGGGGGAAGAAGGAAAGCTGTGGCTGCCATTTTACTCAGCACTGTGGGCCTCTCTCACCTCTCACAAACACCAGGGGATAGGGGAAAAGCTTCAGCAAGCAGTCTCCTACTGAGCCCAGAGATCATTTCTGCTCCACTGTGCAGATTGGACCCAGTGCTCACTGGATCGCTATTGCTCGACATGAGAGATTGGAGCCACTGGTTGTAAAGGAAATAGAGTTGCAAGAAATTCAGGATGGAATTCGGGGTTTGGAGAGTTATGATGATGTTCCAAAAGAAGACGACTTAACTATATTTGAATAAATGTAGATTGTTGTACTGTACTTAAAAAAAATAACACATCCCCTGAAAATAAGCCCTAGGGTGTCTTCTTGAGGAAAAATAAATATAAGACCCTGTCTTATTTTTGGGGAAACACGGTACTTAGAAGGCTGAGGTGGGATGATTGCTTGAGCCCGGGAGTTCAAAGTTGTAATGAGCTACGATTGCATCACTGCACTCCAGCCAGGGCTTCCATATACACTCAAGGGAAAAAAACCTTAGAACATTTAACATTTTCACGACACCACAAAGAAGCCCCATACCCTATAGCAGTCACTTCCATTTCCCCTCAAGCCTCCCAGCCCTAGGCAACCACTAATCAACTTCCTGTCTCTATAGATTTGCCTTTTCTGGACATTACATATAAATAGAATCATACAATATATGGTCTTTTATTACTGGCTTCTTTACTTAGAATAATATTTTCAAGGTTCATTCATGTTGTAGCATTTATTAGTACATCATTCCTTTTTATGGCCAAATAATATTATATGGATATACCACATTTTATTTTATTCATTCATCAGTTGATGGACATTTAGGTTGTTTCCACTTTTTGGCTGTTAAGAATGATGCTGCTATGCATATTTGTGTAAGTTTTTGTGTGGATGTATGTTTTCATTTCTCTTGGTATTAACTAGAAGTGGAATTACTGGGTCATATGGTAACTCTATGTTTAACATTTTGAAGAACTGAATCTGCACTATTCGGATGTTTATGTGGAAGCACTGTACTCTGGATAGATGTTCTAAATTGGTGTCTAAAACCATATTCTGAGTTCTATTGCCTTATTTGGCTTAGTTCTTTACAGGACTTGTAGAGGGTTCCTGCAAAACACTTTGGGTGATGAGAACAGAGATACAATGGCCAATACATGCCCTATATCATTGTGTTAATATAAAAGGAGGCCCTGAAGTATTTCTGGGGACTCTGCCAGGTTTTAGCAGTTAATGTAAAAGATAATTGGAGATATGAATCACCTAAAAGTGTTCATCTATTTAGGTGATGTAATTGTTTTTAAATCCTAAATGTGCTAGACTTCTTGTTAAGGCTTAATGTTGTCACTTGATAAGCGCTGTTTCCAGTGATCATTCGTGAAGTACATTGGCCACATATTGTCTGAGCTGTAGTGAGAAGTGATCCTGAACAACCTAAATAAAATATCAGATTACGTTCAGTGGCATTCATATGGCCCACAGGAAAATTTTCTTGCAAAATTGCAAGTATAGGCCACTTTTGCTGCAGGCCTTTCTCGCTGATCGGCCATCAAAGGCCTCTCTGGATAGTATATTGCTTTTAGACTTTTCCAGTTGGCATAAACTCCAGGGCACAGAGGCTGAGTTGTCTGAGTTTCTTAAAGTCCCTTTACTTGGCTTGAAAGGCGGATAGGGTGAGATAAGCACTCTCCTTTCTGCACTCCTGGGGAAGGGGAAGGAGAATGCACAGCACTCCAGAAAACTATCTTGTAGGCATTTCATTCTCTAAACTTCTTTCATCAATCCTGCCATATCATTCCGGGGAGGTGCATGAGACCTGAGGATTGCTAAATGGGCTACACATTTTTCCAGCATGTCCTGTGTGGATGGCCTAGCATCCCTTTTTAAAATTCTTAGGATACTTGGCATCTATTTTTCTCAGCTTTGGAGCTTCTGCCAAAAGACACTGAAGAGTCCCATTTAATATGCCATATATCTTCGAAATGTGTGCCAGGATTGTTCTATGGTCTTAGCCTTTTTTGATGTTACGGACATTCTGCTAAAGTCTGTGGATCCCCTTCTCAACGGAATACTTCTACATGCATAAAACAAAATACATAGGATTACAAAGAAAACCAATAATATTGAAATAGAGTTTCAACCTTGGACTCTATGGGGGTACAAGTACCCAGGTTAAAAACTTACAAAAGAGGCTGGGCACAGTGGCTCATGCCTATAATCCTAGCACACTGGGAGGCCTAGATGGGAGGATCACTTGAGCCCAGGACCAGCCTTAGAATATAATGAGACCTTGTCTCTATAAAAAATAGAAAAATTAGCCAGGCATGGTGGCATGTGCCTGTACTCCCAGTTACTCAGGAGGCTGAGGTTAGAGGATTGCTTGAGCCCAGGAGTTTGAGGTTGCAGTGAGCTATGATGATCCCACCGCACTCTAGCCCCAGGTGACAGAATGAGATACTATTTTAAAAACAAAACAAAATAAAACAACAAAAAAACCCCCCAAAACTAACATAAGAATCTTAGTGCTTTACAAGAATTATTACATTTATCTTTCTAACACCTCAGGAGGAAACTGAGGCATAAAGCAAGAGGGTAAGTACCTTGCCTAAGACCATTGTGACATAAGAAATATATTACATATTGGGTCTCTGACCCCAGTTTCTGCCACAGAGATCCTAAATCTCTTGGGATTTCCTGGTTGACAGGAGTGCCTTTTGTTCTAATGGGGTGACTGTTGATGGGCTCCAGTATAGCTTCAGGATGGATGAAGGATGGTCACCAGAAAAATCAAACCATGAGGCTTAGAACTTTCAGTCCTATGACCCATCCTCTGTGGAAGGGAGAAGAGCTGGAGATCGAATTCATAATCAATAATTATTACATGATGTAGCCTCCATAAAAATCCCTAAAGTATGGGGTTCAAACAGCTTCTGAGTTGGAGAACACATCCATATGCTGGAAAGGTGGCACATCCCAACTCCATGGCAACAGAAGCTTCTGTACTCAGGACCCTTCCAGACCATGCCATATGTACCTCATCATCTGGCTATTCATCTGTATCTTTTGTAAAATCCTTTGTAGTAAAGCAGTTAACATAAGTAAATGTTTCCCTGTGTTTTATAAGCCATTATAGCAAATTATTGCATGTGAGGAGGGGATTTTGGAAATCCCTGATTTATAGCTGGTTAGTCAGAAGTACAGGTGACAACCTGGGACTTGCAATTGACATCAGAAGTGGGGGCAGTTTTGTGGGACTGAGCCCTTAAGAGGTCTGATGCACTCCAGGTAGATAGTATTGACTTGAATTGAATTGTAGGACACCCAGTTGGTGTCTGCAGATTATCAGAGAATTGTTTGGTGGGGAAAAAAACCTCTATTTATTTAGTGTCAGAGGTGTTGAAAGTATAGAAAAATAGCTTTTTCCTCTTTTAAGCATGCATCTAGGAAGCAGCAGAGAAAGAATTCAGACCCAGGCAGTCTGACTCCACAGCATTGTTTTGATGCTATGCATACAAGATGCCCTAAATTCATTAATGGTCACTGTAGCAAGTATTGCAGTATTTGGACAGTGGAAACAACTGATATTTTCCATGAACTCCACTCTCTGGTTTAGTGAGTATTACATGACCGCTTTGGTTATCTGGGGGAGGGACAGGCCTTTAGAATTAATCCAGGCTCTACGTTTTTTTCCTGGTATGGATAGCAGAAGACATTGAGTCCCTTGTTTTTTATTTGTTCACTTTTATTTTACTTGTAGCTAACATCATCTTAACTAATATACCCAATAAGGGCTAAGATTGAGTACAGTACTCTGCCAACCCAGAAGAAAGACTTGGAGCAAATTACATTTGGTTTAGAAAAATAAATGAAATGCAGCATTTCTTATTCTCCTGTTGAAGAGTAAGATCTGTACCCACTGTGTAATAGTATCTCTCTCATAATGTTTATTGGGGAATTAAAGGAGATAATGTTCTCAGGAAAGTTGCTTTAAGTGGTAGTCATCACCATTACTGCTCTTCCCATTAGGTTGAATGTTTGGAAGTTGTGGCAAATAGGGAGGAGGCAGCAGAGAGGAAATTGGGGATATAAGCAAAATTAGCTTTACCAATTCCAGATTCAAGTCTCAAGAGCTCCATTTACTTTATAAGTGCAAAATATTTTCACATAAAACTCAGTCTGTGCATTTTTAGTTATTACTCATCTAGTAACATCACACATTGGTGTTGCCATTCTCCCTATTTTCCATTTGACTAAATGGGAATTTTAAAAACAGAAAGGATTGCTCATTCTTGTTCCTTAGATAACAATAGTAACATTTGCTCTCATGTTTTAGCTAGCCTTGCAACATTATTTTGGCTTTTCACCACAAATATGTTCAGCAACTGGAATTCTTAAATCTCTGAGTCTGACGGAATATTTTGGCTAAGGGCGGCACATAGAAACAGCATCGTGGGTTTTTTGTTATTATTTTTGCTGCCCTATCTCTCTATTAGTTTACTGTGTATTAGACAGAACCTGAGAGCAGTGACTATCCCGCCTAATAATTGGCCACATTCACAATTCTTTGGTTGCCTAATTCAGAGTGAAACACTGAGAAAAGTTAAAATTAAATTGAAATCAATAATAAATGCATCTTTTATACAAGGTTGGAATGCCTCTTAACACACATTCTTTTTAGGGCCGAGGGTCCATGGTAGAAGTTCTTAATCTAGGATGCATGGATTGGTTTTGAGGGTTTGAAATTGTATATATTTTTTTCGCTTAATAATGTATGAGCATGTCTCTGTGCATTTTTCTGGGAAAAGGTTCCATAGTTTTCACCAGATTCACAATCGTCCTAGAACCCCCAAAAGGTTAGGAACTACGATAATCGTTCTTTACATGCTTGTAAAAGAATGCAATTTATTCTATCTCGTTCTCACGTCCACCTGAAAAGACGGGAGACTCTACCCTAAACAAAAATGGCAGGAGCTGCTTCACACGCAGCCCCTCACGCGGAAAGGCTAGAGGGCACCTCCACTGTCTCTCCACAGTCACACTCCTGACCCCGGAAGGACTCCGCCTCCCGCGGCCAGGCTGCCGCTCAGCGTCGGGCTGCGGCTGGGAAGCAGGCGTGGGCGCGCATGCTGTACCTGGCCTGGAGCTCCAGGTACGTAGGTGGCGGGACTGGCCGAAGCTCAGAGTGGGGTCGCGACGTTGTGGGGCCAAAGGCCGCGGGGCGAGGGAGACGCAGGTTCGGGCGTCGGCTTTAGCGATCAGGACTCTTGGGGCAACGGAAAGCCGGAGGGTCTATTTCCATACTACCCTGCATCCGCTGCATCCTGTCTGATCGCAGAGGCTAAGCAGGACTGGGTCTGGTCAGTGCTTGGGTGGGAAAGCGGGAGGGCTCCCACGCCAGAGGGAGGCCCACAAGGGAGCGCTGAATTGGGGTGAGTTCTCCAAGGCTCTGAGCCAAGGGAGGGTCTGGGCGGCCGGGCTGGGAGTAAGCCCCTTTTCTGGTCCTCTGGTTAAAAAAAAAAAAAAAGAAGAAGACTGCAGAGGGTTGTACGGTGAGGGGCTTTGGGAAGAAGAGTGCTGGAGGTGGGGCAGAAGGTGAGGTCCGATGTTTGGCTTGGATGTTAGTGGTTTTGAGCAGGGAGTGGTTTTTGGATATGGTAGATTACGCTTCATTGAAGGTGCTTTCAGAGAATAATACATCTTGGCAGTATTGTGGCGTCGGGTTCTTCTGTGAAGTTATTAAACATCTGCTTTCTAGACGGAGGACTCCAAGAGATCTTGTTCTTGCAAGGACCTTTAAGACCTCTATCATTATTATTTTATTTTTGTTGCAACGAAGCATTTTTGCTCTGTTTAAAGTATCTTCTCAGAGTTTGGTTGGATAGATTTATGATTCACGTTAATTTTTTTGGTATTTCGGACTTTCATTCTTGGTTGGATTATAAAGTCAAAGTTGTAGAATTTTAAAATGTTTAAGAAGCAGTTTATAAAGCCAGGCATAGTGGGTTACACCTGTGATCCTACTATTTTGGGAGGTCCAAGCAGGAGGATCCCTTGAGGCCAGGAGTTTGAAGTTGCAGTGAGCTATGATGACGCTGCTGCACTCTAGCCCAGGCAACAGAGCGAGATCCTGTCTCAAAAACAAAAAACAGAAGGGAGTAGTCTAGAAAAAGAGAGCACAGAGATACAGGCAGAAATAAAGGACCTAAGGAACATACAGCAAATAAGCTTTTATAGAGGGATTATTAGTAATTTTAATTTTCTCTTTGGTAATATAGAGCACTATACCAAGAAAAGAAATACAGAATTTGGTAGGCATAAACATTCTGGTTACTGGAGAAGCCTATTGTCTTGTGCACCAAAGATAGTTTTCAGGCTTTTTCTTGGTGGAGATGAAATATTCCTCAGGACCCTTTGATTTCATGCCCAACAGACAATGTTTTTGACTTACTAGTTCAGCTTCCCACAGTATTTTAATTTCAGAGAGGGTATGTTTTAAAAGAATATGTAAGTAATCTGGTCACTAGATAATGTGCTTCTTTATCATACATGATTTGATTTGTAAACTGATTTATACACCGATACCATTTGAATTTGTTTAATGTGTGTTCAATTGGGTACACTGATAAACTTGAATTTCTGGCTTTATAAAGCAGAGACCCAGACCCTGAAGCATTACGATTCTATCAATCTTCCAGTACCTTAAGAATCTCTCTTTGAGTGACAGCTGCTTCCTCTGTAGATATCTGATTTTTCTTTCTTTGGTTGCAAGAGAATTAGCATGCTTTAAAGCAATATCAAAATTATATGGCATATATGTGGCATTTCTTTTATGATATTTAAAATTGGACAGTAGTAAAATAAATGCAAGTCTGAGGCTCCTCTCCAGCCCCAGGAGTCTGTTCCAGATTCTATTTGGCAACCTCCCCCCACCCCCCTCCCGTTATATGAAAGAAAGGAGTAGGAAAAAGTAGATTTTAAGTTACTAACTAAAAGCTGATACATTTTTATTTAACCAAAAAAGAGAGGATCTGGAAACTGTAATTTTCTAGGAATATTTGCTACCTAAACTAAAAGTTTAGATCTAACTTTTGCTGCTTTGGTGATTAATAAATATAATTTCAGCTCAAGTGTAATATCATGAATAATGGACTGCCAAAAAAAACTGATAGAGCTAAGTTTTCAATTTGTTTCTTTCATTGGTAAAGTAACCAGAAATCTTTGTGGCCAATATGTTTTTATGTTTCATTTAATGAAGGTTAGAAGAGGAGTCATGTCAGAAGAAACAGTAAGCGAATCACAGTTTTCCTTGAAGACAGCAGCTCTAAGAGTGTTTGATATTCCTCTGTGTTGGTACTATTCTCTCTCCCAGGTAAACAAAAGAAGCAGACACAAAGTTGAATAATAAGTTTATTGCTCAAGAGTTGTTTTATTTATGCTATTTAAATTTAAATTGAGGTTTTTATATGGCACATTCAAATGTTTGTTAAAGTAATTTAAAACCTACTTGGTTTTTATTTATTTTTTGGGTTTTTGTTTTCTTGGTTATCATGTTTATAACTCTTAAAAGGGGATTACGTTACTTTAAAAAAAGTTCCTATCTTAAGTGAATTTACACAGTCTATTACAATTATTTTCAGTGAATTATGTTACTCCAATAAACCTGTTCTCACTATTATAATCCTTTTTATTTTGGTAAAGTACACATAACATAAAATTGACAATTTTAACCATTTTTAAATGTACAGTTCATTAGCATTAAGCACACTCACATTATTGTGCAACCAATCTTCACATGTTCTATTTATTATTTAGTTTTGGTAGACTTAGTGTTTCTAGGAATTCATCTATTTAATCTAGGTTATCCAATTTGTTGGTGTATAATTGTTCACATTATTCTCTTATAATCCTTTTTATTTCTATAGAATCAATAGTAATGTCCCTACCTTCATTTCTGATTTTTTTTCTTCTTAGTCCATCTAGCTAAAGGCTTGTCAATTTTGTTGATCTTTTCCAAGAAGCATCTTTTGGTTTCATTGATCTTTTGCTATTGCCTTTCTGTTCTGTTTCATTTATCTCTGCCCTAACCTTTTTTATATCCTTATTTCTGCTAGCTTTGGGTTTAGTATGTTCTTCTTTTATAGTTCCTTAAGTTGTAAAGTTAAGTTGTCGATTTGAGATCTTTCTTATAGTGTATAGTCTTCATTGTGTAGTCTTACATTCCCATGTACTTTAAATACTAATATATTTAAATTTGATCTAAGAAGATTATTTTCTTTTTGATAATAAAGTCATGCAAGTTTATAAAATATAATGAAAAGTAAAGTGTTCTTAATGCTATTTTTAGAATTCATTTTATTGAATCTTTAGCATCCAAAATGAAGGAGCTCATTTTTCCCCCTGAATCTCATTTGATTTCTGTGAGCACTAGAGGGAAAAACATAGAAATGGAAAAAATAACAATTAATAATGAGTGTAGTAGAGATATTATTAAAGAGAGGTACTGAAGAGAATAATTCAAGTATGTAATATGTTAAGTTTTGACACACACATAAAAATGCATAAATTAAATATATGTGACATCATCACCACAATCAAAATGATAAATATCCCCATCATCTCCAAGTTTTCTCATTTGCCTTTGTAATCTCTCCCTCTGTACCCCCCTGTCCAGCTCCCCTCACCGACTTGTCCTCAGGTAGTCACTGATCTGCTTTTCATCACTATAGATTAGTTTACATTTTCTAGAATTTTATATAAATAGAATCATATAGTACATACTCTCTTTTGTCTGGCTTCTTTCACTCATCTTAATTATTTTTGAAATTTATTCATGTTATTTTGTGTATCAATAGTTGATTCCCTTTTTTTCACTGTTCAGAGACTAGCTTTACATACAATATAACAATATACCCAATCTTAGAGATACATCGTCTTAAATTTTAACATGTATACACCTATGTAGCTACCATCTCCATTGAGTTAATATTTCCAACATCGCGTAAGACTCCTTCATTCCCTCAACCTTACTCCAACCCTAGACTCAAGGAATCATTGACCTTTCTGTCACTACAGGTCAGTTTTGCCTCTTTTTAAATTTCAAATAAATGAAATCATACAGTATAAACTCAGTACGTTTGGCTTCTTTCACTAGCAGGAGATTCTTGTTTTTGCACATAGCAGGTATCTATGCCTTACTGCAGAGCAGCATTCTATTGTGTGGACATACCATGGTTCATTTATACCTTCACCTACTGATAGACAGTGTGTTGTTTCCACTTTTTAACTATTAGAATAAAGCTCCTGTGATCATTCTTGTACAAGTCTTTGTGAGGTCATGTTTTCAATTCTCTTGGGTAAATATCTAGGAGTGGAACTGCTGGGTCATAATGTAAGTGTGGAAAAAGCTGCCAGAGTAGTTAGAAAGTGACCGTACCGTTTTCTATTCCCAATGGCAATGTATAAGAGATCTGGTTGTTCCATGTCTCTGCCAACAGTTGGGATGGTCAGTCTTTTTAATTTTAGCCATTCTGTTGGGTTTGCAATGGTATTTCACTGTGGTCTTAATTTGTATTCTCCTAATGACTAACGATGCTGAGCATCTTTTCATGTCCTTATTTACTACTTGTATGTCTTCTTTTACAAAGTATCTGTTCAAAGTCTTCTGACCATTTTTAAAAATTAATCTGATCATCTTACTGATTTGTAAGAATTCTTTTTATTTTTCTTTTCTTAGATACAGGGTCTCACTCTTTGGCCTAGTGCAGTGGTGGTACAGTCATAGCTCACTGCAGCCTCGAACTCCTGGGCTCAAGGGATCGTCCTGCCTTAGTCTTCTGAGTAGCTGGGACTACAGGTGTGTGCCACCATGCCCCGATAATTTTTTAATTTTTTTGTAGAGATGAGGTTTTGCAATATTGCCCAGGCTGCTCTCAAAGTCCTGGCCTCAAGTGATCCTCTCACCTTGGCCTTCCAAAGTGCTGGGATTAGAGGCGTGAGTCACTGCACCCCACCTCTAAGAATTCTTTATGTATTCTGGATACATGTCTTTGGTCGGATATACCTATCACAAATATTTTCTCTTAGTCTATGGTCTGCATTTTCACTTTGTGTCTTTTGAGAGTAAAAGTTTTTAATTTTAATAGAGTCTAATTTATCAATTTTTTTCATTTATGGTTCATGCTCTGCCAAACCGCTGCCAAACCTCAGCTTGCAGAAGTTTTAGCTTTTATACATAGGTCTATGTACCATTTGAGTTAAACTTTGTGTCCAGTATGAGATAAATGTTAATAAGGTTCATTCTTTCCCACAGGTATCCTGTTGTTTTACTGTTGTTTATTGAAAAGATTCTCTTTCTCTCATTCAGTTACCTTGACACTTTTGATAAACAGTCAACACTATATTGCTGAATTATTTCTGAATATTCCATTCAGTTCCACCGATTTACATGTCTGTCCTTGCGCCAATACCTCGCTGTCTCAATTAAGGCAGTTTGTAGTGTGTCTTGAAATCGGTCAGTGTAAGTACTCTAACTGGTTCTTTTTCAAAATTATTGTGGCTACTTTAAGTGCTTTACATTTCTGTGGAGGTTTTAGAAATCAGTTTGTTGATTTCTACCCAAAAAGCTGCTGGGACTTTGGGATTGTGTCAAATATATGGGTCAATTTGAGCAAATTGCCATTGTTAACTAAAAAAACAACTAACAAGTTTGTACTTTGGAAAAAGGAGAGCTTTATTTTTTATAAAGGGTAACAATCTGTTGGGTGGGCATTTCAGCAGGCTGGGAAGCAGAGCCCCAGCCAGAAGCCAGGCACACATGTTTAAAAGAAGAGACATAAGGGAACAGGATTTTATACTGAGTACGGTGGTCAAATATATATATTCAACAAGCTATAGAAGGAGTCATAAATATTTATAAAGGGGAAATCCTGTGTTTGTAATTGTGTTTTATATCTCTCCTATCCTGTCATGGCTGGGAACTCAGTTTTAAGATGTTTCTGGGGTCCCCTTGGCCAAGAGGAGTCTATTTAGTTAGCAGAGGGCTTGGGATTTATTTTCAGTTTACACCATCTCATTGAATCTTCCAATACATAACCATGGTATCTCCATGATATTGTGGAATATGTATGTGGTCTTTCCATCTCCTGACATACAGTTCCTGGAATCTCCATAGTGATAATAGCGTCTTTTGTGTGCTGCTGAGTTGACTGGTGGCTGGCACCCCTGGGTAGTTTCCGGATGGGGCTGGTCACCAGAAAGACCAGTGCAGGATTAGAAGGTTGGGACATTCAGCCTTACCCTTCAGTCTCCAGGGAGGGGAGAGGTGCTGAAGGTTGAATTGATGCCAATGATCAATCATGCCTAGGTAATGAAGCCTCTGTGAAAACGCATAAGAACAGGGTTCAGAGCTGAATGTGTGGAGGTGCCTAAAGGGCGGCGTGTCTGCAGAGTGCATGGGAGCTCTGCCCTGCTTCCCACACGCCTCACCCTATGCATCTCTTCCATCTGGCTCTTCATCTGTATCCTTTGTCATATCTCTTAAAATAAATGAGCAAATGTAATGAAGTGGTTCCTTGAGTTCTGTGAGTTGTTCTAGCAAATGAATAGACTCTGAGGAGGGGCTAGTGGAGTCCTGTTTCATAGCCTACTGGTATCTGAGATGGGGCTCAGTCTTGTGGGACTGAGCTTTCAACCTGTGGGATCTGTTGCCAATTCCAGATAGATAATATCTGAACCGAGTTAAGTTATAGGACCCCCAGTTGTTGTCCGTTGGAGAATTGCTTGGTGTGTGGGGAAACCTCCCCACAGCTGGTATCAGAAGTGTGTTGAGTCTGTGGCTGTGTGGTAGGAGAGAGGGAAAAAAGAGCTTATTTTTTCCTCTGGCAACCTCTTTCCATTTGTTTATATTATTAGGTCATCTTTAATTTCTTTGTTACATCTTAGTTAATTCCTTTTTGTTGCTGAGTAGTATTCCATTGTATACTTGTACTGCAGTTTGTTCACCTTTTCACCCATTGATGAACATTTGGATTGTTTTCTGTATTTTTTTTTGAGACAGAGTCTCACTGTGTTGTCTGGGCTAGAGTGCCGTGGTGT
>VBSM01000529.1:57538600-57554517 GCA_008086735.1 Cheirogaleus medius
AGCCTCCCAGAGTGCTAGGATTACAGGCGTGAGCCACTGCGCCCGGCCTGTATTTTTAATGATAAATAAAGGTGCTAAGAACATTCCCATACAGGTCTTTATGTGGACATGTGCTTTCATTTCTCTTGGGTAAATACTTAGGAGTAGAATGACTGAGTCATAAGGTAGGTGGTATACATTTAAATTTTTAAGAAAATGCCAGACTTTTCCCAAATGTGATTGTAACATTGTTATGGCCAGTCGTTTAAATTTAGCCGTTCTAATATAGGTGTATAGTAGAATCTCATTGTGGTTTTAGTTTACATTTCCTAATGACCAATGATGTTGAGTGTGTTTTCGTGTCCTTATTTGGCATCTGTTTAGTTGGCATCTTCTTAGTTGATGTATCTATCTAAAGCTTTTGCCCATTTTTAAATTGGATTTTTGTTTTCATGTTAAGTTTTGAGAGTTTGTTTTGTACCCTGAATAAGGAAAATCTTTTATCAGATATTTGATTTACAACTATATTAAGCTCAATCTGTGATTTGTCTTTTCATTCTCTTAACCGTACCTTTCAAAGAGCAGATTTTAATTATGAAGTCCAATTTATCAACTTTTTGATTTTCAGTTTTTTAACGTATCAGTCTTTCGGTGTCATATCTAAGAAATACTTGCCTGTGCTCGCTTCGGCAGCACATATACTAAAATTGGAACGATATAGAGAAGATTAGCATGGCCCCTGCGCAAGGATCACACACAAATTCGTGAAGCGTTCCATATTTTTGCTTGAAGCTCTAGCACAGCTGGGGGGGGAGGGTTGGCAGGGGCAATATATGTAACCCTAACAATATCTGTACCCCCTTAATATAATGAAATAAAAGAAAAATAAAAAAAGAAATACTTGCCTAACCAAAGGTCACAAAGATTTTCTCCTATGTTTTCTTCTAGAACTTCTACAGTTTTAGGTTTTATATTTAAGTCTGTCATCCATGAGTTTATTGTTGTATATGTTATGTGAGGTTCTGATTGAAGTTCCATATTTATTGCACATGGATAACCAGTTTTTTCTAACACCAGTTGTTGAAGAGACTAACTGAATTGCTTTTGCACCTTTGCCAAAAATCAGTTGTTCATATATGTGTTTTTTATTTCTCTCTCCTGTTCCATTGATCTGTTTGTTTCTCTTTATGCCAGTATGACACTGTGTTATCTACTGTAGCTTTTTGAGTCTTGAAATTGGGTAGTATTAGTCCTTCAACTTTGGTTTTCTTTTTTAAAGTTGTTTTGGCTATTCTAGGCCCTTTTGTATTTCCATACGAACTTCAGAATCAGCTATTGGTTTCTACCCAAATTAAAAAAAATAAAGCTTGCTAGGATTACCACTGGGACTTCATTGACTCTATAGATTAATTTAGGGACAATTGACATCTTTATTGAATCTTTCATCCTATGAATGCATTACATCTCTCCATATATTTAGGTTTTCTTTCTTTTCCCTCAGCAGTGTTTGCTAGTTTTCAGGATATGTCTTTCACATCTTTTGTAAGATTTATTCTTATATATTTCATATTTTTATGCTATTATAAATGGTATTTTTTAAAATTTCAATTTCCAATTATTTGTCAGTGTATAGAAATAGGAATTTTTGTATATTGATCTTGTATTCTACAACTTTATTAAATTCACTTGTTAGTTCTAGTAGCTTTTTGTAAATTCTATATTTTGTATATAGATCATGTGTTTTTGAATAGTAACAAATGTTTTTAGTCTACTAATACATTATAGTTTGAAAACTTATGTTCAGTTTTTCATTTTTAAAAATACTTTTATTATGGAAAATTTTACTCATACAAAATAGAGTAGTTTAATGAACTCCCATGTACCTGACACCCAGCCTCAATAATTACCAACTCATGGGCAATCTCTGTTCTCCTACCCACTTCTTCCCCTTACCCTCCCATTGGATTATTTTGAAACAGATGCAATACATCATATTATTTCATTTGTAAATATTTCTTTGTATATCTTACCTCTTAAAACATAACTACCAAAACATTACATCTTCCCAAACCAATAGTAATTCCTTAATATTCCAGTCAGTGTTTACATCGCTACTATTATCCTATGAGTATTTTTTGGTTTTTTTTGTGGAATTGAGATAGTTCTTTAGTCTCTTAGGTATATTTCAACTCTTGGATCTTTTTAATCTGTAGGCTCCCTCTCCATCTTTCTTTATTGTTTGCATTTTCTGTGGAAGAAACCAGGTTCTTTGTTGTGACAGGATATTGTTAATTGCATTCTCTTTTCACTGTATTTCTTACGAATTGGTAGTTAAGATCAGAGTGTCAATCAGATTCAGGTGGTTCTCCGCCTCCCCCAAGCTAGATCATAGGAAGTACATAATGTCTGATTGGCTCTCTTTGTAATGTTTATGACCTAGGTCTTTGATGATTATAGTCCAGGTATGCCAATTCAAGGTGACATCTTTCTTTTCTTTTTAATTTATTAGCTAGAATATTTCTATAAAGAGAAACTTTGTGTCATTAACTATTTTGTTACTCAGATACAGCGTGCATAGAAAAGGCAGAATAATTGTTTGATTCTTTCCTTTTTTTAAACCGGGTTTTAAAATAATGAGATGGTTCCCTAGTGTCCTTCATAATAGATCAATGAAGGTTTTAAAAAAATCATTCTGGATCTGGCACAGTGGCTCATACCTATAATCTTAGCACTCTGGGAGGCCAAGGCAGGAGGATTGCTTGAGCTCAGGAGTGTGAGAACAGCCTGAGCAAGAGCAAGACCCTGTTTCTACTAAAAACAGAAAAATTAGCAGGACATGGTGGCATGCACCTATAGTCCCAGTTGCTGGAGAGGTTGAGGTAAGAGGATCACTTGAGCCCAGGAGTTTGAGATTGCAGTGAACTTCATAACACCACTGTACTCTGCCCAGGGCAACAAGGCCAGACTCTGTCTATTAAAAAAAATAAAATTATTATTCTAATTTCATGGATTTAATGGTATTTGATGTTTTAAACAATTGCATTTTATTTATCCTTATTTTTTTTTTTTTTTTTTGAAACAGAGTCTCACTCTGTTGCCCTGGCTAGAGTGCCGTGGCATCAGCCTTGCTCACAGCAACCTCAAACTCCTGGGCTCAGGCGATCCTTCTGCCTCAGCCTCCCAAGTAGCTGGGACTACAGGCATGCACCACCATGCCTGGCTAATTATTTATCCTTATTTATTCTCAAATTATCTCAAGCACCTATTCAAATTGGCTCCTAAGTGCTTTTGATACAACTGTGGTGATAGCTTCTTTGCTCTCTGGTATAAATGATACGGGCTCATTTTGTACTTTTCCTGCTCCATCTCTGGAATTAGCCACCTCTCCAAGGAACCCTTCGGTGTAAAATAATATTTAAAGACAACAAATTATATACCATGATTCAATTCAGATTAAATTGAATGGCTTTGTAAAGGAAAACAATCTCCCCATAAAATTCTACCAAAGGTTCATTGATTTGAGTTAATCTGGATTAGAAACTGTGTTGGTACAGCTTTATTTAACAAAATTTTTTATTTTGAAATAATTATAAACTTGTAGGAAGTTGCAAAAATTATGCAGAGCAGCCCAGTATACTCTTCATCCAGTTTTCCCCATCTATAGTTTTGTGATTTTAAGAATACTATAGAACTTCGGTCCCCATTTCCTGCACCTGAGCTCCCCTGCTTTAACAACACCCCCCATGGAAAAATTGTCTTCCATGAAACTTAGGAACCTGGCCCCACAGCAGGAGGTGTGCAGCAGGCAAGCCTTCATCTGTATTTACAGCCACTCCCCATCACTCACATCACTGCCTAAAGTCCACACCCTGCCCCATCACTTTGTGGAAAAATTGTCATCCATGAAACCAGTCCTTGGTGCCCAAAAGGTTGGGGGCTGCTGCATAGAATGTCCCTCAGTTGAGTTTCTCTCATTTTTTTTTATTCTTCTTTTTTTCTTTAAGAAATAGTATCTTGGTTACCCAGATTGGAGTGCAGTGACGCGATCATAGCTCACTCTAACCTCGAATGGTCTAGGGATCCTCCTGCCTCAGAGTAGCTCAGACTACAGGTGGGTGCCACCATGCCAGGCTAATTTTAAAAATATTTTTGTAGGGATGAGGTCTCACTATGTTGCCCAGGCTGGTCTCAAACTCCTGGCCTCAAGCAATCCTCCCACCTCAGCCTCCCAAAGTACTGGGATTACAGGTGTGAGCTACCATGTGTCTCTTGTTTTCTTAAGATTAGGTTGAATTTATGCATTTATGGCAAAATACCACAATTTCAGGGTATACATGATAATTTCTATATGCCTTGTTACTGGTGATAGTAACTTCGATCACTTGGTTAGGGATTTTTTCCACTGTTTTTCTCCTTTGTATGAATAAATAATAAATTTGGAGGTAGATGCTTTCAGATTATATAAATATCTTGTTTCTCCTCAAATTTTGCCCACTAGCTTTAGTATTTATTTAGATCTTGCTTTCAGAAGTTATTACTGAAGTATTTATTGGTTATTTTCTATTTCTATCATTCCATCTACATTTATTATTTGCAATTGTTCGTAAGGAAGAGTTGTCCCTTCTCCTTCTTTTACTTATTTATTCAGTTATTTATTTATATCATTTTGAATTTTTATTTTGGGAGTTATAATCCAATACTATAATTATTTGTGCTCTAATTATTCCATCTTTGGCTATTGGGAGCTCAGGGTTGCTCCTATGTCCTTTTGACAGCCCCTCTTCTTTTTTCTTTTTTTCTTCCTTTTATCCCCCTCCAGGTTCATCTTGCATTCTTTTCTGCCTGAGTCCTGGAATCAACCACTTCTCCAGAGAGCTTTGGTTCTCTTTAGTGGAGAATGGCATTTAGAAATTAAGATCTGGATGCCAGGTGTGTACTTTGCTACTGGATGTCACTGTTTATAGATCCTCTTAGGAAATAGGCCTAGGAAATATGTGAATGCATACTAATCCATGTATTCAAAATCAGCTTTATTTCTGAATTTATCTCTTTGCATATACATTTTAAAAGAAAAAAACCCCAACAAAGCATGAATTCCTATTGATACTTCCAACTTCAATCCGATAACAGAGGTTTCATTTTAGCATTCCTACTTGGCTCATTTGTTTCTCCAGCAGTGAGACACTTGGCTCTCATTAAATATAGTATATTATCTATAATACATTTATTTTCTGCAGTGTCTTGTATACATATAGTTTCAGAATTGTTACCTCAGTATCCCTTTGAGAAACGAATTTACCAACTAGATTACAATGTTTATGTATAATTCTTTTTGTCTTTGGCCTTACAGTATCTAGTCAAAACATTGTTACTTAAGTCAGAGCCTTTCTTCCCCACCCTCTTCAGTGTGTTTATGTCCTTCACTTGTAACATAGTTTGTCATAGTCTGTGATCCCACATCCTAGTTAATTTTTAAAAATTGATACATAGTACAATCTGTTTTGTGTTGTGCTTAGTGCTAGAATTTTGACAGATAAATGATCGTGTATCCATCACCATAGTACCAAACAGAACAGTTCTGTCACCCCCAAAATTCCCTTGTGCGGCCCCTTTGTAGTTACCTCCTCATCCCCTAACCCCTGGCTACCATTGATCTCTTTTCTGTCCTATAGTTTTGCCCTTACCACATTGTCATATAAATGGTGGCTCATGCCTGTAATCCTAGCACTTTGGGAGGCTGAGGTGGGAGGATCTCTCAAGGCCAGGAGTTCAAGACCAGCCTGAGCAACATAGCAAGACCCTGTCTTTACAAAAAATAGAAAAATTAGCTGGGTGTGGTGGCACACATCTGTAGTTCCAGCTACTTGGGAGGCTGAGGAAGGCGGATCGTTTGAGCCCAGGAGCCTGAGGTTGCAGTGAGCTATGATGATGCCATAGCACTCTAGCTTGGGCAACAGAGTGAGACCCTGTCTTAAAAGGAATTATATACTATATAATCTTTTGAAATCAGCTTTTTTTGATTTAGCATAATGCATTTGAGATTTATTCACATTGCCGTGTATCTGAATAGTTTGCCTCTTTTTATTGCTGAATAGGATTCCATTTTATGAATATAACATAGTTTCTTTTTTCACACTTTGAAGGACATCCTGGTTGTTTCTGGTTTTAGGTGATTATCAGGTCGTGCAGATTTTCTCTTATGTTTTCTTCTAGAATTTCTTCCTTGGATTTTCTTCGACAATAATAGGTTGACTATATTCATGTGGATTTCTTTCTGAGCTCTCTATTCTGTTGCATTGATCCATATGTATTCTTTCACCAATACCACGCTATCTTGATTATTGTAGCTTTATAGTTACATCTTGAATTTGACTATTGTGAGTATTCTACCTTTGTTCTTTTTCATAATTATTTTGTCTATTGTAGTTCTTTTGCCTTTTCCTTATTTTTTAAAAAATAAACTTATCAATATCTACAAAAGGTTTTTCTGTTTGTGGGTTTGTTTTGTTTTGGTTTTTTGTGGAGAGACAGGGTCTCATTCTGTTGCCCAGGCTGGAGGGCAGTGGGATGATCATAGCTCACTATAGTCTCAAACTCCCAGGCTCAAGCAATCCTTCTGCCTCAGCCTCCTAAGAAGCTAGGACTTACAGGCACACGCCACCATACCTGATTAATTTTTCTTATTTTTTTATAGAGACTGGGTCTTGCTATATTGCCCAGGCTGGTCTTGATCTCTTGGCTTCAAGCAATCTTCCTGCCTCAGCCTCCCAAAATGCTGGGATTACAGGCGTGAGCCATTGTGCCCAGCCTGGGCTTTTGATTAGGGTTATGTTGTTTATATAGATCAAATTGGAGAGAAATGAAATTTTATAATCCTTTAATATGGTATCTCTCTCCTTTTATCCTCTTTGATTTCTTTTATCAGTATTTTGTTGTTATTGAGCACAAATTGTTTTAGATTTAGCTCTAATTTTTGTCTTTTTCTGTTGTAAATAGTATTGCTTTTTAAATTTCAAATTCCACTTGCTTATGGCTATTATACAGAAATACTGTTGAAGTGTATAGATTGGCTTTGTGTCCTGTTATCTTGCTTCACTTACCTACCTGCTCTAGGAGCTTTTTTGTAGATCCTTTGGAACTTTCTATATAGACAGCTGTATCAATTGTGAATAGAGTTTTATTTTTTCCTTTCTAATATGTATTTCTTTTATTCCTGTTTCTTGATTTTTTGCACTGACTAGTACTTTTAATATGGCATGAGTGAAAGACATCCTTGCATCGTTCATGATCTTATGGGGAAAGCATTTAGTCTTTCACTATTAAGTATGATGTTAGCTACAGGATTTTTTTTTTTTTTTAGTGATGTCCTTTATCAGATTGAGGAATTTCCCTTTTGTATTAGTTCCCTAGAGTTGCCATAACAAATTACGACAACTTGGTGGCTTAAAACAACAGAAATGTATTCTTTTACAACTGTGGAGGCTGAAATCACACCGTAGTGTTAGAATAGGTAGTCAGTTAGGTATGAGCGAGGGAGGAGGGAATGGAAAAGTTAGTCAACTGGCTTGAACAAACAGCCCTTGAATGAACAGGAGAAGAAAATAGCCATTAATATCCCAGCATTGCACAGATACAAAATGACCTTCCCCGCATTATATCACAATTGTAGTAAGTTAACGTTGTGATTTTGACCCTCCTTGTGGGAAAAACAGGGGAACTATGAATAAGAACAGAATGATCACTGACTGCCCAGCCTTCTCTGACTTCTACAAATAAAAACAGCAAGTCTACTTGCTCAAGGCTTCTTGGGTATGGCTCTGGGTCATGGTCCTCAAATGGGACTCAGAATAAACCTCTTTAAATTATTTTACAGAAAAAAAATTGTCCTGCTGACAAGAAAAAAGAAAAAACAAACAAAACAGGAACAGTTCAGGGCAATTGCTTTTTTCCAGCCTGCCCACCCCCTTTCTTGGGGGTGCACTTTTGCTTTGCACAAGCCTTTCCTAAGCCTGTCCGCTTTCATTCAGTAAACTAGCCACTGTCGCTTGGTTACTGTCGCTCGGTTGTGTGCATCCTGAAATTCCTTTCTGCTGTGTTGGCAAGAACCTTTGCACTGGTGATAAGAGGAGCCACACTTCCTCTGAACCCTTCTTTGCCTCTTCTAGCTCTTGGTGACTCTGGGCATTCTTGGCTGGGGCAGCATAACTCAGTCTCTTTACATGGCCTTCCCCTTTGTGTCTTTATGTGTCCTTTTTTATCTCTTATGAAGATAATCTCATTGGATTGAGGTCTGTCAATCCAGTATGGTCTCTTCTGTATTCTTACCTTAATTACATCAGCAAAGACCCTGTTTTCAAATATGATCACATTCTAATTAATGTTCCAGGTCGACATGAATCATGCTGGAATGCTATTCAACCCACTATACCTTCTATTCCTAATTTGCCGAGAGTTTTTTAAAAATCAAAAAGGGATATTGAATATTTTTAAATACTCTTTTTGTATCTGTTGATGACTTTCTTTAGTTTGTTATGGTAAATTCCGTTGACTGAATTTTGAATGTTGAACTAGATTTGCATTTGTAGGATATACATACCACTTGATCATATATATTATTCTTTTTATATATTGCTGGATTTGACTTGTCAGTATGTTGTGGAAAATTTTTTGTATCTATCAATGAGGGATATTAGTGTATACACTATAGTTTTATTTTTTTGTGATATCTTTGTCTGGAACTAATAACAGGTGGTTCCCAACTTACAATTTTTTGATTTTACAGGGATGCAAAATCATTACAATTTTGACATAATGTACAGTATTGAATAAATTACATGAGCTATTTAATATTTTATTATAAAATAGGCTTTGCGTTACATTATTTTGCCCAAATGTAGGCTAGTGTAAGTATTCAGAGCACATTTAAGGTAGGCTAGGCTAAGGTATGATGTTCTGTAGTTAGGTGTATTATTAATAAATGCATCTTCAACTTATGATATTTTCAGTTTATGATGGGATGTAACCCTATCACAAGCTGAAAAGCATCTGGACTGGCTTCATAACATGATTGGGAAGTATTCCTTTATTGTATGAAATTGATATTATTTCTTCCTTAACTATTTGGTAGAATTTGGCCTTCAATTTTCTTTATTGAAAGGTTTTAATGACATATTCATTTCTTAATAGATATATAACTCTTCATGTTATCTGTTTTTTCTCGAGTGAGTTGCCATAGTTTGTGTCTTTCAAGGAATTTGAATTTATGGACATAGAGTTCTTTATAGTATTCCTTTTCGAATCCTTTTTATATCTGTGAGGTCTGTAGTGATAACTCATCTTTCTTTTCTGATTTTGGTAATTTGTGTCATCCTTTCTTTTTTTCTCAATGAAATTTGCTAGTGGTTTGTCAGTTTTATTGATTCCCCCCTCCCTGCAAAAAAAACCCCTAGCTGTTGGTTTTATTGATTTTGGCTTTAATCTTTATAATACTTCCTATCTCCTGCTTTGGATTGAATTTGTGCTTCTTTTCTTAGATTCTTCAATTGAAACCTTAGATTACTGATTTAATATCCTCTTCCTACCTCCTCCCCTCCCTCCTCCTTTTCTTCTTCCTCCTCCTCCATAGGGTCTCGCTCTGTTGCCCAGGCTGGAGTGCAGTGGCACAATTATACTCACTGTGGCGTTGGACTCCTAGACTCAAGTGATCCTCCTATCTCAGCCTCCCAAGTAGCTTGGGATCATTGGGACATGCCACCACACCTGGCTAATTTTTAAATTTTTTGTAGAGACAGGGTCAGGCTAATCTTGAACTCCTGGGCTCAATTGAACTCCCGCCTCAGCCTTCCAAAGTGCTGGGATTACAGACTCAAGTGCCTGGCTACTTCTTTTTTAATGTAAGCATTTAGTGGTACAAATTTCTCTCTAAAGTTAGAGCTGCATCCCACAGTTTAAGGCTTTTGTCCTTCAGTAGGAATAGAGGGAAAAGGTACTGGTTCAGCTTCATGCCCTCCGCAGAAGCTGCTGTTTCCATCTCCTAGTTCTTATACCATTAGGGAGACCTTTGGACTCTTTCAGTCTTTTCTGTGAGTGCCTGGTGTGATTCATGAAGATAAAATGTGCGAAATTTGCAGCACCTCTCCCCATCTGTCAACAGTGTATATACCCAATCTCCACCAATTTTTCAGACCCTGGTAGCTGACCTCTTCTTACTTATATCTTGCTGTATCTTGTCTGTGTAAGCCAATGTTTATGTCTTATCTCTCTCTTCAAATACCTGTCTCCTTAGTTTAGGGTCCAGTTGGTTGCCGTCTGACCTCAGTGTTCGGATGGAATCAACAAAATTGGGAAAATTGCCATTTGTCTGGCTTTATTTCGTTTTTGGAGGTTGGAAGTGACACTCTTTCTGGCTCTCTATATCCCAAACTTTGACTTTTAGAGTTCCTCTGCATTTTAGGTGATTAATAGTGTTTGTCTCTGAAGAGAAGGTTAATCACTATTGTTCTGATGTTAGTATTTAGTACTTATATAACTGTATTTATCACACTATACTATAATTATTTTCCATCATATCTTTTTCTACTGTCAGCACACTGCTTGAGAGAAGTAAGATCTGTGACCTTCATTATACCCATTGCTTTCTGATTAGTAGTAGGTACTCATTATATGCTTGTTAAATAGAATTACATTAAGATTTTAATTCATAGCACAGCCCTGGTACCTTGTAAAATTCTGAATAAATATTTTGAATAATTTATGAATAAAATGGCTTATTTTGACAGTGTTTAGAAATTGATTTAACTTCTATTTGCCTGAATTTCCAGATAGTTTAAAAAAAGGCTCAGTTTAAAAGTCTGATTTAATCATTCTTGGAATTAAAAATCTTGCTGTGATTCAGACAGAAGATTCAGTTGCATGAGTTATTCATTAGTTGCTCAAAAACAGTTAATGGGGTTGAATTATTTTGTGCTCCTATTGACTCGTTGGGTAATATTGTTTACCTGAGAACTTCAGAGCAATGGACAATAAATTATTACATTTTAAGAAATTTCTTAAAATCAAATTGGGCTAGCTGTCACTGAAAGAGTGAAATCATATTCAGTTGGTAGTATTTAGAAACAAGTTAGATTAAGTTTAGTTCTTATATCCTTACTTCAAGTGAACAAATAAAAGAGATTTTTCTCAATCTAACTGCATCTTTTCCAGATCAAATTTTCACCAGTAGCTAAAAAGTTGTTTGTGGTAACAGCCGTGAGTGCTATATCTGTAATTTTTCTGGCCCATCACTTTAAAAGAAAACGTGGAAAAAAGAAAGGAAAACGATTACCGTGGGAACCAGAGCACCTCATCCTTGAATACACTAAAAGAGCAGCTTCAGACAAAGGTATGTGGAAATAGCTGAATTAAGTCTACAAAAATAATCTTAGGTGTATGTCATAACTGAGTGCAGTGGTTTCAGTGTTTTAGTCTCCAAAATTTTCTTCCTTATTATTTATCTCACAAGTAATACAGATTCATATTAGAAAGATTAGAAAGCGTAGATAAGCAAATAGAAAAAATTAAAATCACTTGAAATCTGCTACCCAGAAATAACTACTAATAATACTTTTGTCTATCAGTCTAATTATATTTGCATTTAAATATCATATTGAGACATAAAATTTTGTATACAAGTTAATTATTTATATATTTTAAGTAAAATTGTGATCATTTTGTAACCTGCTTTTAAAATATTTGACAGTGTATAAGAATGTCTTTCTAGGTCAATAAATATATCTCTGTGCTATCATTTTTAATATATAATTAGTCTGGTCCTTGCCATTAATAAAAAATTTTTAAAAGACTAATATAATTAGGCCGGGCGCAGTGGCTCACGCCTGTAATCCTAGCTCTCTGGGAGGCCCGAGGCAGGAGGATCGTTCAAGGTCAGGAGTTGGAAACCAGCCTGAGCAAGAGTGAGACCCCGTCTCTACTAAAAATAGAAAGAAATCAATTGGCCAACTAAAAATATATAGAAAAAATTAGCCGGGCATGGTGGCACATGCTTGTAGTCCCAGCTACTCGGGAGGCTGAGGCAGGAGGATTGCCTGAGCCCAGGAATTTGAGGTTGCTGTGAGCTAGGCAGATGCCAGGGCACTCTAGCCCAGGTAACAGAGTGAGACTCTGTCTCAAAAAAAAAAAAAAGACTAATATGATTAGTGTTAAGTTTAATTTATTTAATTATTTCCCTATTGTCCCTGTTAGGATGTTTGTGCTTTTCTTTTTTTGCATATACTTATCTGTTTCCTTAGTATATAATTGTCTAGAAGTAAAATTGCTGTCCTTTAAAGCAGCAGTCCCCAACCTTTTTAGCACCAGGGACTGGTTTTGTGGAAGACAGTTTTTCCACGGACTGGGGATAGGGGGATGCCGGGTGTGTGGGGGTGGGACAGGATGTGGTGCGAAGCTCAGGCAGTGATGCCCAGCTGTTTCCTGTCGTGCCACAGACTGGTGATGGGCCTTGGCCTGGGGGATGGGGACTGCAGCTTTAAAGGACCTATAAGTTTTGTTAGAGATGTGGTATATATTGTCAAATTGTATCAACAAAAACAATTTCTTGAGCATGCTGGGTTTCTTAGTTTTTTGCTATTTAGTGTATGGTATGCTTTTGTGATTCATTAGTCCAGCAAATAATTAAAAGAGTTGCTATATCATGCCTAGTATAGTGAACATTACAGTAGTAATGATGGCTGATCAGTTACTGGGATTTTTATTAGGTCTCAGCTAAGTGCTATATATTCAGTGCTTTATTTAACCTTACAACAATCCTGTGAATTAGGACTATAATCCCACTCTATTCTTCCCATTTTCCATATAAAGAAAATTGAGTTATGGAAAAGTTGACTGATTTGTCCAAGGTCATTTAAGTGCTGAAATTTGAATCCACTAATGGCTTAACTGCTGCATTAAGAAAACTAAGACATGATATCTGCCCTAGAAGAATGGATAGATAGATGGGTAGAGGAAAGAGAAGTATAAGAAGCTAATTATAGTCTGGGCATGGTGGCGCGCGCCTGTAGTCCCAGCTACTCGAGAGGCTGAGGCAGGAAGATTGTTTGAGCCCAGGAGTTTGAGGTTTTATGTGAGCTATAATGATACCACTAGATTTTAGCCCAGGAAACAGAGCGAGACTCTGTCTAAAAAAAAAAAAACAGCTAATTATAACATTATGCAGTATGGAAAAGGTTTACATGTAATTGAAAGGAAGTATTTATATTTTGTTAAATTTTCAATTTAAAAGTTCATAGTTGCCAGTATTTTTATACTGATTATAAGAGACAATTCACATACCACCCTAATTAATTAGGTGAATGTTTTACTCTTCATTTCAGCAGCAGAATTTAACAGTGTTAAAAACATATAGAGGTATAAATTTTAATAACAGTGTACATTTAATCATTTATACAACTGAGTGAAGTGTTTTACAATCAGAAGCTTTCTGAATGAATATAATATGAACTTTGAAATTTTGCCTAAAATTTAATATTGAGGTTATTTATACCTTTAATATTAGTATGTTTGTTTAATAGGTTCAAGTTGTTCCAGTAGTAGACAGAATTTGACATTATCTTTAAGTTCCAACAAAGACAAAGGATCTCAGTCTTGTAACTATACTAATGGAGGACTTTTCAGTAAATACTCAGGTTCTGCACAGAGTTTGGCCTCCGTAAGTAAAGAAATAATATTTTTTTATATTTGTTTATCTGTCTCTTGTGGTCTATTAGTTAAGTGTCATAAACTTAGAGTTCTTAGTATGGGAAGAACCTTAAGAAATCATCTGGTTGAATCTGCTTTCTTCAGGCAAGTAAGTATCCTTTTGCTAAATATTCAGCCAATTTGGTTCCAGGTTTTTTTGAATATGTGATGTGGTCCCATGGGCGCAGGTGAGAATGGTGTTGATGTGGAAGTAGTACATCAAAATTAGATGTTCTGCAAGAAGCTGGACAGTGCAGCCAGACTTTGTGCTAAGTCACAATAATCACTTGATGAGCCTCTTTAGGTAAAAGTGTTTGGCTTGCTAAAACCACTTATAAAGTTCCTCACCTCTTTCTTTGGAGCATTAATGTAGTGTTGACTGTCAAACAAAAGACTTCCCTTCTTTTTTGGAGCATTAATATAATATTAATATTAATTGACAAGGAAGGAATGAAGTTAGTATTTGTTTAAATCTAATGTAGTTTAAACATTGATTTAAAAAGTAGATAGGATATGTACTTGCTTCTAAATGCAGAACAAGCAAAAGAATGTACACTGAGAACCAGGGGTGGTGGTACATGCCTGTAGTCCCAGCTACAAGCTTGGAATAGTAAGGCAGGAGGATCACTTGAGCCCAAAAGTTCCAAATTCTAGGCCAGCCTGGGCAACATAATGAGACCTTGCATTGTAAAAAAAAAGAAAATGTGTTCCTGATCTCCTAAATTCTCCTTCTTGGAGATAAACAACATTGACAAATTTTCTTTTTTTTTGGACAGGATCTTGCTTTGTCATCCAAGCTGGAGTGCAGTGGCATGATCATAGCTCACTGCAGCCCCAAATTTCTGGGCTCAAATGATCCTCCTGCCTCAACCTCCCAGGTAGCTAAGACTACAGGCGTGTGCCACCATGCCCAATAAAAAATTATTTATATAATTATATAATTATTTATATAATTTTTTATTGTTTTTTGTATAATTTTTTGTAAAGATGAGGTCTTGCTGTGTTGCTCAAGCTGGTCTCAAACTCCTAGGCTTAAGTGATCTTCCTGCCTTTGCTGCCCAAAGTGCTGGGATTATAGGCGAGAGCCACCACTCCCAGCCAACAGTTTCTTATGTATACTTCCAAGGAATTTATGCCACTACCATCGTGCATATTCATTTTTTCTTTTTTTTTTTTTGAGACAGAGTCCTCACTCTGTTGCCCGGGCTAGAGTGCCGTGGCATCAGCCTAGTTGACAGCAACCTCAAACTCCTGGGCTCAAGCAATCCTTCTGCCTCAGCCTCCCAAGTAGCTGGGACTACAGGCACGTGCCACCATGCCTGGCTCATTTTTTCTATATATTTTTAGTTGGCCAATTAATTTCTTTCTATTTTTAGTAGAGACAGGCTCTTGCTCAGGCTGGTTTCGAACTCCTGACCTTGAGCGATCCTCCTGCCTCGGCCTCCCAGTGTGCTAGGATTACAGGCGTTAGCCACCGTGCCTGGCCCATCATTTTTTCTTTTATTAGTTTGTAGAACACCATATTCTGTACCTTACTTCTGTATTTCACTGGAATATATATAGCTGCCCATTATGTAATGCCCAAAAAATCCGAAATTTTTAAAAGCTTTGCTGGGGTACAAAGGGCTGCAGACTTTTAATTCCTCTGTGAAACTGAACAGGATAATGAAGAATATGCCTATTCTAAAATGTGAATTTCCTCAGTGTCTGAGAATTGCCTCTATTTAGAATTTTCTCAACTGAAAGCTGAAGTTGTTCTTTTTGACTAGAAGTAGATAAAAGTGAGTTTTATGATAATAGTGTGAATAACAAGTCTTTAGAAACATTTTACTGTACTTGTCTAGCTCACCTAGTCATTGCTCTGCCAGAGCTGTGAACTGCCTGGATTTTCTGCCTCTTAGGCAGTAGATAATGAGTGCCTAAGTTAGGGTCATGACAACAGGAGTGGAAAGGAAGGGACAGGGTGCACAAAATTTGGTAACTGGATATGAAAGGTATGGGAAAAGACTTTGAAGATGCCTTCCTATTTTCTAGTGGAGATTTTGTGGGAATGGAAGTATATTAGTGAACTTAGGAGGAAGAAGGATTTCTTGTGGGAAGATGCTAAGCGGTTTTTTTGACAAGCTTAAAACATGTATTTAAAATATAATTTATGGCCAGGTGCAGTGGCTCACACCTGTAATCCTAGCACTCTGGGAGGCCAAGGT
>VBSM01000529.1:57571868-57599878 GCA_008086735.1 Cheirogaleus medius
GGGTCTCGCTCTTGCTTAGGCTGGTCTCGAACTCCTGAGCTCAAACAATCCTCCTGCCCCGGCCTCCCAGAGTTCTAGGATTACAGGCGTGAGCCAACCATTGTAATAAGTCTTGACACCTGGCAGGGTTAGTCCTTTTACTGTATTCTTTTTTAAAACTCTCCTTGATAGTTCTTAGCCCTTTGCTTTTCCATGTGAAGTTTTGGACAGCTTGTCAAATTTCATGAAAAATTCTCTTAGGATTTCTGATTATTACATTGCATTAATAATGCAATGGGAACTGTGGGAACATTTACATTTTCATAATATTAATCTTTCCATCTATGAACATTTTTTTTTTTTTTTTTTTTTTTTGAGGCAGAGTCTTGCTCTGTCACCTTGGCTAGAGTGCAGTGGCATCATAGCTTATTGCAGCCTCAAAGTCCTGGGCTGGAGCAATCGATTCTCCTGCCTCAGCCTCCCGAGTAGCTGGGACTACAGGCATGTGCCAGCATGCCTGGCTTATTTTTCTACTTTTGTAGAGACAGGGTCTAGCTCTTGCTCAGGTTGGTCTTTAACTCCTGATCTCAAGTGATCCTCCCACCTTGGCCTCCCAGAGTGCTAGGATTACAGGCATTGATTCTTTATTTAGGTCATTTATGTCTTTCATAATGTTTTATAATTTTCCCCATAAATATCTCATACATCTTTTTCCTAAGCCCCTTATAGTTTTATTGTTTTTAAATGGTACATTTTTAAAATTTACATTTTCTAATTTTTTATTACTGGTATCTAAAATGTTACTGATTTTTGTATTTGAATATTAACAACCCTTGTGAACTCTTATTAGTTCTATTACCAGTAATTTGTCATAGGTTCTTTTAGACTTTTTATCTAGACTATCAACAGAAAGAAGCCAAACACTGTAAAAGAGATTTATTCTGAGCCAAATTTGAGGCATGACCCGGAGCCATGCCCAAGAAGCCTTGAGCAAGTGGACTCGCTGTTGTTGGGTTACAGTTTGGTTTTGTACATTTCTGGGAGACAGGGATTATAGTTAAAGTCATAAATCAGTACATGGAAGGCATACATTGATTTGGCCCAAAAAGGTGGGCCATCTCGAAGTGGGGGCTTACACGTTATAGGTGGGTTTAAAGATTCTTTGACTTGTAATTGGTTAAAGACTTGAAGCTTTGTCTAAAGGTTTGGAATGTTTTAAGTTAAGGAGCTCTGTTAATCATAGACCAGCAACCAGACATATATTCGTCATGTACACTGAGGACCTGCGGGTTTGTCTTGCATACCTGTAGGCCTGTAAATGGGTTACAAAGGATGTCTCCAAGTAGGGAGTGGAGCCTGATGAGGCATGTCTGACCTCCCTCTTCATGGCAGGCAGTTTAGTTTTAGGATATCCCCTTGGCCAAGAGGAGGTCAGCAGGTGTGGGGAAGCCTTAAGATTTTATTTTAGTTCATGAGACCACGTATTATCTATGAATCATAACATGCTTATTTTTATTTCTAACCCTATGCTTTCATTCCTCCACTCCCTCCATTTTCCTGCTCTGGGTGGATTCTTATAATCTTTTTACCTCTGAAAAGAGCTATGTCAAAGGATGATAAGTTAGCTCGCCCACTCACATAATCAAAGACTGTATCCGAATGGCAATAGCCTCTCAGAGAAGCATTAATGGCAGAGAAACACAAGAAGGACTACTAAGGCAAATACAGCTTAACCATCAATTCATAAGTATTTAACTGTTTACTGTGTGCCTTATGTGTGGTGAGATTCAGATGAAATAAGGGCTAAAGTCCTCCTGTCTTCAGGTTGCTTATGATCTGATTGGCTAATTTTTATCCTTATAAAACAATTAGAAAGCAATATTTGTTAGTATATTCCTCAATACTGAGCTGTTTGCATAAAATTCAGGGTCTAAACTCCCTCCTCAAAGCAGAAGATCCTTTTAACTTTTTCTCCCCTTCACTCTTTATCATAACTCACAACTGAAGTGCCCTTAGCCTATTTAAGTGACTAAGATAAGAACTTGAAAGTAAACAGATCTTGTTTAGGACATGGGAGTTAATTCTTTGCTTATCTGTGGCTATTTTTTGCTGAATATCTTTGAAATTCATTTGAAGGCCCAAATGTCATGAGTATTAGGTAAGATGAAGATGTATACAGTAGTGTTTTTCTGCATGATTATATTATTTTTCCTTAATAAGTAATTTTGTAAGCTTTAAAAAGTGGCTGTGAGTGGTAGATTCAAAAATGTTTATTATTTTGATTCAAAATACACATCTATGCTATATATATAATATGTGTCACATATGACACAATAAAGTATATATTTATATCTTTTATAGTAAGCAGATTAGTATTATATGAATTATTTTGGTAGAAATTAGGCTTTAATTGGTCACAAAAACTAATGAAAGATTGGTAGAATGTGAGATTAAAATCTAACACTAAGGGATGACTTATTCTTTAGGAGGCTTCTGTTATCATCATATCATGTAGAGTATGTGTCATTACATGCTTTGGTAGTTTATTTCAGTAACAGTACATTCAGAAATTAAGATTATTCTTTAGGTTAGGTTAGGGCAGGACCAATTTGGGCAGGACCAAATTGTTGAATATAATAGTAGTTTAAAAATCTGATTAACAACAGATGGACCTTGTTCACAAGTTTCTGGGGGACATTATTTAGTTGACATGATTTAAATGAGTTAAGTTTAAGCTTATTACTCTACACTTTAGTTGCCTTCTACAATTAATTGGGCTTTATGTTTCTGTGCTCACATTTTCTGTGAAGAGTAGTAAAAATTTGCAATAGCATTATTAGCAGGCAATTCTGAAGCCATAAGTATGACAAATTTTTTTTGGCTGAAACAAAAGACTTTGAGATTCTTTTATACTGATGTGTTGGAACAAATCTAGTCCTTAAAAACAAACCAAGAATTTTTAAAGTTTAAAAGTATGGCTTTGCATATTTCAGATGTGTGTTTAGGCTGATTCTTCATAATCTAGTTTTTGAACAGAATGAACTTGTAGAATGTTAGGTCTGGAATATTTATTTGGCAAACATTTAACTTCCTAGTGTATGTCAAACATAGTATAAGGCACTGGAGAGACAGAGATAAAGATTTCATCCCTCCTGTTAGGCAATGCAGAGTCTAGTTCTAGAGACAGGCATTAAAAAATTATGTAGCACAGTGGAGTAAGTACATAGTTATGTGTTTATAAAGTACTGTGGGAACACCATAGAAAAGTGTATGATTGGGCTGGGCCCGGTGGCTCACGCCTGTAATCCCAGCATTTTGTGAGGCAGAGGTGGGAGGATTGCTTGAAGCTAGGAGTTCAAGACCAGCCTGGGCAACATAATGAGACCCTGTCTCTACAAAAAATAACAAAGCTGGGTGTGGTGACATGCACCTGTTGTCCTGGGTACTCAGGAGACCGGGGCAGGAGGATCGCTTGAGCAGATATTCTATTCAACTCTGCACTGAGCTCTGATTGTACCACTACACTCCAGCCTGGGTAACTGAGCAAGACAGTGTCTCTTAAAATGAACAAAAAGCATATTATTATTTTGGGGGAGTGGGGAGGCTCAAGGGAAGGTTTCACAGAAGGAATGGCGCTCAAAGAAAGATGATTTGTCCACCAGGAAGACAGTTGAGAAAAGAGCGTTCCAAGCAGAGGCAACATGAGTCAAGGTGCAGAGTGAAGCCTGTTTAGGGATCTGCAAATTGTTTGATATGTCTTGAGAACATAATACATGTAGGAGAGTGGTGGGAGATGAATCTAGAAAGGTGGGCATGAGGTAAAACATGAAGGAATTTGCATCGCACCTTTAGGCAAAAGGGAGTTACTGAGGATTATAAGAAGTCATAACCAAATTTATGTGTTTGAAGGAGATTCTGGAAGTGTTGCTGGTACAGTTTAAATATTTTATCCATCTTTCTTGCGGCTCCTTTATGTATAGGATTTTATTGAGTCAATGAGACATCCTTTAAGGGAAAATTAGAGATTTTTTCCAGCTTAGTACTGACTACGTAAATTATCTGGCAGAGAATAGGAAAAGCTGTAAAATTGGACCTCCTGACCAGCAGAGAGATGTTACTGTTTTTTGGTAAACAGCCAGATAGAACATTTAGAAATATTGAATGAGCTTGGTAACAAGAGGAAATACCTCAACCCAACATCTTGTGTCAAATGTCAGCCCAGGGATGAAGCTAGGCTTCATCTTAGCTAAGCTAAGCTAAGACCTTGTCCTCTTCCTTTCCTGCAGAATCACTGTGGTTGGAGGATAAACTCCCTGAGGGTTTATTTTTAGGGAGTGATATGAATTACAGGCTTAAGTTGTATACTCAGACCTCTAAATATACAGAGTACAAATTGCACAACATAAGAGAAATTCGGCTGAGTAATTTCCTCTCATGTGTTAAGGCTCATAATCTTAATTTCAAAGGGTTTAATAATACCATGAAATGAAGCCTAACTGGTATTATACATGCAGGTCAAAATAGGTTCAGAGAAGAAAGCAATATCATGAAAATTGTTGGGGTCCCCCAAACAACGGAAATTCCTGCTGCTTGCCTTTGCCACTTTTGTATTCTCATTAGATCTTAACAGCTTGGATTTCTGTGCTGAGGACCTTCACTGGCCCATTCAAAGCCTTTGTGTGATTTAGAAAAAGGTAAGCCCCTTAGGAAGGGCACTTTTGTTCTATGAAAAAGGTTCACCTTCCTCCAGGAAGATGCAGGCCTGGTATATAAGCTAGATTTCTGCCCCGACTTGTTCCCTTGGCCAGGGGTCTTTTCATAGTATACAGAATAACCACTTGTACCTAGAGGCCCTACTAAAGTCTCTATAACTGTAGGCCTAATCTTAATTTCTTCTTCTCCCACTTTGGGTTAATCCAGTCACTTCTTTCTTCTTAAAAAAAAAAAAAGAAGGTAGAAAATGCTGCTATTCAGCTAAAATGTATGAGTGGCCCTCTTTCCCTTTCCTTCTGTCACTCAGTTTGCCTTGGCAGCTGTACTTCCCAGTTAGGAGTCACAGTTGTTTTGTTGGCTGATGATGGTATATAAAAGTTTTGATAAACAGGGAAAACCAGGGACAACTGTTATGGAAATCTTTTGGGTAGTGTCAGGCTGGTTTTGCACATATATTATTATTTCACATAATAATAATGTTATATGTAAGTTGTAGCACATCAAGAACCGATCAGTTCTCCTTTCTTTTGTTCCAGTGGATTTTATTGTTACTCTTTTCAATATTGAGGCACATGGAGGTTAAAAATCAAGAAAATGTTATAACTTTCTTAGTTGTTTCACTTTCTGAAATTGTGTTGTTTTTGATTTTGGTATTCAACTTCGTTCTTTCTCTCAAATTATACTTTAGCATTTTAAAACAAATCAGGAAAAAAAATCATCCACAGTAGGGATGGACAGATAGACAAAATATGCAAATAATAATAATTTATTAGATTCTTGATTATTTAAACAATTATAGTAGACTCTGTTTGGAAAATAGCTCACCTTGTTGGCAGCAAGAGCTTTTCCATTTTTAATAAAACCATAGAAGGACAAGCTTCCAATTCAAGTTTAAACTGCTGAAAATCACCTGGAGAATAGCTGCTGACATAAAAGTCAGATGACATTGAGACATTTGGCAGGCTGCTGCTTCTCGCTGGTGTTATAAAATCTACAGTGGACAGTCTGGATTTTAAAAGAAGAGTGGCATCTTTGGAATCTTCACTAGAACCTGCTGAGGTTAAAATAGACCCAATGTTTTCTAAGTGAGAAAAAATAGAATGTGCCTAGGGATGGCAAAAGTGAGACGCAGAAAACCCACTTGGGTTGGTCTAGGGAAATAGATCCAGGCCTGAAGTTCCAAGTTCCAGGGCTGAAGTGTCTTCTAGTTTTCTTTTCTTTTAAACTTTTAAAGCAAATCTTGCTTTGGAAAAACTTAAGTAATATGTGAATTATGAGATTGTGAAAGAAGAGGGAAGGCTTGAATCCAGTCAGATTTTTGGCCTAAAATATGTGACAGTTTAGTTAAAATTAAGCATTATAGTTTCAGTGTTCTTCCAAAGAAGAATATTGTTTATGTCTATGCATGAATGTTTTAAAAGTTTTGGGTGATTGAGACAGGTAAAAACATATTTTTAAAATTTTATATTTATTGATTTTAAAAGGTTACAAGAAAATAAAAAGCTATTCCATGAGAGTAAGTGTGGTAGTTTATGGGGTATTTTTCTCTTCTTTTTCTTTTTTTTTTTTTTGTTAAGTTTTTGCTCTGAGTCAGCATCCAATATATATGGGGTATTTTTAATGTACAATCAACATTTTAAAGGAAACTTTCTTTTAGGCACTACTTAGGCTAATTATCATTCATTAAGGGGTATAAACTATATATTTCAGGTATATAAGATAGTATCATAATCTTAGTTAATTTAGGGCTGGATATTAGAAATATTAAAAATTTAAAAAGGATCTGAAAACAAGTTAAAGTAATATTGCAGGCAAAATGGCCCAGAGGAAGTATATAACAGGCTCTCTAAACTAGAGTTGAATAGATATTTAGATGTTTATAATGTGTTCAGTGCTCTCCTGAGGACTGTAGGAACCATCAGAAAAAGGGAAGAAAGAAAAGGAAAGAAGAAATGAGAAAGTCCCTCTACTCAAGCTGCTTCAGTCCAGCTAAATAGAAAGGTTATATATTCAGGCAATAGTTAATAAAAATATAGTTTATTAAATGTACATATTTTTCTTTTGAGTAATAATATGAATAGCTATTTATTGAATGCTTTACATACATTAACTCATTTAATTCTCACACAACCCTATGAGGTTGATTTCATTTCCATTTTACAGCTGAGAAGCAGAAAAGATAAACTGTCTCAAGGTTACATAGCTATTATAATAAATAGCAGAATCAGTATTGGAATCCAAGCCATCTGGCTCCAGAACCTGTGATTTTCAGCTTTGCTATACTGCCTTTCATAGAAGCAACAAATTTGATAATTTTTTTGGAGAAAGTTTACGGGGTAATACTTGAGCTGAGTGTTAAAAAAAAAGAATGTGTGTTCCTGGGTATCATGTGGCAAGGGAGCAGAAGAGTAGTTTATATGTAGAGAAAATACAGGAGGAGCCAGAGGCTTGAGTAAAGAATGCATTTGACAGTGATAATAATAGTGAAAATTATTTTGCACCATGTACCAAGTACTGTGCCTCCACAGATCTTTCAATTAATCCTTACAACAACTCTGTGAAATCAATAATATTATCCTTAGGATACCTGGATAGTAAGTGGCAAGTCTTAGGGTCGTGAGCCAAATGCTGGCTGGCTGACTCCAAAGCCCAGGCCTTTACCCATTGCATTACTGTATGAGAAGTGGGAGTGTAGTGGACATACCCTCAGCTAGGACTGAGAGGTTTGTTTGTTTGTTTGTTTTAGTAATTACTGGAAAATAACACTGGATAGGTAGGATGGTCACAGATTATGGAAAGCTTTGTAAAACCAGATGAGGAGCCATTGAAAGCCAGAACAGTAGCCATTTGATTAGAAAATGGCCTTTTTTTCTAGTTACAAGAAAACATTCGTTGTACATAATTAGACTATTCTTATCTACTGATTACATATGTTAAATGAAATAGAATGGTCTGTGAAAGCATTAGAATGCCTGGACACATAGTAGTCACTCAACAAATGTAAATTGAAGCCAGGAACAGTGGCTCACTCTCATAATCCCAGCACTTTGGGAGGCCAAGGTGGGAAGCCTCCTTAAGGCCAGGAGTTTGAGACCAGCCTGGACAACATAATGAGACCCTGTCTCTAAAAAAATTTAGCTGGGCATGGTGGTACATGCCTGTAGTCTTAACTACTTGGCAGGCTGAGGTGGGAAGATTACGTGAGCTCAGGTTTGAGCTATGATTGAGCTATTGCACTCCAGTCTGGGCAACAGAGACACCCCCCCCATCTCTTTAAAAAAAAAAAAAGAAGGAAGTTGAATCTTCTAAAGAACTTGTAATCTCTTTGTACTGTAAATAAGATGTGAAAAAAAAGGAATGCTGTAACAACACTGTCCAAGAGAAATATAGTGAGCCACAAATGTAATTTTAAGATTTCTAATAGCCACATTGAAAGCTAAAAAGAAACAGGTAAATTGTCATTTTCCCCCTAATTTTAGTCCTCTAGTAGATGTGTCATGATATCTCATTGTGGTTTTAGCATTTTTTCCTGCTAAGAAAAATTTAGTAAGAAGTATCTGAGAATATGAAGTAAGATGAAGCCTTTGGTTTTTAATTTTTATGCTGTCCCTGTCTTTCAATACCGCAATCTAGAGTTGATGATACTTTTTAGAAAGAATATTTTAAATTTTAATTGAATGCATGAAAGCAGTTAGTTTGGGATGTTGCCCAAGATTCTTTCTTCATACTTTTTATTGGCTTATCTAAAAACAGATGTATTATTTCTCTTCATAACTATTAATATGCCATTCCAGGACTCATAACAATTACTGAAGTAAGAGATATGGTCTGTGGTTTATGGACTTGGATTTAATGAGTAAATCTTTTTAGTTCCTCTGGAATTGAGCCATTTTTCTTTGTTAGATTTTTTTAAAAAATAAAGTACAACCATAGTAACTGATCTGATGACATTGAGTAGCTGGTTACTGTTGACTGAAGTAAAACAGACTTTAACAGCTTATGGGTAATGTCTGAAAGGTAAAGTGACACAAGATAAATGTTTGTGTTCCATCCACTGTGAAAATAGCAAAAGGCAATGGAACCAAGAGTTAATTGACTTGTAAATTTAATCCTACTTTAATAATGCTTTGGTATTATGAAAATTGTACTGTGATTTCTTTTTGCACAGTAATACTAAGAATGGAAAATAATTAAGATGATAAAAGTTTGAAAGTTGTAAATGCTAATTAAATTTTGTAAATAAGCTCAAAGTGTGTATTTTAGCACACTTTGAAAAGAGAATTATGGGAATTTTTCTGGATAATTGAGTATCCAAATCTCCAGTTTTTATATGATTTATAATTATCTTGTTTTACTCTCAAGTTTGATAGAAAAATATAAATTTCTAAAATATTTTATTTATTTATTTTTGAGATAGAGTCTCACTCTGTTGCCCTGGCTAGAGTGCTGTGGCGTCAGCCTAGCTCACAGCAACCTCTCAAACTCCTGGGCTCAAGCAATCCTTCTGCCTCAGCCTCCTGAGTAGCTGGGACTACAGGCATGCGCCACCATGCCCGGCTAATTTTTTCTATATATTTTTAGTTGTCCAGCTAATTTCTTTCTATTTTTAGTGGAGATGGGGTCTCGCTCTTGCTCAGGCTGGTTTCGAACTCCTGACCTTGAGCGATCCTCCCGCCTCGGCCTCCCAGAGTGCTAGGATTACAGGTGTGAGCCACCTCCTGGCCTCTAAAATATTTTTGAGATAGAATAATTTAACCTCATTTCATTTTGAGGGGGGGACAGAGTGCAGTGGCGTCATCATAGCTCACTGCAACTTGCAACTCCAAGGCTCAAAGCAACCCTCCTGCCTCATTCTCCCCAGTAGCTGGGAGTACAGGCACACACCACCACGCCTGACTAATTTTTTCCATTTTTAGTGGAGACAGGGTCTCACTCTTGCTCACGCTGGTCTTGAACTCCTGGCCTCAAGCAATCCTTCCCCCGCAGGCTCCCAGAGTGCTAGGATTACAGGCATTAGGTATCTAGCCCAGCCTAACCTCAGATTTTGTCCTATAACTAGTCATTTAATAGTAGGAGGATTTTTTAAGCTCAAAAGTTTTAGGTACTTTAAAAGGATTTATGTAAACTTCATCTGAAGACAATTATAATTTAAACTTGAAAGGTAAATATTTAAAATGTAAAATCTGGTCCCACCAAACATAAAGAGGGAAAAAATATGCTACATGGATGGCAATAAGAATGAACCTTGTACCAATTATGACTTATTCTCTGTTCTGCTTGGCTTAGAGCTTGGAATATAATTGTACAACTTTTGAGTTTAAACTAAATTAATGGTTTGGATTTAAAAAAAGCTCCACACTTCCTGTATAGAGTCACAAATTGTATTTTCTGATACTTAAGGGTTTTTAACAGAACTTGAAAGATTTCTGGTAAAGGTAATGAATTTTATTTTGGGAAAACTGATGGAATGGAAATTTGAATGAATGAAAACCGAGGAGATTTCTGGTTTTGTTTAAAAGAGATAAAGTGTCTGACAAATTTAGCAGATTGAGAATCAAAATAAAAAAAGTCTGTATATATTTTATTCTTTGCTTTTTCATAGTTGTGAGAAATTTTGAAGTATATCACTTGTTTGCTACAATGTAGTTACACATGTGGGCAAGTAAAGTATTGATTTGAAAATTTAATGTTAACAGATTCCTAATAATAGTATGTGAAGATATTCTCATCCACATTCAGAATGCTGTGTATTGCTAATAGGCAGCCTGTCTTGGTATGGCCAGATTAACCATTTCCAAACAATTAAATTTTTACAGCCCTTTAAAATTATTGGGGTAGTTATATTTGACCTTCAAGTCAGCAGAGTAAACATCAGTGACCTACATCTGATCTTTTTTGGCTGTTCAGTCTTTTCAAGTAGGCCTTAAAACCTGAAAAACTCACAAATTTCCTCTTGAATTGTTTTAATTGATGAGCTTATCACAAGTGACTGGCCATACAATATATCATGTTAATAATTCAGTTTATTTGAATGAACCTCTCAATTCTCCCAATCTGGGCAAGACCACTTGCAAATAATTGCTCTGTTTTAAACTAGCTTTGGTATATACTGATTTTACTATGTATAATAAATAATCCAGCTTTGGTTATTGCATACTCAAAAGCCCTTTTAAACCAAAATTAAGCTTAATCCCTTTTTAAATTAAAAATGAACATCTGCTGTATAGCACTTCTCTGTTCGGCAGTGTTTCAGAATCAGTTAAACAAGGGATACTTTGAGAGTCTCGTCAGACTATATTCCATTGATTTGTATTTTCCTTTCAGATCCTAATAGGCTAAATAAAGACAAGGGGGGGAAAAACCAAGCTATAGAATGTGAAGTATGGCAGTGACTAAGAATATCACTTTCTGAACTTTTTACCTTTCACTTTTAAGATAAAGATACAGATATTACCACAAAGGGGAACGTGGATGACTTTGGCCTGCGAGACACGTTAAGCATCGCGTCAACGGATTCCTTTGCTTCAGCGGCAGAGGTAGGACATGTATGTTCCTCATGAGGATTGCTCTTTCTTTTTTGGCTGGAGAGAACAGTTTTGCCTTTGTACTATAATTAGGTTCAGTCACCATTTATTTGGCTCCTATGTGTGGTAGATACTAGGATACAAAGATGTATATAAAGTGAAAATAAGCTTTGTAGTCTCTTTAAGACATCTAACACATACTTTAGGTGAATACTTTCATATGTTGTACATTTATGGGTGAGGCATATAATTTAGTATCTTAATGAAAACCACTTTTTCAACTTATATCAAGAGGGTTTTTTTCCTGCTGGCACATTCATCCTGGATTTTTTTTCAAGAATCTTAAAAATATTAAGATTCCTTAATTCAGAAATCATACTTCTAGATAAGTATTCCAAGGAAGTGATAAGATTCAAAAATTATAAAAATATTCACGGTAGCATTTCAAAAATAATGAAAGACTGAAAACAGTCTAATGTCAAATTGTAGTACATCCATAATTTGAAATATTACAGATCTATAGACATGTTTACAGTAATTTTTAATGACATGGGAACATATGTTAAGTGAAAAGAGTAGTATATAAAGTTTTATAGAGAGTGTATGATTATAACTTTGTATTATAAAAAGAAAACAAAAAAGATGTATGTGGTATATAAATATATAGGAAGAGGAAAAAAGGCTAGCTATAAATACTTTAGTGTGTAAACAGTGATGATCACAGAATTATAAATCTGTGGGCAGTTTATTTTCTACTGAGATTTAAATTTTGTACCAAAAGAGACTGCTTGCAAAAAAGTCATCTTTTTATATATTTTTTCTACTTAAAACAGCTTTAAAAATCACATATGGCCAATATTATTGCAAATAAATACAATGCAAATACTCTGAAATAATATTGCAGTGAGCTATGATTGTGCCACTGCATTCTAGTCTGGGTGACAGAGCAAGACCTTATCTCTAAAAAAAATAAAATAAAATTTAATTTAAAAAATAAAAAAATAAGTCTCTTTCTATTAATAATATGCAACTTTAAAAAATATTTTGCCAGCTAGGGGCTGTGGCTCACACCTATAATCCCAGCATTTCAGGAGGCTGAGGTGGGAGGATTGCTTGAGGCCAGTAGTTTGAGACCAGCCCAGGCAGGCAACATATCGAGACCCCGTCTCTAAAAAGGAAAAAAAATAAAACAAATTAGCCAGGCACAGTGGTGCATACCTGTAAGTCCCAGCTACTTGGTAGGCTGAGGCAGAAGGATCTCTTTGCGTCCAGGAGTTCAAGCATGCAGTGAGCTGTGATCACACCACTATACTCTAGCCTGGGCCACAGTGAGATTTCATCTCTAAAAAGAAAAAAAAATTTTTGCCAAGTGTTTATTGTACTCACTCTAAATTTGTTGTTTAATAAGGTTTAATAAAAACTTTTAAATCCTCATGGAAAACAAAATGTATGAATATACGTTAAAAGGATTCAATATCTAAGAAACATTCTTAGGAAAGCTTCTAGGGCATGAAAGTATGATCTCATGTGAATGTTCCAAGGTAAATTCTTTCATGTTATAAGATTATTATGTTAGATTATTTTTAACTGCATTTATTATATGCCAAGGACTTAAATTAGGGAAAACTATTTTAATGAAGAAAGTTATTAAGACAGTAAGATCAGAACTCTTTGGGGGAAGTTAACAGTTTTTGATTATTTGAAAACTTTTTTCAAAATTGCCAGAATGATTTTTTGCCTATTTAGATAAAAACAATTCCTGGCATAGACTTTTCTCTAAGCTAGGTCAATCATTTGTGAATGTGATTAACAAAATTTTCCTCTATAAGCCGTGCCAAACATTGGTTTGGAACCACAGCTGAGAAAAGTCTTTTTTAAAAATACAATAGGTTTATTGAGATAAAATTCACATGCTACAAAATTCACCCTTTTAAGGTATATAGTTCAGTAGTTTTTAGTATATTCACAGAGTTGTGCAGCCAGCACTACTTTCTAATTCCAGAACATTTTTACTACCTCCAAAATAAATCTCTACCCATAATGGTCACCCTTCAAACCCCCTGCCCCTCAGCCCTTGGCAACCAATAATCTACTTTCTGACTCTATGGATTTGCCTTATTCTAGACATTGCATATGAACGAAATCATATAGTGTGATATATTGTGTTTGGCTTTCTTTCACTTAGCATAATGTTTTCTTTCAAGTTCTGAAAAGTCTTTTAATGTCAGGATGCCATTTCATTGTACTCCTAACTCTTCCATCTGTTAAAGAGATTATCATTTAATAGGTAGAAACTAATATTGCAGAGAGAGCCATTTTCAGCTGTAGATTCCATTTTTCTTAGAATTACCACTCTGCAACATGTATATGTGTTTAACATATAAGTCACAGGCTTTTCTTTAAAGAGAAAATTTTATTTTTTATAATTCAGATATCTCTAGTTGTACTCTAAATGGAAGCTTGGAAAGCTTTTGCTATATCCATCTCTCTGACTTGACAGCACTTGTTTCTAGCAATCCAAAATATACACTAATAAAAATATATAAAAGGACAAAGATAAATATTTAGGAAAATCATAATCTGGAAAGGAAGGACTATATCTATCATTTAAAATTTTTCTTCTGTGAAAGTAGGAAGGCTTGACTGGAGCTGGAAGATCTGCTCCCAAGACAGCTCACTCACATGGATGGCAAATTATTGCTACCTATTTGGCAGAAGACCTAAGTTTCTCACCATATTGACTTTTCTATAGGACTGTTTGAATATTTTCACAACATGGCCCCTAGCTTTCCCTAGAGGAAGTGATCCAAGAGACAGCTAGGTGGAAGCAATGACTGTTTTGACCTATCCTCAGAAATTGCACTCCATCACTTCTGCGATATGCTGTTGGTTACACGATATGCTATTGGTTACACCGGTTATTCAATGTGGGATGGGATGTGAGCAACCAGGATAAGATAATCACTGACGACCAATTTGGTGGGTAGCTATTATAGGTTTATTCCCTTTTTAAATTTCTTTTCTGCTTTCTCTTAGAGGATACAGATAGGTAGTAGCCTGCTTTCTTTAACTATAAGTCCTATTTATAACTTTAGGTGATTGATTTGAAAGTAAACATGTAAAGAACAGTCCATCTTAAAATAGAACTTAGCCTATTTCATAACCCCACTTATAATTGATTTGAGGCTTCAGAAATGTTGTTCCTGGTCTGGAAAAATGGATTAAGGCTTTTAAAAAATATTCACATTCAGCAAAGTCATCAGATGCCAAGGAAGATAAGGCCCAGTCCCTCTTGTACCTCATGGAGGGCAAGAGAAGTAATTTAGGATGTTTGAAATCCTTAGCTAATCCCAAAACATTGTTTTCACAGGTTGCTTTATTTGTAGAATTTATCTGTTTTATTGATTTTTATTGTTGCTCTTGTTACTGACTTCTTTGATTTCTTCTATGGTCATTTTTATGGTACTTGTGAAATATCAAAGGTAACTAATAAGGCAGGATGATGCCTTGGTGTAAACTAATATAGTATCATTTTTCTCTTTGGAAATATTAAAATATGTCCTTTATTTGAAATGTGTCCTTTTGGAGGAAGAATAATTTAAGAACATAGGACATTTCATTATGCAAAAAAAATGACTTCTTTTTCATGGCAAATTGCATGTTTCCATAGCTGGGATTAAACTGTATCATTGACCTCTGCTTCTGAAGTAACATCTCAGCTCTAGTTAAGTTAATCTTTTTCTGAAACCTTTAAAAGAGTTTTTGGGGTTTTGTGAAAACATTCTTCCTATAAAATGTATTCTAAAATGAGAATTTAAGCCAGTATTTTAGCGAGTTGATTTTTGCTTTAAAAAATTTAAGATTAATGATTTAAATAAATGTTTATGAGTTGTCATTGTCTCTTAAGAACTGTTGATGATAATTTTAGCTAGTATCAAATCTTCAATATGATATATTTTCACAGCTGCGAACCTATTTTAGGAGGCTTATTTAAAAGATCACGTCAGCCGAACTAACAAATAAGCAAGGAAGACCAATAAATCAAGACTTAACTCTCGAATCTCTCATTGTTGGATTTGTTCACTTCTTATTAGTATACATTATTTTATGTAGAGAATTTAATTGATACCCAGTTTCCTTCTTAGAGTTTTTCTCTATTAGTAGGTGTACAAGGATCCTATTTGTTTTAACAGTGCTACAAAACTTCAAAACTATTTAGAATCTAAAGAATTTCCATTCTAAGTTATTTTTCAAAAGCCAGTAAGTTTTTTTTTAAACCTCAAAGACTTTGCCATTGGTGTTACATATGTTCCCTGAAATGTGAGGGAAAATGTTACTGAAAGCACAGAATATGTAATGTTAGATATTTTCATCTTCATATACCTTCCCCCCCCCCGTGGTCTAATAGGTATATTTATATTATCCTAAATATTGCTGACACTGAAACTTCTTATCCTTTGGCTCTTTGGATAAGGCTAATAGAGAGGGTATAGTTTGGTGCTTAATTAAGCTCTGGAATAGTATGTCTGGGTTTAAATCTTGCCATTTAGTTGTGGGACTTGGAGTAAGTTCCTGCTAATTTAATCTGTTTCTTCATCTGTGAAATGTGAGTAATGATAGTACCTGTTTTATGTGTTGTCGTAAGGATTAAATGAGATAATCAAGGTAAATCTTTAAGCACAGTTGCTGGCTGACGTGAAATGCCAAAACTAAAGCCTGGAGGAGTACTTCTGGAATAGTGGAGTAAAGATGTCCCAAAGTCTCTTCCACAAAAGCATCGAGAACACTGGCAAAAATTGTCAAAAATCAAAATTTTTAGAACTCTGAAAATTGACAAAAGACTTGCAAAAATATTTGAGAAAAATGGCTGAATCTCCATAAGAGCAGTGAACTTTGTGGATTTTTAATTTGCTCTATTTCTATCTCCCTCTTCATAGTAGTCTTGAAAACCAAGTCTTGCACCTATTTCACAGGTTGCTGTGAAAACCAGCAGCCTGGCATCCACTGGAAGGAACTTAATGGCTTTGGCATTTCCCAAAAGGCCCAATCCTAGAGAATTGTCACTACTTGACCTGTATAGCAACTCCTTGCAAAGCTCTGTTCTCAGGGCTTGTCTGCATATGATCTAACTTAGAGCACACTCTGTTTACAAAGTCCTATCCCTAGTGCCTTTGTTAAAAACAGTCAGTGGCAGTTGTTTACCATTCCAGCTGCCTGAGGTGGCAATACCAGCTGGGGCTAAACAGAGGCTGACCAAAAAGCTCAAAAGGAAAAACTGGGCAAGGAGATGTTCAGAGGAGGCTTTGAAAAGTACTAACATATTTTCGGGAATCTAGAAGGTCATATGCATGTACAGGGCTATGCTCATGCCCAGGAAAAACCTTAGAAGTCCCTAATCTCACTTCTGGCTGACCTTGATGTTCAGTGCAAGTAGGAAGTAAAGGTTAAGGCAAAGAAAAAATAGACTAATTGGACTTTATTAAAAGTAAAAACTTTTGTGCTTCAAAGAACACCAAAAGAAAGTGAAAGGATAGCAGAATGGAAGAAAATATTTGTAAATCATATCTCTGATAAAGGGCTTGTATTTACAATATATAAAGAACTCTTACTACTCAACAGTACATGGACAAATAATCCACTTTAAAATGGGCAAAGGATTTGGATACACATTTTTACAAAGAAGATATATAAATAGCCAACAGGCCAAAGAAAAAAAATGCTCAACATCATTAGTCATTTGGGAATGCAAACCACTTTACATCCACTAGAATGGCTTAATCAAAAAGATGGACAATAACTTGTTATTGAGGATGTAGAGGAATTTGAATTTCCATACATTCCTGGTGGTAATGGAAAATGGGCAGCCACTTTGTAAAACAGTTTGACAGTACTTCAAAAAGTAAAATATAGAGTTACCATCTGAACCTTACATTCTTAGGTATATATTAAGAGAATTTAAAACATGTCTACACAAAACTTGTACACATTATTAGCCTTGTTAGACCTGAAAAACAAAAATAAATTTGTACACAGATGTTCATAGCAGCCTTATTCATGATAGCCAAAAAGTGGAAACAACCCAAATGTCCATCAGTTTGTAAGGAATGGATAAATAAAATGTGGTATATCTATACAATGGAATTTTATTCAGCTGTAAAAGACTGAAGTGCTAATAATGTACTTACATCATAGATGAACCTTGAAAACATTACGCTAAGTGAAAGAAGCCAAATACAAAAGACCACATATTGTTGGATTCCACTTACATTAATTTGCATAGTAGGAAACTCCATAAAGACTATAAGTAGATTAATGGTTTCCAGGGACTAGGGTGAAGAGGGAGTTAGGAGTGACTACTGATGGGTAGGGGGTGATTCTTGTTGGTGTAATAAAAATGTTCTGGAATTAGAAAGTGCTGCTGGTTGCACAACTCTGAATATACTAAAAATAACTGTATTGTGTGCTCTAAGAGGATGAATTTTATGGTATGTGAATTATATCTCAAAACTATTATTTTTTAAAAAACAAAAGCCAAAAAGTACAGTGTGTCATTAAATGGATCACCTGGTATTAAAAAATAAAATCACTCCATAAGTTTTTTTGGTGTGTGTTTTATTTTGTTTTGTTTTTGCTTAGCTGGCTACTCTACAGTGTTTACAACTGTTGATTTTTAATGAACTGTCAGAAGACTGGAATTCCATTTGTAGAGTTGTTACGTGAACCAGAAGCACATGACTGTTTTTCAGTTATAATCAAAGATACATATAAGAAAAAAACCTTTAGAATAGCCAAATTGAGCTTATTTCAATGTTTTTGTAGAAAGTTTTGCTTCAAAATTTTGCTTTATTATTATAAAAATAATGAGTTATAATACTTTTAAGTACTCTATGTATGATGAAATCCTCTTTTTTTTTTTTAATGCTTCCTTTTCAGTTATTCTCACCAGTGAACTATAAGATAAAGTATCACTTTTCTGTGCACTCTGAATTTAAGTAATTGGACTTAACATGAACTAAGCTTGTTATAAAGTTTTACTCTTTTTAACAACTGAATTTTGAAATAAAGTGAATTCAATAGCTATAAAATGCTACTGAATTGTTTTTATACTTTAATCAAATTTAGTGTATTTTGATGTTGGCGAAATCCTATTTTATTTCTTTTATAGTGTTTCTTCTTATATCAGTATAGTCTGTTTTAATCCACTGTTTCCTTAGCTTGCAGAGCACAGAGAAGTACGGCATACCTACAGCCTGGAGTCTCTTTGTCACTGCCCTTTTTATGAAGAAGCCATGCATTTAGTGGAAGAAGGAAAAATTTACTCAAGAGTACTGAGGTAACATTTCAGTTTTGCTTATGTTTATGAGGAATATTACGGTGTTAGTATGATATTTATTAAAAATGTTTGTGAGAACAGGGAGAAATGTTTTTAGGTCCAAGTTAAAAAAAATTTTTTTTTACATGTTCTGTCAGTATTGAGAAGACATGTGTTTTATATTAAGGTCCTGAAGTTAAGCCTTGTTTGAGTCCAAATTTGTAGTAGGCTTGACTTGAATGTAGTTTAACAATTGTCTTCCCTGTTTATTACATAGAACTGAAATGTTGGAGTGCCTAGGAGACAGTGATTTTCTTGCCAAACTTCACTGTATTCGACAGGCTTTTCAGGTATTTTTTTTAACTTAAGCGACTTCACCCAGCCACTCACCCCCACCCTCATGCTAAAGAGTCCAGTGTATATAAACAAGGACAGCTCCTTGCTCGTTATTATCCTTATTCCCAATGGCAAATATAAAGTCTACTAAGCTTATTTTTCCTCCCTACTACTTCCCTTCATTTGTGTCCATGTGTCATTGTCCTCTCCCACGGCTTCCCAGGTCCTCCACCATACTTTGTCAAAGCAGGACATTTTGATGCTGCAGGTGTGTAAAAATGACTGCTTAAAATAAAAGCTCTTATTATCACTTAGTGTATATTCTAGATTTAATTTGGATCAATTATAAAATCATTGATTTCCTAAAAAGAAATAAGGTCATTTAATAAAATATCTTTGTTTTCTTATGTTTTGGGGCTATATAAAATTTATTTCAGATGTTCTAACACTATGTTGAACAAAAGTTAAATTCAAATTTATTCCTCTTGAATCCTTTTTGGACTATAGGATTCAAGAGCTCTTTTTATTTTAGTAAATTTGAATTTCTCTGTGGCCTGTTGAAATAGCACCACATGCAATGCATTACCTGGATTATGGTTATTTATGCATAGATGTGCTATGAAGTTGAATGTCCATTCAAATTCATTATAAGTCTCTCTTTTCTTTGTTTGGGGATGAATTTTTTTCAGGTAATTCTTTCAGAAACAGCCAACAGGATATTCCTTGCTGAGAGTGGAAGGAAAATTTTATCAGCTTTAATTGTGAAAGCACGAAAGGTAAACTTGTTTTGTTGGCAAGGTTTTTATTATTTTTATTGAACTGAATATGAAAATACAGTACATATTTGATAGAAGAAAAGGTTCTGTGGATAGTTGCAAAGGTTCACATTTTAAAAATAAATAACCCAAAGAGCATTGATTTCTACTTGGGTTGAATTATTTTCTATGTATAATATAAAGTCCATACCATTTTGACCAAGTTGTTTTTCATAAATTATTCCCAGTTTGCCATAAAGTCTATGAATGCCATAGTGAGGATCATCATTAGATCTGTTCCTATAACCAGCATGATTATTATTACTATTAATAATACCCCCTCTCTTACCTCCTCAATCCTGTTCAAGAAGAGGGATACAGGAAATAGTGGAGGTCTCAGAAATCTTGAATATAAATTGAGCTCCCTTTTACCCTTACTCACCTTCATGGAACTGAATGAGGCAGAAGCAATGATTAGAACTTCATTCAGACTTTAAGGAACCACTTTCCTTTATGCAAGGTTTCTCCAGATGATGAGAAAATAAAACAAAATAGGCCTTCATGGAGCCATTTGCATACCTGGTTTTCAGACCCAACCCCCTTGAACCTCAATTTCCTCACTTATATAATAGAATTTTATATTACCCTATTTCAGAGGGTTGTTGTGATTAAATAAATGATAAATGAGAAAGCAACTTAATAAAGTGCTAAGTAAATGTAAAGTGCTGAGTATATGTAACGTCATATTAACTACTTGCAATTCCCAAAGTAAATTTTATGTTGCTTTCTCAGCCTTCCCATGACATATAAACCCAGTGATTTGAAATAGAGTTCCACCAGAAGGAGCAGAACTGTAATAAAAGCATCACATAATGTCTGCTAAAACCAAGTTTTCATTTTAAGGACTGACCTAAACAGGCATACATATTTGAGTAGTGAGTAGTTTGATTGTACAGTTCACTAACATTCTTAGTCTTGGCTTTTGCAAAGTATTGGAACAAAATAGTAGACCACATAAATTTGGCATACCTTAACATGTATTTTAGTTCAGTTACTTAATAGAATTAAGATCTCACAAACTTACTTGAAGAGTAACTTATTTACTTTGTAGCCTTTAGCCTTGTTATGAAGTTGAGTTTAGAATTAAAATTTGTTTTCTTCTGCAGAATCCAAAGAAGTTTGAAGATGTTTTTGATGAAATGATCTATTTTTTAGAGCAGACTGATCACTGGGATAGTACTGAAATGGAACTTGCTGCTAGAGGGGTAAATTCAAATTTGTTATATTATTTATTCTTCTTAGTTAGCTATTTGCATGTAATATTTGTGAGTTGAGGCCACCATTTCCTTGTCCTTATTAAATGACAATAAAGCCAATTGTGTGGTGGTGGGGTAGCATCATTCTTCTGACAGAGTCAAACACAATAGCAGCCATACTTTTTATACATTAAGGCAACACTTTTAAGTTGCCCTTCCTTATCTCTAGCCACTCTCCCCTGGGCTTCTACTTTCAGTGATTTCTTCAATTCAACATCACTGTGTTTCTTCTTACCTTAAAGTTTCTGACAGGTTTTTTCCTCTATCTGGGGTGTCTTAGTCCCTGAAAGAAGCCCTCTCTAAAGTCTAGCTTAAAAACAGACTCTCCATCATAAGCTCTCATAGCACCATATACTTTTTCCTTTATGTAAGGAAAGAAATTTTCACAGTTTCTAATTGGATATTTGCAGGATTATTTTGTTGTTGTCTGTTTTCTCCACTAGACTCTAGGCATCTAATTTGCTTACTGTAGAAATCTGAGCATCTGGTGTAGCATGTTGTACTGCACAGTGGGTATGAATGAATGAAAGAGCAAGAGGTTCATTATCTGGTGGGGAAGAGAGGCAGATATACCAGTAACCAAATAACAAAGCAGAATGAGCATTGTGGATGCTATAATAGAAGTACGAACAAAGGACTCTTAGAATAGAGAGGAGAGAGGGATTAATTTCCCTTGATAAGATCTAGGAAGGAGCAGCTACCATGTATAATTATCAAATTGTAATTTCTGATGGTGAGTTTTCATATTTATTTCTTTTCCTCTTTTCTTGGTCTTTTTTTAATAATCCGATTCAACTAAAAAAAAACAAACCCTGTTGTTATAAAGTATGAAACCTTGGCTCAGATTTTATTTCAGCTCTATGTAGTAATTTCTGTTTTAACTCATAATTTAATGCAGGTGAAAAATCTAAATTTTTATGATGTTGTTCTGGATTTTATCTTAATGGATTCTTTTGAAGATTTAGAAAACCCACCCACATCCATACAGAATGTAGTAAATAATCGCTGGCTAAACTCTTCCTTCAAAGAAACGGTAAGTGATGGTTTACCTTTGTTAGCCATTTAACTGTGATTTTAAAATGGTCAGACTGGAAAGATTAATAAGATTTAAAAACACACCTGCCTGTGAAATGACTAGTGTGGAAGCCTTTGGTATTGGGGTCAGAAGTGTTTGGTGTGACACCTTCAGGTGCAATTCCCTTTCTTGGCCCTGCAACCAGTCCCAGCCTTGACCTGGGCGACCCAATATTTCTTCAGGTCTCTAAAGAAACTCGGGCTTCAGACTAGTTCAGGCCTAACAAAATATTGCCTATAACTGAAATGGCTGAATGATTGAACTGAAATATAGCAGTTATAGTTTTAAAAAAGTGACTATATATCTTTAATAGGAAAATATGGAGATTCATTTTCTCAAATTCTATCAAAACTTAGGGGAGAAAATCAGGCATGTGTAAAAATAAAACAAGTTTAAACTATATTCTATATTTTGAATGTTTTCAGTTTCTGTTGTTTTTTGACTCAAATCTCTGTTTGAAATTTGTTTTTGTTGGGATTTAAGTGTGTACCTGGAAGGAAGGTGGGGTGGATATCATGTTTGATGATGAAGTTTGAATGCCTTTAAAAAAATGTTCCAAATGGCAATTTCACAATTATTTTGGAACTTCTTGATATTAAATTTTAAAGCATTTTTAATAGATCTACCTTTTCCTCAATTAAGTATGTTTTAATTATAAAAAGTACATGTTCTTAGTTTATTTTTTTTTAAATATTCTTCCCTGTGGTCCAAACATGTTATTAATTTCTGTAATTGATTTGGTAAAGTGACCTTCATCAAAGTTAGGTCATGCCAGAGCAGGGTCAGATTTCTTCAGGATCTGCTGGGTGCTTTTGTCCTGTCATGGTTATATATCTTAGTTTTTCATTTGAATAAAACTTTTAGCTCTACCCACAAATATTCCAGCAGTACTATCCTTGAAGGAAAAGAATATTACTTTGTCTTTATTATTACACATTAGAACATTTATTTGTGTATGTGCATCTATATACACATATTTTCACTTTTTTCCCTTGGGAACAGAATTTAAGAACTCTGAGAACTGAATTTTAATTATCAAGCTGCTTGGTAGCAGAGTTCATCATTTTTCCTTCAGTGGCTTTATATTTAATTTTAAAATTTATAAAAATGAAATACCTTTTAAGGAGCCTGGACTAGTTTTTATTAGTAGTTAATGTTTTAAACTTTTTAGACCCCTAAACTTTGAATTTCTAATAAAAACCACTGTTTTTTAAATGGAAACATTTATGTAGCTGTAAATTTAAATCTTGTTTCTCTCCCCTGCATATATTTAGGCTGTAGCTTCAAGTTGTTGGTCAGTGCTGAAACAGAAAAGGCAACAGATGAAGGTAAAATTGATTATGCCCTGGACTCCTGTGTTAAATAATGTGAGGATCCTGTCAGGAAAACCTCTGAGTCAGTTCTCATGTGGGGGATGGCAGCTGATAAGAGGGACTGTCCCTCAAGCTAGATGAGTGACTTATTTGTAGTGGGTTGGCTTCTTTTAAAATGCCTTCTCCCTCTTCCTTAATATTCTGTGTAGTTTAGTATAGCAAGTATTGAGGCATGCATGGTATTTTAACTAAGTGGGAAAGGGTTTAGGGTTGGAAACAGCTCTGATAGAGTTTTTATCTTTTCTCTTAATGATATTAATATTTTTAAAAGCTATTTAATATGGTAGATTCCACTTCATGTAATCCAACTGAGAAATAAAGATTTGATTCTAATAGCTGTTTTAATTCCATTCACGCCCGTACCAAAAACAGTACTAAAGTTTATATCCTTCCTCCATGCTCTACACCCTGTAACCCATCTCACCCATACGCTCCTGGTGTTAAAGGGCCTGGACTCAGAAGTGAGACTGCCTGGGTCAAATGCCACTTACTAGCTATGTGACCTTGGGCAAGTTGCTCTCTATGCCTCAGTTTTCTCATCTTGTAAAAAAAAATGTATAGAAATTGTATCTACTTCATAAGGTTTTTTGAAGATTCAGTGTAAAGTGCTTAGAACAGGGTTTGGCATGGTGCATTGTGTAAGTGTTCGCTATTACTACATTATTATTATTTTTCCAAGGACCTGTAGTGTTTTATCATATCCATATTTTTTAATCTGATACTTATAACTTTGAGACAGTTTTACCAAGTACATTGATTCCAAATTATAGTCCTCATAGCATCTTCAGAGAGCGCTATTAGAAAGAATTCCAGAAGTCCTATATTTGAATAATTCTTATTTAAAATTATTCTGGAGACCCTATATTTTAAACAAGTTCCTTTAATGATGATTATAAACTCTAATGTTTGAGAACTACTGGTTTAGAACCTGAAAACAGACTTGTAGACTTGGGTTTGATTCTCACACTAGCTAGCATGTCATAACAAGTTACTGACCTTTAGTTTTCCATTTGTGAAATGGAGTTAATGCCTACTTTACAGGACTGCTATTAATATAAGGATGAAAGGAGATAATATCAATAATCTTAATTTAAACAGAAAGGTAAACATAAAAAAGTTTAATAAGTGATACTTCCCATAAGAATCATATTATTATTAATATATTTAACTTTATTTCCTATTTCTTAGAATAAAGAATATGCCTTAGTCTAGTCTTCTTTCTGTATCTACAGATACAGATGTCTTACCTCCTGGGAAACTATTTCCTATACCTCGAATGCCGGACTCCCTCTGTACTTAAATAAATCTTACCTACAGTTGAGCACATTATTCCTAGCTGAAGTATGTCCTTCTACTTCAGTTCATACTAACTTCCCACTTCTCTGAACTCCTGATACATGTTGAGTCTGTATGGGATTTAAAATTCTAATACTTTAAAAATTTTTTTATTTATTTTTTAGAGACAGGGTTATACTCTGTCACCCAGGGTGGAGTACAGTGGTACAATCATAGCTCATACAGCCTCAAACTCCTGGGCTCAAGCGATCCTCCTACCTTAGCCTCCCAAGTAGCTGGGACTACAGGTGTGCATCACCAGGCCTGGCTTTTTTTTTTTTTTTTTTTTTAAGAGACATGGTCTCACTATATTGTCCAGGCTGGTCTCGAACTCCTGACCTCGAGCACTCTTCCTGCCTCAGCCTCCTGAGTCTCTGGGACTCCAGGCATAAGCCACTGCACCTGGCTTAGAATTTTAATGTATGTAGAACATATCTTAGACTAGAATAACTTCAGTACATCCCTGATAACTTTTTGGCCTTCACTAACTAGCTATGTGTGATTTAGGGCAGGTTATTTAACCCCTCTCAAGTATCATTTTTTATGTGCATAAAATGATGTTAACATGACATACTTTTGCAGGAATGTTTTAGTAAATTAAATAGAACCTAGCACATTGTCTGGAATATAATGGGTACTCATTAAATGGTAACTGCTGCTATCTTATTTCTAAAAATTTTTTTGTAGAAATGGGATCCTGCTATGTTGTCCAGGTTGGTGTCAAACTCCTAGCCTCAAGCAATCTTCCCACCTCAACCTCCCAAAGTGTGGAATTATAGGCATGCACCACTGTTCCTAGTCATCTTATGTTTTTTAAATTGAGGTTTGGAAGGTTCTGTTGGAGACTGTAGAATAGAAAATAACTCCTCCAAGAGACAGAATTTTAAGGCATAGTTTCTCCCAGTCAATGCTGTATAACAAATCCCACTGGGTGTTATTTAACAAGGGAAATTTAGAAAGTTATTAATAAACACAACTATCTGTACTCATATTTCACAAGAAGAGGCAATTACACAATTAAGTGATTAAATATCAGGTTCCTAACTAAAGGTTAGGATTCTAGTAAGAATAATTTAGTGTTTAATCATTTTAAAATCATTTTAGTCTTTTTCAGTTAATACAATTATGTGATTGAGTGGGGCTTTTAAACAGCTGAAACTATGGTATTCTTAATAATCCTAAAAATTACATGGCTAAGGAACACTGTAGCATTTGTATATTGCTTGGTTACAACACTGATATGATTGCTTTTTTTAATGAAGTATTTTTATGAGGTGAAAATGCCTTTTAAGAGAAATAATGTTTCTCAGCACATCTGAAACTATTTGCTAGGATATGAAATCTACATAAAACATTCTATGATTCTAAAAGTTATTTGTAAGTTTATTAACTTTCTTAATTGACCCTTGGTTGGTCATATAATGGATAGCAATTGCAGTTTCTCTATTTGAGAAAGCAAAAACAAGAAGGTAAAAGTAACTTGATCCTCCTTTACTTCCCAACAGATCCCAGATGGATTTTTTGCCCATTTTTATGCCATTTGTGAACACATCAGCCCAGTCCTGGCCTGGGGCTTTCTGGGTCCTAGAAATTCTCTCTATGATTTATGTTGCTTCTTTAAGGTATGTTCAGTCATTGAATCATTTCTTTTTTTTCCTAAATCAAAAAGCAGGTAAGGTTTTATTCTTTTGTTTTTGCTTTTGTATTAATAGAAGAAAGAATATTATTTAAAAGTAAAGTTATAAAAGTCATCTAAATTCAGTGTTTAAATGCCAGTATTGTATTAGTGGCATTTTATAATACCACTGTTATTATAGTGAACCAGTTTTTATAGATTTGGTGCTTTATTATGGGATAGATGCAACAAGTCCCATTGACCATATCAATTCCTTATGCAGTGGATACATGGTCTTGTATGGTATTGCCACGTTACAATCAAATTGGTGTAATTGGTTTGTTCTTCATTCCTGGACACTTTACAATTTAAAAACAAACAATATCTGTATTACACATATGGTAATATAGAATAACATTCTGGTTAAAGATAACATGAATGATAAAATCCAAGTTGTGAGAAATAGCATGGGAGTTTAAAGTTGTATCCCAATGTCAGCAGTTTAAGTTTGCCAAAACACAAATTACAGCTCATTGCAGAATTTTCTGGCTGGCAAAGTGCCCAGGAAAATCTCTATATTTAATAGTCTTGAGTTCAGGCTGAATTTCAAGGAATAAATAAAAGTAAACATAATTAAGTATGAATTTGAAAGTTTTGAATGTTTGAAAGTTTGTATGTTTAGTATACCATTAATTATAAAAATTATATTTTTATATTTCTGTGCTGTTAATGTACTAATATTTATGTAAATGGTTTAGGAAATATTTATTTTACTGTCATTCAGAACTCATTGATTTTTGACTAGTATCCTTGACCACCCAAATGTAAGGTATGTGTTTTAGTGGAAAAAATTGAGGCTGAAAATTAAGTCTGTCATTAGTGAATATTCTTACTCGGGGCCAATCATTCTTTGGTCTTCCATTTCTTCATCTGTACAATGAGGGGGCTTGGCAGGTTGATTGCTAATTGCTAATTGACCCTTCCATGTATAAAATCTACTGAATCAGTGAAGTGTTCCTTCTTAGTACTTCTTAACATTCGGTTTCTGGAAGATAGAAATTAGATATCTGTCTTTTACTCTTTGGAGTTACTTTTTTTCCATTTTGAAGATATAATAGCTGAAACTTAATAATTAGTAGTATACAACTTGCTCAAAATGGGATTCAGTGTATTAACTTACTGAAATGAAATATCCTTCAGGATCTTCTATTGTTTTGAGATCTGAAATTATTTTTATTTTACATGTGCCTTAGGTTTTATTTATACAGGAAAAGGTACATTTAAAATTATAATTTATAATTATTGAAATAGTTTATTTCTCTGCCTTAAAGTAGAACCAGTTCTTAGAGGTAACGTTGAAGGGAAAGGACTAAAAAATAGCTCCTTACATTTATACAGTGCTTTGGGGCTTACAGGCACTTATCATAACATTATCTTTTTTAACCATCACATCAGCCCTGAGTAGTAAGTAGGATGGGTGGTTTTATCTCTTTATTTTACAGAAAAAGGAAGTGAGACCTCCAAAAGATTAAATCATGTATTCATAGTCCCTTTTCCAATGAGGCATAAAACGCACTGGAACTCAGGTCTTTTGACTCCTGATTCAATGCTTTTTGCGATATTAGTAACTCTTCAGATTTAATATAATTTTGTTTTTTTTTTTTTTTTTTTTTTTTT
>VBSM01000529.1:57618357-57636917 GCA_008086735.1 Cheirogaleus medius
AAAAAAAAGAAAGAAAAAGAAAAAAAAATTACTTAAAAAATAATTTAAATAATAAAGTCTTCCCTAAAGAGAATAAAAGGCAAGAGTTATGGGTTGTGATTCTGTTCATAATTCTGAGGGGATAGGAAGATGCACTACAAAGAGCTGAGGATGTGGTGGATGCAGCAGGAATATGATATAAAGCATCTATAAGATGTGTTCATGCTGTGTGTGTTAGGCTGAAATAGGTGTTGCACAAAATAAATGAAACAGACTTTGTATTGTTTAAGACAGTGCAAAAAGCTAATTGTTGAAACTTGGTGATGGGTTTATGGGGTTCATTATGTTAGTCTTTTTAATTTTGTGAGCCTGAAATTTTCCATAATAAAAAGACAAATAAAGAAGATAGATTAGACTGATATGTCTGAGATGTTTAACAATATAAAAATTGTAAAAATTTATGTCAGATACACCTAGAAACCTAAGAACATTTAGAGATCTCAGAGACTGAAAGAGAAAAAAACAACCATGTTTAGGGTGAAGTAGAGAAAATTACCATTTCCATTATAATTAGTTTAGGAAGATGCTTCATTGGTAAAGAACTGACTTAAGAAAGGTCTTGGAGGTGGAAAAAGGCTACTGAATATATATGTCTAGGTGGAAGGTCGAAGGAATGGGAGAAGGCAAGGGAAACGAGAGAGTCTTCGGGAACCTGCAAAAGGCCCATCAAGCACAGATAAAGATTTTAATTCTGATCCATGATGCACTATACTCCAACTCTGGAGTATATAATATATAACTATATATTGTATAATTAATATCCTCAGAGTTGGAGTGATAGACTAGAGTTAGTGAGCACAGAGAGGTAGAGATTGCAGTGGTTGAGAACCTAGGGGACTGCTACCCAATGATAAATCAAAAGAAAAAAAAAAGAAATCAGAAGAATCGTGGCTAGAAGTTACTCTGGAACTTTTAAAATCTAACTTGACTATTAATAATAGTGCATACTTATAATCAGTATTGTAATGTTAATATGTGTCAGTTAGGAGTTTTGAGGAAACTATATTAAAACACCTTTCGTATAGCAACTGAAGTAACTATGTCCCCATCACAGTTGGATTCTGGTACCTCTTGAAAATACTGGATGATTGGAAAATGTTTATCAGGAGAACTGTTAAAGTGAATACTTTGAATTTTATAGCTTCTCATTTTTAAGTTTATTTATCAAAATGATAGTGATACATGTGAATACTAAATAGAAACAAATATTTCTGGTAAGTATAATTACATTAAATTGGAGGAGGAGCTGGGGCCTCTTTGCTAAATAAAGCAGCAAATTCCACATATGATTATAGACTGGAAGGTGAAATTGATTAATATATGTAAGCATGAACGTGGGAGGAGATGATAAAATGAGTCAAAGATTAAGTGGATTTTTGGAATTTTTAAAAACCACATCATTAAGATGTGATTGATGTCTAAAAAGCTATACATATTTAATGTGTGATATTTGGAATTGAGAATATGTTTCCAAAAGTCTAATTTAATAATCTTCTGTAAATGTTCTACAGAAAATTTTAAAATATAGTATAGACAGTTTATTAAGAGAATAAAATTGAATCAAGGGAACAAGAGATTTTTTTCAGACTCATCAGTTTTTGCCTGCATATTGAAAAACTTTTCATGATGGCTTTTGGGGTTTATGTTAAATTATAATGTAGTTGAGCTAAGCACAGGGCAGCAACAAATCCCCTACAATCTGGGAAGGCAGCATTGAGTCTACCAGCTGTAAAGATGAATATCAGAGAGTAAGAAAAGTGCAAAATGTGGACTGAGAATGGAAATCATTGATCTTAGGCATCTAATTGGAAGTTGTGGTAACTTGTATACTGCTTTTCAATTCTCTATCAGGTATACTTGATGTTAAAGCATTACCTGTGTTTACAGATAGCAAATCAGACTAGACCATTGAAAAATCCAGTTCCTAGGCTTTTGTTGAGAGTTTTTGCCAAGAGAATGTTAACAACATGAGAATAAAGACAGTGTCCATTTAGCAATGTATTTCTCAGTGCTGAGCTGAGTGCCTGGCACAGAGTAGATGCTTAATAAATATTTGTGTAATAAACCGTATGTTCTATTTATATTATATCCTTCATAATAATAATCATGATAGTCCTGCATTATATCCAGACAATCTTTAACTGTTCATAAGGTGCTTCATCTTGAAGCTGGCAAGACTTATTTAGTGAGCAAACAATTATTATACGTGTCTTCTCTGCCAGGCATGTCCTCGTTGCTATGGATACAATGGTATACACTCAGTGGTGGCTCATACCTGTAATCCCAGCACTTACAGGTTGAGGCAGGAGGATTACTTGAGGCCAGGAGTTTGAGACCAGCCTGAGCAAGAGCAAGACCCCGTCTCTATAAAAAATAGAAAAATTAGCCGGGCATGGTGGCGCATGCGCCTGTAGTCCCAGCTGAGGCAAGAGGATTGCTTGAGCCCAGGAGTTTGAGGTTGCAGTAAGCTATGATGAGGCCACTGTACTCCAGCCTGGGTGACAGAGTGAGATCCTGTCTCAAAAAAAAAGAAAAGAAATAAGCTTGGTTAAGTAAAAATTCTGCTCTCACATGTCATTTCAGGTAAAATACCTGTTTTTCACTTACCCAATACCATGTTCTATTGCCAATTGCTGGCTAAAGATTAGAAATTCACTTAATGTAGAGAATACTATCAATCATGGCTTTTTGGCTTTCAACATATGTCTACTGCTCAGTATTGTCAGTCTAAAATAATTGGATTAAAGCTCCTGTTGATACACCAGTAGGTAAAACAGTGTAAGCTGACCAGTATTTCCCCTCCTAGTTGTATTGCTTTCTTGTATCAGCATAGTATAATGGATAAGAATGCAGACTCTGTAGTCTGACTGCCTATTTTTATCCTATGACCACCATTCATTTGTTGTGTAATCTTGGAGAAACTACTTGATTTTATTAAGTCTCACTTTTCCCATCTGTTACGATTTACATAAGACTTCAGATCCTATTAGATAAACTCTAAGATATTATTCTCATTTAGAGAATAATATCTATTGTTTCTACTAAGGCAGTGTCACACTTCTTTTTAATTAACTATAAAGGAATCCTGTATGTATTAAAAGTTTTCTCCTCTAACATAAAAATATTTAATAGATGCAAGTCCTATTGGTTTGTAATCTATACCTTAAAATGCAATTCTATAATGCAAAAAGCTAATGAACTTACTTTGCTACATTTTATGCTCAAAAGGCAGAACATTTCCTTGAACATTCCTCTAAGAAAGAAAGAAAACAAACAAAAGGCGGAACAGAGCAAACTGCCAGTAAAGGATCATTTACTTATATTTTAACCTAAAAAGGTAAGGCTAATTTTGTTCAAATTTTCACTGACTTTCAAAATGAGAGCTCAGAATATTGAAATGACATTTTAAAAAACTATTTTAAGTGGTTTTATTCATAGCAAATTTTAAAAATCAATCTTAATTTTATTCTAAATCTATAATTAAGTCAAGATATAATTTGAGGATTTAAAAAAATTAAATGAATAGAGCTAGCTGATTCATTTATTTTCCAGGACTACTCTTGACAGGCTAATTCTTCACTGTCAACAAGCCACCCAATTTTCTTTCATTTTACCAGGAGGAAAAAAAAAAGACTTTTTGAGGTTCCCTCTGACTGATTCAGCTAAAATTATTAGTCCCTACAATCCTATGTGAGGTTGCTCAAATTTTTCTCATACCCTTTGGTATTACTCTTTTAAAAACTACACAAGACCAGGCGTGGCAACTCATGCCTATAATCCTACTATGTTGGGAGACCCAGGCAGGAGGATTGCTTGAGGCCAGGTGTTCGAGATCAACCTGAGCAACATAATGAGACCCCTGTCTCTACAAAAAATAGAAAAATCAACCAGGTATGGTAACACACGCCTGTAGTCCCACCTACTTGGGAGACTGAGGGTGGAAGATCATACGAACCTAGGAGTTTGAGTTATAGTGAGCTATGATGACACCACTGCACTCTAAGCCTGGGCAAAAGAGCAAGACCCTGTCTAAAAAAAAAAAAAAGTACACAAGTAATATGTTATATATGCTCACTGGCAGGGAAATATAAGTTTTAACTGAATTGAGTAAATTCTAATGAGAGAGACCAAGAGTAATAAAATTAATTAAAATTATTGATACCTACTAATGTTAGGTGTTATTCTAGGATTTTTCACATACGTTATTTAACCTATGTGAAGGAAGCAACAGATCTGGAAGCAACAGGAAGCAACAGATCTGGAATTTGGAATTTAGGTCTGATTACCAAATTGTGGTAATCCAAGTGTGAGGTGATGAAGGCTTGTATAATATTATATAGAAGCATGGAAATGGTGAAGTAAGAGAAGGTTTGAAAGACATATTCATAAATCTTGACACTCTATTAAATCTAGAAGATATAGAAGAAGAATGAATCAGTAATAACTGTAAGGTTTGAGAAGCTATGAGAATGCAGGGTAGGTTTTGTTGGTTACACAAGAAGAAATACTTAATAGGTAACCAAATGATATAATGGTTCTGGAAAGAGAATAGGACTCAAGCTATTTATTACTTTTATCTCAGGCACACAAAACTAGATTATTCATAACCCTTGGTTCATGACACATGCTCATCATGCATAGATGCTTTTCTTTACTTAATTATTTGTAATAATATAATACAGACCCACTAATCTTGCCAGGTGCAGTGGCTCATGCCTATAATCCCAGTACTTTGGGAGGCTGAGGCAGGAGGATTGCTTTAAGCCAGGAGTTTGAAACTAGCCTGGGCAACATAGTGAGACTCTGTCCTGACAAAAAATAAAAATTAACTGGGCATGGTGGTGCACACCTGTAGTCCCAGCTACTTAGGAGGCTGAGGCAGGAGGATTACTTGAGTCCAGAAATTCAAGGTTACAGTGAGCTATGGTCAGGCCACTGCAGTCTAGCCTGGGTGACAAAGTGAGACCCTGTCTCAAAAAAAAAAAAGCAAGAATCTTGTTAATAATTGCATGAAATCATGTTCCACCCACCCCATCATATCGTCTCCTTTCCACAAAGAAAACTTCAGCCCCACATGGCTTCACTGGGAAGTTCTTACAAACATTTAAGGAAAAAATAATACTAAATTCTACATAAACTCTTCCAGAAAATTAACAAAGAGAGAATACTTCCCATACTTCCCTTCTATGAAGGCATTATTATTCTATTACCTAAAGCAGACCTTACAAGAAAAGATAATTGCAGACCAATATTCCTCCTAAACACAGATGCAAAACTTAACAAAATTTTATCAAGTTAAATCCAGCAATATAGTAAAAGGATAATGCATCATGACCAATTGAGGTTTATCCTAGGAATGTAAGGTTGATTTAACATTTCAAAATCAGTTAATTCACCATATTAATTTATAATAATGTAATTTACCATTTTAATAAACTAAAAATAAAAACTATATATTATCTCAGCAGATACAGAAAAAGCATTAGATTAAATGCAATATCCATTCCTCATAGTTACTCCAGCAAATTTACTCAATCTGATAAAGGGCATCAAAGAAGAACCTGCAGCTAACATCTTAGTTAATGGTGAAATACTGAACATATTTCTCCTAAAATCAGGAACAAGGCAAAGGTATCTGCTCTTACCACTTCCAATTAACATTGTACTGGAGGTTCTAGCAGTACAGTTAGACCAGAACAAGAAGTAAAAGGCATCCACACTGGAGAGAAAAAAGTAGAACTGTGCTCACAGATGATGTGATCTGTGTATGTAGAGAATATACTGGAATCTACAAAAAAATCCAATAGAACTAAGTAATTTTAGGAGGGTTGTTGTTCATCCATGAACACAGTAATACCAGAATTTAAAAATTGTATTTCTCTATACAGGTTGAGTATCCCTAATCTGAAAATCCAAATCCAAATACTCTAAAATCTGAAATTTATTGAATACCAACATGATGTCACAAGTGGAAAATTCCACACCTGACCTCATGTGACAGGTTGCAGCCAAAACTTTGTTTCATGCAAAAAATTATTTAAAATATTACATAAAATTACCTTCAGGTTATGTTATGAAGCAAATGTATATGAAACATAGGTGAATTTTGTGTTTAGACTTGGGTCCCATCCCCGAGATAGCTCATTATGTATATGGAAATATTCCAAAATCCAAAAAAAATTGAGATCCGAAGCATTCCTGGTCCCAAGCATTTCAAGTAAGGGATATTCAACTTGTACTAGCAACAATCAGTCATTAATGGAAATCTAAAAAACAATACCATTTACAGTAGTATCAACAAACATGAGATTATTTAGGGATAGATCTACCAAAAGATGCAGAAGACCTGCACACTGAAAATTACAAAATATTTCTGAGAAATTATAGGAGATGTACATAAATGGGAAGAGATACTGTGTTCATGGATGAGAAGACTCAATGTTATTAAGATACTATTTCTCTCCAAATCCATCTACAGATTTCAATGCAATATGAATCAAAATCCCAGCAAGTTACTTTGTGGATATTGACAAACTGATTCTAAAGTTGATATGAAGGCCGGGCGCAGTGGGTCATGCCTGTAATCCTAGCCCTTTGGGAGGCCAAGGGGGGAGGATTGTTTGAGGCCAGGAGTTCGAGACTAGCCTGAACAAGAGTGAGAAAAGTTAGTCAGGCGTGGTGGTGCGTGTCTGTAGTCTCAGCTACATGGGAGGCTGAGGCAGGAGGATTGCTTGAGCCCAGAAGTTCAAGACCAGCCTGGGCAACATAGCGAGACTGTCTCTTGACAAAAAATAAAAATAAAAAAAACTAGTCAGGCATGGTGGTGTGCACCTGTAGTCCCAGCTACTGGGGAGACTGAGGCAGGGGGATCGCTTGAGCCCAGGAATTCGAGGTTATGGTAAGCTATGATTGGGCCACTGCACTCCAGCCTGGACAACATGGCAAGACCCTATCTCTTGAAAAAACAATCAAATCATTCATAATTGCCAAAACTTGGAAGCAACCAATATGTCAATCGGTAGGTGAATGGATAAATTATGGTACATCCAGGCAATGAAATATTATTCAATGACAAAAATAAATGAGCCATCAAGCCATAAAAATACATGGAGGAAACTTAAATGCATATTACTAAGTGAAAAAAGTCAGTATGAAAAGACTACATACTGAATGGTTCCAACTATCTGACATTCTGGAAAAGGCAAAACTTATGGAGATGATAAAAAGAACAGTGGTGCCCAGGCTTAGGGGAGGGAAGGATGAGTAGGTGGAACATGGAAGATTTTTAGAGTAGTGAAATTACTGTGTATGATACTATAATGGTGGATACATGTCATCATACACTTGTTCAAAACCATAGAATGTACAGCATCAGGAGTGAACCCTAATGTAAACTATGGCCTCTGAGTAATAATGATGTGTCAGTGTAGGTTCATCAGTTATAACAAAGGTACCACCCTGGTGGGGGATGTTGGTAATGGGGAGGTTATGCATGCATGGGGGAAGAGAATATATAGGAAATCTCTGTATCTTGCACTCAATTTTGCTGTGAACCTAAACTGCTCTAAAAAATAAAGTCTATAAAAATAAAAGTTGGCTAGAAAAATCCCAAAGAAAAAACAAACAAAAGAACCACATATACACAAAAACCCAAAAATAGTAAAATGGTAGACCTAAATCCATTCACATCAATAATTACATTAAATGTTAATGAACTAAACACTGCAAATAAAAGAAAAATGATCAGAATTGATCTTTTTTAAAAAGCAAGGTGCAATTTTATGTTGTATCCAAGAGATACACTTCACATATAAAAACATAGATAAGCTGAAAGTAAATGGCTAGAAAATTAGAGACCATGCAAACTATAAACCTAAGAAAGTTTGATGTCACTGTTTTAGTATCAGATAAGTTCAAGACAATGAGGTAAGAAGAGGGAAATTTCATATTGATCAGTGGTCAATTCAAAAGAAAGATATTACAATCATGATGTTTATGCACTTAAACAAACCTAAAAATACATGTAATAAAAATGACAGAATTAAAGAAAGAATAGAAAATTCCACGTAGGCTAGGTGTGGTGGTTCACACCTATAATCCTAGCACTTTGGGAGGCTGAGATGGGATGACCTTTTAAGGCCAGTAGTTCAGTACCAGCCTGGACAACATGGTGAGACTGTCTCTACAAAAAATCTTAAAAATTAGCCAGATTTGGTGAGCCTGTAGTCCCAGCTACTTGGGAGGCTGAGGCAGGAGGATCATTTGAGCCCAGGAGTTTGAGGTTGCAATGAGCTATTATGGTGCCACGGCACTCTGGCCAGGGTAACAGAGCAAGACTCTGTCTCAAAAAAAAAAAAAAAAAAAAAGAAAAAGAAAATAAAAGATTGATAGAACTAGCCAAAAAAAAAAAAAAATAGTAAAGATACAGAAAATCTAAAACATGATCAACTACCTTAATCTAGTTGATATTTATAGAATAATGTACAAAATAATTACAAAATACACATTGTTTTTAAGTGCACTTGATATATTCACCAAGTTATTCTGGTTCAAAAACTTTCAGAGATCTTTTAACACCATGCACCTTGTATTTCCTATACTATGAATCGTGAGAAAAGGAGCTGAAGGTTATTACAATTTATTAATTGCTTGGATTATGCAAATATTTTTTGAGGGGCAATTAACTGCTATTTTTATTTATAAAAATATGTAACATACTAAAAACAAAGTCATTAAGTATTCTTATACAATGTTAACATTTTTTTTCAGGTGCAAAAATATACAAAGCTTCATAATCAGCCCAAGACCACAGAGAGCAAACATGAATGATATTTCCCAAAAAGCTGAGGTAAGTCTCAAAAGTGAAAAAAAGCAAATGAGGGAAATGTAGGGTTAACTGTAGAATTGCTGAGAGGGCAGTTGTTTGGTGGAAAGGTAATATTCAGCAGTTCATAATTATAATAACATAATGTTGAGATGTAAAACAAGAAGAGATACAATTCACCAGCTGGTTTGAGGCCAATATTTTCATTTGAATTCTAAGGTAGGAGGCATGATTTGTGAATGACAGTAAAGTGAATGTGATGGCTAGCATCTTGAGTAGAATTTTAAATATAAGTCTTAGAAATTATTCTTTCAGTATTAAAATAAAACAACCAACAAATTTGACCTATACTCACAGGGGAAAGATAATTCACTCTCCGGTGAGGATCCTTCTTAGCTCTTTCTTCCAGTGGCTGCAATAAGATTTTTCTTAGCATTTTCCTGGTTCTTGGCTATAGTTACTGAGGTCGTAGTAACAAGAGGTCAGTTACTGATACTCCAAACTTATAAAGTTAAAAATACTCAAATGGTCAATGACACATAGTAGATTACAAAATATGGGCTGGGTTTGCAACAGATTGATTAAGCAATCTGCCATTTTCACTAGGAGAAAGGGTTTGGTGTTCTGAGGCACTGAAGCTTTATTTACTGAAACTTCTTTTAGAGACTGGCTTAATTTTCAAAATAATGAAAATAATTTGTTTTCCTAGTTTTACAGTTTTCTACCAGATTCTTCTTCTCTGGAAACCTCTTTTGCCACGTGGGAATTTTCCTTTTAGAGCACATCCTACATGAAATGATACAGTCTTCTTACACATTTCTAACATGGCTTAAGGAAGTTATAGTTGGGCAGCACAGCAGTAGTAACAACATAAATCACTGCTTGTGCACACAGACCGTGGCGCACCTCAACCACAAATGGGAGTGAAGGACTGACCGTCACTTTTACTTATATTAGATTTAGAAACCAGCAAGTATGTAATATGCAAATTAGGCTTTAAACTTTAAAGCCTCAAAACTTTTGCTTTGTTTTCAACTTCACCAAATTTGCTGAAATTAGACTTTGGTACCTTTTAAGAAAGTGATGTCCTGAATGTAGGACAACAAAATACAGGTTATTTTTTAATTACAATTCAGTATTTGATTTTTTTTTTTTGAGACAGAGTCTTGCTCTGTTGCCGGGGCTAGAGTGCCGTGGCGTTAGCCTAGCTCACAGCAACCTCAAACTCCTGGGCTCAAGCAATCCTTCTGCCTCAGCCTCCTGAGTTGCTGGGGCTACAGGCATGCACCACCATGCCCAGCTAATTTTTTCTATATATATTTTTAGTTGTCCAGCTAATTTCTTTCTATTTGAAGTAGAGACGGGGTCTCGCTCTTGCTTAGGGTGGTTTCGAACTCCTGACCTTGAGCGATCCAGGGTGCTACAGGCGTGAGCCACCAAGCCGGCCCAGTATTTGATTTTTATACTTTACTGGCTTTCAGCTTCAGTGGAACACTACCCAGAAAATGGGACTTGATTACTATATATTAATGAAATTTCTACTCTCATATTTTCTGTAATTTTATTTTTCATAGTTAGATTTTAGAAATTATCTAATCAGGTGGTGGTGGTTCAAATTTAGGTTTCAAACTCATTTCTGTTTTCTGTTTCAATAAAAATTTTTTACATTGTTTGTTCTCATCTATCTTTGCCTAATTTCTTCTTATCTTTTTTTAAGCTTTCTTCTCTTTATTTTCTTCTAATTAAGATTCTGCTTTCTTCATCTAAACCTATCCCCAAAACCTATGTGCCAAAACTTGGCAAGGGTGATGTAAAGGATAAGTTTGAAGCCATGCAGAGAGCCAGGGAAGAAAGAAATCAAAGGAGATCTAGAGACGAAAAGCAAAGAAGAAAAGAACAATATATTAGAGAGAGAGAATGGAACAGGAGAAAGCAGGAGGTTATTTTATTTTACTTTATTCTTGTGAAACTATTCATTTTCATTTTTTTAATTTATATTTTATTATTCACATTAATCACATTTTATATTAACTATAATTAAAATACTTTTCTGTATTTATAAGCTAATGTAAACTCTGCATATACTGTGATTTAGTCTAATTTTTGGACATATGCTCATATTAATTTATTTAATTGTCTAGATTAAAGAAATGCTTGCTTCTGATGATGAGGAATCGGTGTCTTCTAAGGTAGAAAAGGCTTATGTCCCAAAGCTAATAGGTAAGAAACTTGAGGGGTAAATTGTAAATTAAATTGCAAAAAAAAAAAAAAAACATAACAAAGTATCAAACTCTTCTTTTATATATTTTTAGGAACTGTTAAAGGTAAATTTGCTGAAATGGAGAAACAAAGACAAGAGGAACAAAGGAAGAGAACAGAGGAGGAACGAAAACGCAGAATTGAGCAGGATATGCTAGAAAAGAGGAAAATTGAGCGTGAATTAGCAAAAAGGGCTGAGCAGGTATCACCACCAAATATTAAGTTGGTATTTGTTTGTGCAACTAATTGTACAAAGTAAAACTAATCAGTATGTTGCCTAATTAAAATATTTTAATATAACATAAACCTAATTAAATAGCAGCTAACCTGAAAACAAGATCTTAAGTGAAAATATTTAATATCGGATACCTAGAAAGGTAAGGGCAGAATGTGCCTATTTTAAGATAGAATGTTGACATGATTTTTGTTATATATAATCTTATTCTGTCCACATTTCCTCATACTGTCCGCATTCCTTATTTTTCTTGACATATTAGCAGATTTTACAAAGATGTAAGGCAATTTCATATATAAACTATTCACAAGCACCTAACAAAATACTAGTCTTTTAACAGCAATACTTATAAATGCTAGGTTTTTAAAGCAATACTTTAAGTGTCTTAAATCTATTTGCTATGCTCCCTTCAGTTTCCACTACCTTTCTGAAAAGAAAAGTGACAATGAAAGCAAAGCATATGCCATACTTTCAGGCCAAAGAAATGTATTTACCCTGGCTTTGCAGATGACCACTTTATGGCATGCATAACCACTAGTATGCTGGCAAATGATGACATATACTTGTTGAAGTATAAAAAAGAATGAGAATTTCCTATATTTTATTCCTTTTGTACTTCCTTATCTGAAGAAAGGATGTTATATACTTTACTACTGCCACTTCCAGTCATTAAAGATTAGCACTAATTTTTTCTTTTTTTCCTTTTTTTAAATTGTCTTTAGCATTAATTTTGTAATAAAATTTCACAAGGGACTAAAATTTTAATATATGAGAATTATTATAAATTATATATTATAAATATAAAATATATAGATATATAATTATATTTGTAGTATAATCATATCATAAATTATAAAATAAGGAAATAAAATTATAATAAAACATATAATTAAAATATATGGTGTTGGGCAGAAAACATTGAGCATGTACATGGGGTTAGTCTACTTCTTTTAAATCTTGTGTCCTTTTTCAGCACTGATTATTTCCTAGACTTAAGACTCACTACACCCCCAATAATGGAATAGGTAGGCAGTGGTTTCTCAAAGAAAACCTGTGTGTGTTGAAGTGGTGAGTTTGAATATGGTAAAGACATAGGATTCTCAGAGATGGAAACACAACATGATTATGAAAATGGACCACTTTTTTAGTAACTCTAAATACTTGCTATGTGGCAGGGTGCAATAGAACCTGGGTTAATGAAATTTTTTGCCTATTAAATTATTTAAGAATATGAAGGCAGAGCAAAGTAAATTATTAATAGTAATTTCATCGTGTAAATATGTAAAGTCTAATTTTAAAATGTAATTAAGTACATTTTCCACTCAAATATAATGTAATTTAATGTATCTTTAAATATAAGGAATATGGTATAGGTAGTCAAGAAGAGTCTTTTTGTTTTTGTTTTTGGAGACAGGATCTCTCTGTTACCTAGGCTGGATGGAGTGCAGTAGCACCATCATAGCTCACTGTAGCCTCCAATTCCTGAGTTCAGGCAATCCTCCTGCCTCAGCCTCCCAAGCAGCTGAGACTATAGGCATGTGCCACCATGCCTAATTTTTCTTTTTTAAAATTTTTTGTAGAGACAGGGTCTTGCTGTGTCTGGCCCAGGCTGGTCTTGAACTCCTGGCTTCAAGTGATCCTCTTGTCTCGGCCTCCCAAAGTGCTGGGATTACAGGTGTGAGCCACTATGCCCAGCTCAAAGAGTCTTAATGTTTTTTTACGAAATCTTCTTGTAAAAATCCACAAGCAAGAATGCTATAAAAAGGATTCCTGAGTCAGGGGGGTAGCTGAATATCTTGTTGACCTCCAAGATTCTGAGATTCTAGGATCTTATAATGAATTAACACATTAATTGCCATGAATTGTATTTAACTCATGCTAGTTTTTGAGCCTGGGGCCTTGTGAAGCATATGTAACTCACACATCTCTTCACCTTGGGAGCAATGTGAACTATTTTTCAAGTTGCATATAACTCACACACAGAAAAAAATTAAAAAATAACAAATTTTTCATTAAGTTAGAAAGGATTGTTTTGTTTTCAAAGTTTTTATTCTATTTTAGTAATAAAACACTGTGGCCCCAAGGAAAAAAATTTTTTTCTAGTGTGGCAGTAAATGTATTGAAAATGGATATACTTTGTGTACTGGATGTTAGAATCAAATGCCAATAAAATTTGAGGAAGAACCTTGATTTGGTATTATCCGGTTATCTTTGAAGATACCCTGATGGGCCAAGTTAAAGTCTATCAACTTAGAAAAAGAGAAGTTATTGGTGGGGATGTTGAAAAAAGAGGGGAGAAAAGGAAGTTGATTTGGGAAGGAGCAAAAGCAGTTTCCTTTCTATAAAGCAAAAGAAATAGTTGGGAAGTAGCTCTTCAATGATAGCTTCTCAAAATCAACAATATAACTGAACTTCTGATTATCTGTTCTCTATTAATATACTGACACCATAGCCACTTAGACAAATTAATTTTTTTCCTTTTTTGTTGAAAAAAAAATTATTCTATCTTTTGTTGTTTGGGTGAGAGCTTACAATGAGCCAAGAAGAAAGCAAAAAAAAAATCTTCAAATATACTTTATTATTTTACCATAAGCTAATAAAGATCTGGGAAGGTTGTGGCAGTAAGAAAAAGAAAGTTGGGATCAAGAAATTTAGTATTTCTCTTTCCTATATTCTTAATGTCTGGCTTCTCACCATATATCCTGGATCATTTTATTAAGAAATTAACCACTTCGGTACCAGTGTCGACTATAGTCGATAGCCACAGATGAACGCGCACAGGGACTTTAGCCGACAGCCGTGATATGACTTTTCTAATTTTTCATTTATCAAAATAAAATTGTGAACATTTAAAAATAACGTAATGAAAACATAAATGTATATGTTACCTATTCTGATTTACATTATAAGTAAAGCTGCCTGTAAAGTAAAACAAGCTTTCAGTGCTTTAAAGCTTTCCTCATCACACAAAAGCAAAACGGATTCGTCGTCAATGCACAGCACAAACTATCGTGCGGACTATGAGTGCCGGCTGTGGGCAAGGTTTCACGGCCGGTGAGTGTGGTACCGAAGTGGTTAAAATGATTTGTGGAGGAGTTGTCAGTATTCTTTTAAAGGTAAGTCATTTTGTACTACACTTGATCTTGGCCAAAAGGCCAAGAAGCGATGCCGGGGGAAGTAATTTTGTAATGATTTTATTATAGATCCATTAAAATTTTCTTAGTATAATAATACATCATTCAATAAAATCTTTACCATTTACATAGGAAATCAGTATTAACATGTAATTCTGTAACAAAATTATTCTGAACAAAATAAATTGTTTTGTAGTGTACAAAGTTATTCTGAATAAAACTTTTAAAAATAAACTATTGTAAAATAGATTTATTTTTAATAAACTGTTCAGAATAATTTATTTTTTAAGAAATTGGGTACCTTAGGCTCTTAGGTTGGGCCTGGTGGCTCACACCTGTAATCTTAGCACTTTGGGAGGCCAAGGCAGGAGGAGGCTTGAGGCCAGGAATTGGAGACTGGCTTGGGAAACAGAGCAAGACTCTATCTCTACAAAAAATAAAAATAAATCAATAAATTAGCCAGGCATGGTGGTACATGCCTATTGTCCTAGCTACTTGGGAGACTGAGGTTGGAGGATCACTTGAGCCCTGGAGTTCAAGGTTGCAGTGAGCTCTGATCATGCCACTGCACTCTAGCCTGGGCAATAGAGTAAGATCTTGTCTTAAAAAGAAAAAAAAAAAGGAAAGAAATTTGGTATCTTAATGAAATGTATTGTTTCTTCTGAGAATATAGAAAAGAAAAGTGGGAGCGTGAGAGACTTAGCCAGCCCAGTTCCTATATGAGTCAGGATACAACAAAATTCTCTTAGTCTGCATAAGGACCAAACTACTTCCAGACTCTTTCATTGATTTTAAAAATCAAATTAAAGCAATCGACAATCTGAATTCTTACTTTCTAATGGTTCCCATTCTCCCATTGTTTATGTTTTCTTTTCCTGAGATCTCAGACATTGCTTTATTTAAATCACCTATCTTCTCTCAATTCTCAGTTGTTTAAGAACAGTACATTAGCCTTCCCTCAAGCTAACCAAATGGTGTTTTTTAAAAGTAATGGCCAAATTGAGCTCCCACTTTTTAAATGAGGCTCTTTCCTACTTAGATCTGATCAAAATATAGAGAAACCATTATGACTACCAGAATTATTTTTCCTTCTAAACTAGCCTTCATCTTTTACCACGCTTTGTTATTGTATAAGTCATATTTTTGCCATATATTTATGTTTTAAAATATAATAATGACAATTTTTTGATTGTTAATGATAAGTTTTCCTTTTGCCGGGGCAGGGACAGAGAATGGAGAAATGTTTCTGTGTGTCTCAGTTTAAATTGCTAATTAAATTAATAATTGCTGCTTATAAGCTCACAGCCTGGTCATAAGAGTTTGGTTCATTATTCAATTTCCAGATTTATAAAGGTAGGCTTTATCTTAATTTTTTCTTAATATATTATTTCCTGGATATTGATATGTATCAACATGCAACAACTACTGTAAGGTTTAACCTCCATTTAAAAGGATACATTTGCCTGATTTGGAACAACATAAAACATCTCAAAAATTATAAATTTGAAAATTTACTATAAGTTACAACAAAATTACTTTTCATTTGTATGTTTAAAAGCAAAAAGCAGAAATCTGATGTAATGTAATGATATGAAATTCTCATTCAATAGATTGAGGACATAAACAATTCGGGAACTGAATCAGCATCAGAGGTAAACAGACATTTCCTTTAATGAAACATTCACCTAAAATTATCTGATTCACACATTCTTTTAATCTAAGAAAATATAAAAAGGGCTTTTATTTTACTCTTTTTATTATAAATATAGTGATAACAACAAAAAGACAGATGTATGTTTCTCAAAGCAAGATCATACTTTTGCACTTACAAGCACTATACGTTAGTGTTTTTAAAGAAAAGTATGTTTTGCTTTCATAGCTAGATTAGAAAGACAAGTCTCTTTAGTCTCAGTTTGGGATACTCTGCCAAGACTATATATATTTCTTGAACTGTGTTACTAACAGTTGAGATTGTTGAAAGCTAACATTTTTAAAAGGCAGTTTTCTTCTCATCATTTATTTTCTTTCCTCAGAGTTCCTGAGAGTTTGTGTTTTGGTTTTCACATACTATATATAGAATGCAGTATCTATTACCATGAAGGAATCTTCAACAATCACAAAAATTTTAGTCATCTCTTTTAATCTAACAGAATAAGTTAAAAATTAATCAAACAATTTGATGGTGTTCCTAAAACTACAGCCACATAAAATGGGAGCAACTTTAGGGGCATATGTTATATTTTATAACTCTTCTCCTTAATTTTGAAAAAAGTTAGAGGTAACAATAGATTATGAAATAGATTAAATGTATTAAATAAATTCAAAATATTTTAATAGGATCAAATGCCAAAGAGTTTTATCTATAATATAAATGTTTAATAAATCACTTGGAAATACTGTGGTATTTTCCTCACTAAATATTAGTTTAAGTACTTAAAAGATTGCATGCAGAGAAAAAATCATAGGGAGAAACTTTTGTCTGTGTTTAAACTGACTCTATCCACCATCAAATTGATCTAGCTTACACTCACATGCACCTTTTGTGGGATTAGTGCATGGATAACTAAATTCAGGCAATGTCACTGCAGTTTTCTTATCTGAACAGCTGTATTAACTCCATCTTCTGGGAAATAGAATGCTTCTTGAACCTTGTCAGCAATGAATTTCAATAAGATTAACTCATAATGTACAATGAATTTAGAGGAGATATTTAATAGTAATCTGTAAAAAGATACTTTTTTGTTCTTCATGATAACATGGATGGCAATGTAATGGAATTCACCAATGATGGAGGTAAAGTCCCATGAAATTTAAATTTTGATTAATAAGAAACATGCTAATTATCTATTTTATAAAATAGGAAGGAGATGATTCACTACTTATAACAGTAGTACCTGTCAAATCATACAAAGCATCTGGAAAAATGAAAAAGAATTTTGAGGATCTAGAAAAAGATCGAGAAGAGAAAGACAGGATCAAGTATGAAGAAGATAAAAGAATAAGATATGAAGAACAACTACGATCTCTCAAAGAAGCAAAGTGTCTTTCATTGGTCATGGTAATTTTTTTTAAGGAATAAGTCAAAGCAGTTAAGTTAACATTTCCCTTTATGACTAAAAGATGCGTTTTAATAATGTTTTCTTAGGATGATGAAATGGAAAGTGAGGCAAAAAAAGAATCACTTTCTCCTGGAAAACTGAAACTAACTTTTGAAGAATTGGAGCGACAAAGACAAGAAAACCGAAAGAAGCAAGCTGAAGAAGAAGCAAGACAACGTTTAGAAGAAGAGAAGCGTGCTTTTGAAGAAGCAAGGCGGCAAATGGTAAATATTTATACTGAAACCTTATATCGCATATTAGGGAAGGTAGCTGGCTTTAGATAATATAAATTCAAAAAGATTTTATATATAAAAGGGCCTGATTTTGAAATTGTGTATATATTTCATATATAAAATGCACCTGTATTGTTTTCTTGTTTCCATTTTGGAGCATTTTACCCAAGATGCTTTAAATTTTTATTTTTATAAATTGTTATTAATATATAAATTAGCAAAAGAATTACTCAATGAACTTGGTTTCTCTTCATCTGTTAGTTCATCCTGAAATGTATTTAATGACATGGGGGTGAGACATTTTTAAATCTAATTATAAATGTACTTGGTTTTAGTATAGTTTTTCAAATATTTGAATATATCAAAATAAGTTTATTATGATTCGAATATGCAGTTTGCCCTATAAAGGGTGGGTGTGTGAGTGTGTGTGTCTGCATGTTTGTATATATATTTATATGTAGTGTAGTGGTTAACAGCATGGATTTTGGAGCCAGACTACCTAGATCCAGTTATCAACCATTTATTAACTGTGTAATCATGGACAAGTTATTTAATCTCTCTATGCTTTGTTTTAATTTTTTTTTTTTAAGACAGGGTCTGGCTCTGTTGCCCAGGCTGGAGTGCAGTGGCCTACTCATAGCTCAGTGGAACCTCAAACTTTTTATTTTTTGAGACGGAGTCTCACTCTGTCCCCTGGGCTAGAGTGCCGTGGTGTCAGCCTAGCTCACAGCAACCTCA
>VBSM01000529.1:57642476-57660980 GCA_008086735.1 Cheirogaleus medius
AAAAAAAAAAAGGGACCTGTCTTTACCCCTGGGGGGGGACAGGGCCACATACACTGAAAGTGTTAGGGTCCAGCACTCAGCCCGATGACTTGGGACAAAGTAAGCAGCAACTGTCCCAGCCTCAGACTGGCAGTGCCACAGCATGTTTGGTAAGTGACTTGGTGGGATCCTCTTACAAACTAATAAGAACCCTGTGGATGAGATCCCTACACATAGGCTGCAATCTCTTGGAAGTTGCCCGTTTGTCATGGTTGGGGCAGTGGGCCTGTGGGAAGGGGAGTTTTACTTCTCTGCCCTGGCTATGGCTAGCAAATTATCTAGCTGGCCCAGAGAATATAAATATATGAATAAAATACCATGAAAGTGCTGTAAGAAAACATTCCAAGGTCTAACCTCTTCCTGCCCCTCAGAAAATTTAGTAGCATTTTATATAGGAAGCTAAAAATGAATTGTCTACGAAAACTCACTTCTGAAGTATATTTTAGTGTATTATTGAGATATAATATAGTTAATATATGGCAGTATGCAACTGTCAAGACATTCTGGTGCTATTAAATGACTCAACCTAATGTGTGGAGTTTTCAAGACAAGTAGCAAGGCAATTCCAATATTACTACACTGTAGCTTATTAGTTCAATGGTTAATTTTGAACAGAATGATTTAGAAAACATTGTGATATGTGTATCATAAATGTGTTAGTTTCTGGTATTTTATGAGTATTTTCAACCACATAGTCTGAAAAGTGCAAGTAGTATAAAGGAGTAAGTTTTTTCTTTTACCCCTTGGTTAAGCCAAGAAATTAAGCCTCATGTCACATCAGACTGTGACAACCCCTATTCAAACCCTGCCTAGAACTCTAGGTCTTCTCTAGGAAAAGTATACTAGGAATAACTGCAATATTTTACCATTCCACATAGTGAGATTAGGATTTAGTGTAGCAAAGTCCCTTACAAAGGACTAGTATTAATAATAAATTGTGAAAAGTCAGGGAAAGAGAATCTGAATAAAAGAACAAGATTAAAATGGAATAAAGAACTGGAGCCCAGTCTTGGTTGACTCCTTTTCTATCTTTCCCTACAGAATATATACTTAAGGATAAAAGTGATATGTAGAGAAATGTAGGGATTTTACCAGACTGTATCTTCAGAAATGCTTGTTACCTTGAGTATTAATGTAGCTTTATAAGACTACCATAAAATCAAAAACAGGAGAAATTTTAGAGATACTCTGGCTCTATTTAGAGGTGAAGAAAATCATACCCAGCGGTTTAAGTAACTATGCAAAAGACCACACGGTATCAGAGCCAGAACTAGAACTCATATCTGACTCCTAGTCCAGTGTTCTTTGCCTTCCCCTAACAAAGATCTTTCTACAACTCATAGTAAAAACTAATCTTGCCATGCATATTTTAGTTGTAGCAGGTTATCATAGTATGTTAGAGGACTTTAGCCATATTCCCTAATGAAAATATTTTAAATGGAATGTTTTCTAAAGCCCTAAATCTGTAGTAATATATATATATATATATATATATATATATATATATATATTTTGAGACAGAGTCTCCCTTCTGTCCCAGGTATAGTGCAGTGGCGTCATCATGCCTCACTGCAACCTCAAACTCCTGGGCTCAAGCTATCTTCCTGCCTCAGCCTCCCAAGTAGCTGGGACTAAAGGTGTGTGCCACTGTGCCTGGCTTTCTATTTTTTAAGTAGAGATCGGGGGTGGGGGAAGGGTCTCCCTCTTGCTCAGGCTAGTCTCGAACTCCTGAGCTTGAGAGATCCTGCCGCCTTGGTCTCCCAGAGTGCTAGGATTACAGGTGTGAGGCACCATGCCTGGCCTTGTAGCAATACTTTTACTTAGTAAATTTGGACCTTGCATTTAGGGAAGAGATTTAAGCTTTATTTTTGGATTCAAATGGGAAAAAATGCAGTTTTTGGATGGCTATTATACAAACTAATTTGCTGATATTCAACATATAAAATCTAATTTTTTTGAAGCAAGAGGAAGAAAGTGAAACTTTTGGATTGAGCAAAGAATATGAAGAATTAATCAAATTAAAAAGGAGCGGCTCTATTCAGGCTAAAAATCTAAAAAGCAAGTTTGAAAAAATTGGACAGTTGTCTGAAAAAGAAATACAGAAAAAGATAGAGGAAGAACGAGCAAGAAGGAGAGCAATTGACCTTGAAATTAAAGAGCGAGAAGCAGAAAACTTTCATGAGGTATATTACTTTTATAATCAGCATACTTATGGTACAGTAATGATAATGAATTTAATAGAAATAACATTGGCTTTGAAGTAACTTTGAATACTTACAGTTAACCACTGGTGCATATAGTAATCCGGGAACTAACAGCACATCAAGATCTTAAGAGACTTTGACAGACTTCCACACTCCAGCTGTTTCAAAACAACCCTTATTAGTGTTAAAACCTATAGTGAACATCAAATGGTTCACTGTAGCAAAATGGATCAAAAATATTAATTGGGATATGTTTTAGTTGAATTGGTGGAACCAGTGTATTTGAGTTAAACTCCAGAGATAATTCATACTAATTTTACAGATGAGGCCTATAAGAAAACAGGTTCGAAGGATGTAAGGGAAGGTTCACAGAATAATAGGTGATAGGATATAAAGTTGTAAAAGTAGGTTGGGGATAGTTGATGAAGGGCCTTTTTAACCTTGCAGGGACTATGATCTGGGGGACAATGTTAATAACCATATTTTTACGGCAGAGTAATAAAAAACTTATGAAGTAATTCTGGGATCATGGATGATGAGCTGGAAGATAAGCACAAAGGCATGAAGTTGGGGCCAAGGGAGAAAAATAGACCTAACTTTAACAAAACTGGGCAACAGGTTGCTTTTTGGGCAGTTGGTTGGTGAGGGACCTAACATTACTTCAGGATTACCAGGGAAACTAGGTGATGCTACAGAGAAATCTGGAAAGGTGGGGTGAATAAATTGTTTTGGACATGTAAAGTTTGAGCTATATTTGGATAAGGTAAAGACCTAAAACAGGTCTTGAGCTCAGATGAGAAGAGCTATCATTCTAACTCTTATGGATAGTAGCTGAAAGTATAGGAGTAAAAGTCCCTCAGAAAGTTAATAGTGTGAAGGTGAATGATAAAACCCTAGAGAACACAAATATTTAGTGGATGGATGGCCACATCAGTTGAGATTTAGAGACGTAAATGTGTCATAGAAAGTAAAGTTTAGTCAGCATACACTTGCTTCCCTTTTTGGTTAAAGGCAGTGGAACCTCAGAGCAGTCCTACCTATCCCTAAAAAACATGAGGTAAGAATGGAAATAAGGTAGGTAAGTAACCTCTTGTTTTATTGCTTTTACTGGCTCTGTTGGATAAATGGATGTGAGGTTAGGACATGGCTGAACTCTTATATTAAGATGTCCTGAATGGATTCCTGTGGAGGACATAAGTCCCTCCTATCATACCTTCCTGGATTAAAGGTCATTGAAATAGCTTTACAAACTTATGTTCACATAGTTTTGGTACAGCGCAACCAACTGACACTGTAGGACCCCACAATCTGAACCCCTACAAGCAATCCTCCCTCCTCAAATCTGATCATATATCTAGTTTCTCCCTTTAGAAAATGTCAATGGTCAACATATCCTCCCCACCTCACTCTCCCAAGTAGCCGGGACTACAGGTGTGAGCTACTGTGACCAGCACCAAATTTTGTATTTTCTAAATGCAGGTTTGAGGCAGCTAAATGAAGTTATAAACATAAACTTATGCTAATATCTAGAAGGCAAGTTATTAATGGGGAGGGACTCAGTCATAATAGCAGTTGCTGTACCTGCTGAAATATTCTATCTTGAAGGTTCATGTGGTAAACAATAGTATTAAGTGTATAGTGTGAAGAGGTCCTGTTTTTCATTTAAGTCTCAGAAAAACCTGTTGAGCTAAAATCAAACCACTGTTTAACATGTATTTTTCTGAGTCTATCTTTCAGACAGCAAATAAAAATCTGATTCAGAACCAGAAAAACTGTCCAACTTTCTTTTGCCCTCTTCTCCTTTCAGTTGGAATTAAGGTGCAACTCCTCAAGCAGATGTGAAAACACCCCTGAACCAAGATTTTTCTTACACAGGCAATTAATCTGCAGCTTGTTTCAAAATTTCCCTTTAGTTGGATACCCTGAAACAATTTCCCCATAGTATTATATATAAATGGTGAGATTTATAGAGCCACAAAAGCCAAAGTAGTTTAGAAACCAAGAGTGAACTACAACGAAAGTACTTTTAGAAACCATCATGGTGTTAACCTCTACTAAAATTTCTCTCAAAGGTCATCAGTGACATTACTAAATTGGCTTTTTTCTAGACTGTATTTGATAATTGACACTCTGCTCTTAAATCACTCCCTTATTTTCATGGCTTCCAACTCTCATCCCTAAATGAATGACTCACATATTTCACTTTAATGGCTTCTTCATGTTCCAACCATTGCCTTCACCTGTTTTTCTACCTATAAACACCCACCCCTGCATTTGACCATCAGTAAATTTGGATGGAATTCACCTCAAGGGTAAGGAAGGAAAATCATGAAGTGAGAAATAACAGAAAAGAAACACTTCTCATATTAAGTAGTAGGGTAATAAGGAGTCTCTTGTAAGAAAGGAGTATTTTAACAATTATAAGAACATATAGTATTCTGACCTTTTTCTATTATTCAGTATCAAAACCAAGTACTGAATTGTTTAGGTAAATAGGCTGGGATCCCAGTGATAGTAAGTTTACCTTTACATTGGGAGAAAAAGATTGTAATTAGATGAATGCTTCTTAAATATACCTGTCACTTTTCCTGAATTGGGGAATAGTGAAAATCTGCATGTCTGCAGTGTAGCACAAATATGCATATCAAAGCATGTTTATTTTGTGCTTACAAATACTACTTTCAGAACTACTGATGCTTTAGTTCTTGGTTTTTAGAAAAGAAGCAATTGTTATTTTTGGCCCACTTTCTTGAAGGAAGAAGATGTTGATATCAAGCCTGCAAAAAAAAGTGAGGCCCCGTTTACTCATAAAGTGAATATGAAAGCTAGATTTGAACAAATGGCTAAGGCAAGAGAAGAAGAACAACAAAGAAGAATTGAAGAACAGAAGTTACTACGCATGCAATTTGAACAAAGAGAAATTGATGCAGCACTACAAAAGGTATCAGGCTTACATATTCTTTATTTTCCAAAGATGCTTTTTTAAAAACCATAGTTTTATGAGAAGGGTAAAAAAAAAAAGTTTTAATAGCTTTCAAGTCACTGGAATGTTAAGTACACTTTTAGTAAAGCATGCTTACATGTTCTAACACTTTTACCTTCAAAATTCTGTTACTAAACCACTGCCCCCAAAATACTGTATTTTAAATACTAACCTGAATGCACATATTTTAATACAGAAAAGAGAAGAGGACGAGGAAGAAGAGGGTAGCATCATGAATGGCTCCACTACTGAAGATGAAGAACCAACCAGATTAGGAGCTCCATGGTTCAAGAAGCCTCTTAAAAACACATCTGTTGTAGACAGTGAGCCAGTTAGATTTACTGTTAAAGTAACAGGAGAACCCAAACCAGAAGTGACATGGTGGTTTGAAGGAGAAATACTACAGGATGGAGAAGACTACCAATATATTGAAAGGGGAGAAACTTACTGCCTTTACTTACCAGAAACTTTCCCAGAAGATGGAGGAGAGTATATGTGCAAAGCAGTCAACAATAAAGGCTCTGCAGCTAGTACCTGTATTCTTACCATTGAAAGTAAGAACTGATCACTCTTTTAACTTACATACTATTAACTTTTTTTTCCCTTTTAAAAAAAAAAATCACCTTTCTTTTTCTCTTTTCTAGCTGATGACTACTAGTTTCCCTCTTCTCCCCCTGGAACTTTCTTTTTCTCCAATTTTCTTACTACATCCATCTTCTCTGTGGCGGGGCCAAAAAAGGAAACCAGAAGTGCCACTATGTTGACTTCTTATTCCTTTTCATAAGTCTTCAAAACACAAGCTCATCTAAAGAATATGTTCTTTTCCAAATGAGCACCAAATTTATTGCCATCTTATATACAGTAGCAGTCAAAACAATGTATTTAATGGGGGAGAGGGCAGTGGGAAATTTACTCAATTATTCTATCAAAACTTATTATAAAGGCTGTGTATTTCCCATAAGAATTTACAGCAACTATGTTTTGAAAAACCCAGTACATTATTTTGCATGAAAGAATGCCATTTATGAGTCTTTACACCTAAAATTAGTCTGAAATAGCTGAGACAATGAATTTGGAACCTATCAATGAGTGAGCTTTTTTTTCCTTAGTAGCACATTATTTTGGTCGTTGTAGTTCCAAAGTTTTTCTGAAGCAGATATATTTGGGGCGGGGTGGGGGGGGGAGTGCCATGGAGAAAAACAAAAATTAAAGTAGGACTTTTAAGAAACAATTGTCAGAGAAAATTTGATAGAACCCACTGCCTATACAGTGTTCTGAATGCTGAGATTAAACATGTATTTTTCAAATGTGTGTAATATATAATCAAATTTATAAAGCAAATTTATGTTGTGATCTTGTCTGAACAAATTATATTTTAATGAGAAAACTTTGTATTAATAGATCATACAGGAGAAAACACTTAACATAATTGAAGGTTTCAAGATCTAAGCGTATTAAACTTAGGAAAGTAATGGCACAACCTTCAATTTGTAGTCTTTAAAATGAGTTTGTAAATAATTAGCTACCATATTCTATTATCAAGTTGTTTTATATTTTCATTTTCTGGAAGACAATTTTATTTTACAATGTAAACCCATAATAAAGTCATTTCTGTATTTTAAAAAAAAAGTCTTTCTGTATTTTAAAGACTTGTGCACATGTTTACCTCTTTATCATCCCAGTATTTTCTCACAGCAAAACTTTAATGAAAAAATCAAGTAAAAAGTAGAAAATTATTTTTATTGAGTATTACATGCATAAAAGAAACAAAGCACTCTCTTATAATATTCACCAATGTACATTTATTTATTGAGGAAACCATATGAATACAAAATTACAGCAATCATGTGCCCTTTTACATACAATGTCATTAAAACAAACTCTAAACCACAGTTTGTAAAGTATTCAATTTACCTCAAGTCCAAGCTGCATCTCCCTAAGACACTGTTCCCATCACAGTAGCCATTTTAAGCCAATCTTCTTTTAACACACGGGTAGTTTCTGTAGAGAACATTTTTCTCAGGACGAAAATGCATTGAGCATGCATAAGAAAATATATATATATGCACAAATACATTTAAGAGTTTCTATAGGGGTATCACTGAAGGAAATAAAACCCTGGGATTCATTTGCTTCTTAAAAGCACCAATTTAAAAATCCCTTAAAGGTTTATATTGTGGCAAGAAAAATCAAGTCACTAACTAAACAAAAAATAAGGTTATTTTCAGAGTCAAAATTATCTTTAACTAGGTACTGTTAAAATGCATTTTAAAATGAGGCAGAACTTGCAGAAAATAAAAATAAGACATCCTCATTAATTAATAAACTCTATTATCATTATTCTACACAACAGGTAACTTTCTAGGTAGAACTGGTTCTACTGGCAGAGTATTCAAACAAATGAAATAGTACCACTTCTGAATTAGTCCTATTTCCCTCTGAAAGTACTCTGCTACTCCTACCCAAACCCACCCTTATGAATTAACTACCAAGTTATTTGTTTAAGGATATATTTTACAACGCTTATAAACAACTAGTATCAAATTACTAGTTTTAGTATTAAAACCATTTTCATTAATTAAAAAATAAAACTGTATTTCTCATTTCTAAAAGAAACATCAAACCATAGAACTCTAAGCATCACCACACTAAGATGTCTTAAAGAAAAATAAAAACATATTGTCAAATTTTTAAGTGCTAAATGAAAATCAATCAGTTCAATTTCAATCTACACTAAACATTGTTCTAAACTAACATCCACTGCATTCAAATCAACTGGCTCACCTTTTCTGCTTTCCATTTATTTCAAGGTTCTTTAGTGCCATTTAAAATAACACTTATAGTATCAGTGAAGGCTTATGGTAATGAATAAAAAATTCTCATGAGATAGAAACAATGCCTCAATATCTATTAGCATTCATCTATGTTCTTTTATAAAATGCAAACGACAACTAACTAAAACTTGATGGGCTCTTAATGTTCAAAGAGCTCCTTTATATTATCAATCTATCATTGACTATTAAAACATACATATATATAAATGTGGTGCAGTAACTATATAACTTAAGAAATTTAACAGTTCACGGAACATTTAAGATCAAGTGAATAGCACTTTAAAAGGAAAAGTGATCAAAAGCAGGTACATTACACCCTATACCATATTATGTATGGGAATACATTTCATATTTCTCAATTATGATTTGCCAATTTTACCTTCTACATTGAGCCCTTCTATGGTCCATGCTCATCGGCTCACCAATGGCATACACTCAAAGGATTCCTCTTTATGGGTAACTATCTCAGGACCTGATTTTATGAGCTATGATTTGGTGCTTGCAGCATCTTCAGCACTGTGTGTGAAAATGAAGGCAGTATTTTTGAATATTTTTCTTTGTTGCAGAGATAAGCAGGAGTTTTACAAGGATCAGCACATTTTAGAAATCGAATAAACAAAACTGATATGATGCTGCTTTAATACATTCATCTTAACTCAAAATATGTACCAGTTAAAATCATCTATAAAAACACACAAACATTTTAAACTGGCAAAAAATAAAATAAATGCAGCGTCAGTTATTAAAATATTAAATCAGAAAAATATTGGTTGCTACAGATTATGAAAGGTTATTTGCTATACAGTTAACATTTCACTGATGCACATGCCTTTTACGAAAACATACTGCCAGTATTCCTTATAATTTTTTCCTTTTTCAGCATATATAAAAGTAATGAAAACTGAATTATCTAAGAAAAAAATCATAATACAACTGACCCATAATATCCCTACTGAATTACTATAGCTCAAGAATAAGAAAAAAATAAAGAAGTCATAGCTTTGGAGGGCAAAGAAATGTCCTGTCAATCATATAAACAGATTGTGAAGGCTGTTGAAGTTTCTGAACAAGTGATTTTCTAAATTTTGAAAACGGGGTAATTGTCCTTTCTTAATTGTAACACTTCTGGTATTTGGGGAAAAATACAAAAATATTTGGTTGGATGTAGTTCACTTACAGCAGCAATCTACTCATCATTTTCTTGTTTAGAAAAAAACCCAAAAAACCAAAAAACAACTAAAGTAAAAAAACATAACCCAGAAATGTAAACAGTTGCTTGAACAACTTACAGACTTTCCACTAAAATGGTAGCATAAATAACAAAATACATTTTGGGGAAGCAGTAGCAGATTGCTTTTGAATACACAACCACAAAAACCTCACAGGGACAACATTAATGTACTGAAATATTTATTTATATATGTCCTTAGGTTGTGCTTACCTGTTGCTTTTTGCAGCAGAACCTAAGGTGGAAGGTCTGGGAAGGCACTGTGAAGTATAAATAATTGCACTGTTTGCAATTAATAAAGATTTTAAACCTTAAATGAATCAAAATCAGCCTCCAATTTGTGAGTTATGATATTGAATTCAACTGAACTATTTCTTCAGTTTAATTAATAAATGCACCACTTCCTAAAAGATCATCTATAAAACAGTATCATGCAAAATACTGAAATTGTTCATGTCAATACCCTACTCTTAAAGATAACAGATAACTAACTCAACTATTAACCTTCAAACTAGAACTACATATCCAGATCTAAATAAGGGTAAGGGAAGTCACTCTAGGTTATATAAAACAATCAAAAACATTTCAAAATTATCTACAATGAACTGTACTGCTATTTTCCATCCTGTAGGCAATCTCAACATTTATGTCCTTGTACATCTTCCTTTAAAGTATATTCAAAACAACGAATGGTGCTCTCCACCAATGACAGAATATATATCTATGAAATGGTGTTAAAACTGCTACATTGCTCATTATTTGCAAACTGAAATCCACTTCTGTTTGATACATTTCAAGTCTTTCATATTAATATATAAGATGCATATTTTACACTGAAAAACAATATTTTAGGAGCACCAGTGAGTAATATTATTCAACTTTGTTAATGATCAGTTTTCTTTAGCTATAGCTAAAGCACATCAAAAATACTTACCCATTAAGCTCACTTAAAAAAAAAAAATACAAAGCTATGTATTATTCTATGTTAAATTAAAAAGCAGTTATGGTTTTCCAAGATATCAGCACTGTATTCCAACATAATATTCAAACAAAGTATGGCATTTGCATTATGTGGAACATTGACAAAAAGATACTGTTGCAGTTCATCAATTTGTCATTCTGATGTACTTACAGTGCAATGCTCCTTGAAGGAACACAATCAAGGATGATACACAGCACAGTCCTCCTCACCCCTACAGAGCTAGTTCTATACTGGCTGGATCAAACCTGCACTTCAACAGACAATGGCAAGACAGACTGTATTTGCATGTAGTCTAATATATTAATATGCAAAGAGCCAACAAATATGCAAAGAGTAAAACAATGGATTTCAACAAAATATCAGAACTTCAGCATGAGTGTTAAAGAGTAATAAAATGATTTCAAGTACATAAAAAAATTAAGTTGATTCAATGACTGGACTTGTGCATTTACAAAACAAAGCTTATCTAAACTGCAAAAAGAAAAAAAAAAAGCTTGAACGTTTCCATACCCCATTTATGTTTCAATGGCAGATGCAATGTAGCTATACTTTTTGCACACTATTCACTTTTCTACCCTAAATTTAGAAAGAAACACACTAATATTATATACATTGAAAGAGTTGCTTTACATGGAAAAACACTGTTCTTATTAGGCTGCTCATATTCACTATCTGAAAACTGTTTAAAATTAGTTATGCTGAAACAGTCTTGGAAATCAAGTAATTATGAAATTAAGAACAGAAAGGTTAACTGTTATAGCAGCAGTACAGGTCTGAAACAGTGGTCATGTATAAAAGGAAATTTCACTGTTAATGCAATGGAAGTATGCCAAAAGATCACTGTACACACATGCAGTTTTTAATCAAACAGAAGGAAAAAACATGAAGATATCAGGATTACTTGTGCTGAAACAGCCAAATACAATAAATGGAAAAGATTCTCCAATCTATCACTATACTGCAAGGGGGAAAAAACACGCCAGTGTTTATTAAACTCAATAGTTCATGGGGAAAGCTTATATATTTGTGTATATGTATCTTAATATATCATTGCTAAGAAATTATGAATCCTTTAAATAGCCACATATCCAACTTACCGACACAGGAGGTTTCATATCATTTATTGTAAAGCACAAAACAGGCATTTTAAAAGTGAAAGTATACATTGAAAAAGTACATTTATATCACAAAGCATCGACCACATAATAGTTGCAAATACATTTGCTGGAATGTGTACATCTACACTAAATACTAAAAACAAACCAATTTTCATTTCTACACAGAAATATTAACCTCCTATCAGTAGTGATAGATATTTTGTACATTTTCAAAAAAAAAAAAACCAAAAACACTATTTTAAACCAAAAACAAAATTAAGATCTTCATCAAGTCGTCTGCATCCATATATTTAACAAAGGTTTTTTTCCCCCACACAATGAAGCAAATACTGTATTGTCCACTTCTTATTATTGGCCCTGTGCAGAAGAGATACATAAGAAATACACAAAAAGTTAAAGAAAATCCTTGAAATGGAGCTAATTCAGGAGTGAATCCTTTAAGAAAGAAAAACTGGTTAATATAAATGGTGGTGGCTTCTTGCATGATTTGCAAATCCCTGGGGGAAGAAAATTTATTTTTAAAATCAAAGGCATTGTAGAAGTATTCAGCACTCAGTTGCCAGAAAAAAACAAAAAAACCCAAACAATATACCACAATACTTCATTTAATAGTTATACTTTGCCAGATAAAAATTTAAAAGGCAAACATACTCCCAAACAGACAAACAGCAAACATGCAGAAAACATGATTAGATTAGAAACCAACAAATTAACAAGCTTATTATACCTGAGGTGCTGGAGGATGCTGTGGCATTCCCTGGGGACTTGTCTGGGCATAGTAGGCTGCTTGTTGTCTATAGTACTCAGCCCAGGCTGCACTATAATCTGGCTGACCACCTGGTGGAGCCCCAGTAGGAGCAGGAACTGCTTGACCTTTGAAAAAACAAAAGAATTTTGTTGCTGTAACTACAATTAAAAGCCCAAAAGAATCTCATTTCTAATAAAAATAATACCTTGCTTCTTGTAATATTCCTCCCAAGCCTTTGAATAATCTTGTGTCTGCCCTTGTTGACCTAAAAAAAACCCCCTACATTTTAATACAAAATTATATCCACTGTAAGTATAGGTTATAAAGACAAAAGTAGAGGGTCAGAATTGCTCCTGTTTTATTTTAAATATTCATTAGTAGTGTCAGAAAACCACTCTGCAATTAAAAAAAACACATTATTTTATTTCTGCCTTATAGTAATCATAAATCCACCAAAGCCAAAATCCACATAGCTTTAACTAAGAACGGCAAAGATTTAGGCATATTGATCAATTCCAGTAGTGCTGAACTGTTACATGTCCCAAACCAGTTTGGAATGTGTTTCAATAAGTAGTTTGTTAAGTATACCTTTAGATGGTTCCCTGGCAGTGATGATGAAGAATGAGGGAGAGGGGAAAACCACTATTTTTTTGTTCTCTCAAACATTTGGATAGTTATATTAAAGGTTTTAAATAAAATGCAAGTCCTCAATGGAGGATTATAAAAAGAATATTTTTGGAAAAAAACAAAAAACTATTTAAAGGCCATGATTTTTCCTGATTATAAACTATAAACTATGTACAAAGACTAGTCCTCCAGATACATTTTAATAAGATGTTTAAAGTTTTAAGGATGTGTTCAACTCACAATATAATTTTATTGAAAGTAACCTGACAAAGGCTATAAAGAACAAGATCAATGAAATACACAAAGCTTTCAAGATCAGACCTTTTTCCTAGGGAGGGAGACTTTTCTGAATTAAAAGATTAAAGAGATACAACCAAATGCAATGCATAAATTTGAATGGGCTGTGAATTAAAACACATACACAACTAAAAAGGACACTTTCCCGACAGCTATGGAAATTTAAATAAGGTCTGTATATTGGTGATAATATTGAGTGTATTTAGAGCAAACTGTCTGCAACTTACTTTGAAATGGTTCATAAACAATTAACATTACATATAAAGTACATATGGCAAACTTAGAAAAAGGTAAAACTGGGTGTCTGCTGTAGCATTTTCCCAATTTTCTCTAGGCATAAAAATGTTTTAAACAAAAATTGAAGAGGGAACAAAACGTGTTTTTCTATTCAGGCCCTTTACTTGAGCACTATTTTCATTTAGTTTGTAATTCACTTGGCTTTATAAAATAATTATTATAGACAAAAAATACCAGAGCAAAGACATACAGAAAGCTGTATTTATGTTTGCTTGATGTTGACAGTAAGGCAACTTTTTAGTTTCAGAAAGTAGTCTATCACCATTGTGAAACAGGTCACTGAATAAAAACTTCAGATTTATGACTATTAACTTTAAAAACACATTAAAAAAAAAAACCCCTCTCTTCTTTGGGTAACAACAGAGAAATCTCATATATTTAAAAAATTCCCATATTTTTCTTTGTGTTCTAATAAATTAACTGTTTTCAAAGAAGAAATGAGTTTAACAGTTTGATCATATGAAGAGACACAATTCAAGCAAATCTGAAACAGGTTTCAATATTTAGAAAACTGCCCAAACCCCAGTAACAATAGCAATAAAACCATACAATGTCTCTTACAAACTGCACACTTTAAAAAAGTAGCAACAATTTCCATTTTAGGTTTACAACAGAAACTAAGCCTCATTGTAAGAGATACTCATTTTCAAGGCAAATTAACACACTGTCACACTAGAAAAAAAAAATTTTCCTTGGGGCCACAGTGTTATTACAAAAATAGAATAAAAACTTCGAAAACAGTTCTAATTTAATGAAAAATTAGGTTTTTTACATTGTTTTCTCTGTGTTACATGCAATTAAATTTTCACAAACCAATTGCAGGGATTTGCCCAGGGGCCACCCATCATGTAACATATATGCTACAGCATGGCAGCGTGAGTTGCCTGTGCATCATGTGGCTCCCAAGGTAAAGAGACGTGTGAGTTACATATGCTTCACGAGGCCCTGGGCTCAAAACTAGCCTGAGTTAAATACAACTCACATAGCAGTTAATGTGTTAATTATCATTTGGTAGAAATAGGCAGATGCATCAAGGAAATTTGTCAAATATTCCCTAAAAAACCACAACCCTCCCAAACTGATATAGCCCTGTAGAAAGCTTATAGTAAACACATTATACTCTAAGAAAAACACTTGTTAAATAAGTTGTCAACATTTGACATTCCAATCTTAAAAGATGTCTAAGAAAAATTCATTTCACTCTTCTAATCTAAAGGGCAAAATGTGATTCATTTTGCCCATTTGAAGTAGAGAACTCTTCCTATCCTATCTAAGACTAGGCTCTCTCCCATGGCCTCATGTAACTCCCAGCCTCCTTTAGACATGAACACTTCCTTATCTTGCTCCCCTTATTCCTCTTTGGTTACTGTTTTGATGCCAGATATTTTAGTCTATACCACAGTAGAACTGTATCTAGTATTTACATAGAGCTTTACAATGTATGAGGTTTTGCTCTAATTTAATTTTGTCTAAAGGATGAAATGAACTTTCTCTACTTTACCTGTAACATATTACAGCCCAAGAGATAGACCTTGCTTGAATAAAGTCCCACACTAAGAATGCCTATACACCTGCATGCTTCCCCAAAGTCCTCTCTCTCTTCTGCTTTAGGTTTAAGGTACAAGATGCTAAAGGGTTCAAAGTCTACCTATATGCTTAACATTATAAAGGCCTTCCTTAAGTCAAACTTTTCCTAAAATGTCTTCAATTAGCCTCATCCAAACCAGAATTACCCCTCTCTACTTTGAAATCCCGTTTGTTTCCTAAGGGTCTTTATCTCTTCTAGCTTCAAAAATACCCACCTCCAGATTGCTGCCATTCCTTGACTTAAAATTCCTTTTTTTTTTTTGGAGACAAGAGTCTCACTCTGTTGCCCCGGCTAGAGTGCTGTGACATCAGCCTAGCTCACAGCAACCTCAAACTCCTGGGGCTCCAGCAATCCTTCTGCCTCAGCCTCCCAAGTAGCTGGGACTACTGGCATGTGCCACCATGACCGGCTAATTTTTTATATTTTTGATAGAGACGGGGTCTCGCTCTTGCTCATGCTGGTCTCAAACTCCTGAGCTCAAAGGATCCGCCTGCCTGGGCCTCCCAGAGTGTTAGGATTACAGGCGTGGGTCACCACGCCCCGTCTTTTTTAACTCTCTATAATTTCATCTTTAAAATGATTGTCTCTCCTCAGTTCTCTTAGTGTTAACCAAGGAAATTTAGAATGCTTTTTAAAAATTCCAAAACTAATTTTGGAAACTTAAATCTGTTTCAACTGAGGTTTATTTACTAATAAGCAAATAACAAATTTACAGCATTAATAGGGTTTTCTGTTCTTAATAGGAAAAGCTGAAATTAGGCTTCAAAAGCCAGGACAGCCCTCCTAGTTTGGTGAAGAGGGCACCTGGACGAGGAATCAGGAAATCTGGAGTCCTAAGAAATCCTAGCCCTGCCACTAGAAGAGTCAATAAGGGAGTTGGATTTGCAAATTAAGATCTTTATCTCTATATATTTTTATTCCTTTTTCTCCTTCAAGAAACTTGAAGACTGAACTATATTAAGTTTTATGCCTTGAGGTCTCTTACTTGTGATAAAAAGATTCTATGGACAAGTTACCTATTAATAGCAGACATTAGAGCAGTCACAAAACTAATCATTTACTAAAAGAGCTTTTTTTTTTTTGTTTTCTGAGACACAGTCTGGCTCTGTTGCCTGGGCTATAGTGCTGTGGTGTTAGCCTAGCTCACAGCAACCTCAGACTCCGGGGGCTCAAGAGATCCTCCTGCCTCAGCCCCCTGAGTAGCTAGGACTACAGGCACGTGCCACCATGCCCGGCTAATGTTTTCTATATATTTTTAGTTGACCAATTAATTTGTTTCTATTTTTAGTAGAGACGGGGTCTCGCTCTTGCTCAGGCTGGTTTCAAACTCCTGACCTTGAGCAATCCTACCGCCTCGGCCTCCCAGAGTGCTAGGATTACAGGCATGAGCCACAGTGCCTGGCCTCTAAAAGAGTTTTCATAGAAAAAGTTTTTATAGAAATTAACCCTGTAGCTATCATACAATGAAAAATGCTCATTAAACACCGGACTGAATTACCTAGCATTATTTCCTTTAAGATTTACATATGAGAGGGAATCATCACCCAACCTGTCCACTTTCCTCATAAAATGAACAGGTGACCACTGTAGTACTATAGAAAAATATACAATAGAAAAGAAGGAGGGGGAGGGAAGATCTCGAGTCACATAGTGTTATTTAATTATTTCTACACCATATGTTCACACCAAAGATTCAAGACAGTATAGCACAGTATTTCCAAAATTAGAAATTTAGAAAATAGTTGGCAGGGAAATGGTAGACAATAAAAAAATTAAAACAAAGGCAAGGTGAAATGTCTACCCTTAACAACAAAAATAAGAATTCAACACATCTGCCCATTTTGCACAAATAAAATGTAAAGGCTAAATAATGAATTTATTAATGGCCATGTTGCAAAGAAACAGTAAGATAAGATAAAGGACAGAATCCAAACTCATTCCTCAATAATTACCTAAGTCTATCAACAGGCCTTTGTTTTTAGCTACATCATAATTAGAGAACATGTCTGGCATATTATCCATTGTAAAAATACAAGTCAGAGCTAATGGTTTTTAATCAGAACATACCTCTTTTTAAAAAAATATTTGTTTTTAGAGACAGAGGCTCTATGTTGCCTAGGCCGGCCTTGATCTCCTGACTCAAAGTCTCCTCCTATCTCAGCCTCCCATGTAGCTCAGACTACAGGCATGTGCCACCGTACCTGACTCATGTTCAACTCTTTAAAATGGTGATGCTATTTCATTAAAGTTGACTATGGATCCTGACCACTATGTTGTCAGGGCATAATTATTAACTGCATCCCTATTCATTCTCAAAAGTATCCCAGCTCAGAAAACAAATTATGTAGTCACCCAAATTAGAGCATGTTGTTTTGAAGTTAAAGTTAAAAATTTCTTTTTGTAGAATTTTAGCTACTGTAGATCTGCTTAAGATAACCTGGGTCCCCAAAACATAAATCAATGAATCTGTTATAGTCTCAGAAATAAGATGAGGCATAACTCTTCTGAAAAGCCATTTGTTCTTTCTTTAAAAAGAAATTCGTTATGTAGAACATCTTTACAACCAGGTGTATATACTTTTACACAAAAAAAGATTAATATCATCCTTCTGAAAATTTTTCTTTCAGTGGAAAATGAGAAACATTCCTTCGCAAAGAAACGTATTAAAATTTACACTGAGAATTACAAGTAGACTGTATCTTATGATAAAACTCTACCATCTATAGATTCTTTCTATGCTAGTGAAGATGGGCAAGTTTATCTATTTAGCCTTTCATTTGTGACAACTGGCTGTGGTATGTGTTAATTTTAAATGACTAAGAGCAAAAGCATCTGAAAAATAACTATTTTTTCCAGAGTATAATAATAGGTTCCAATAGTCCCCAAAAGAGACAGACCTGGGACACATGCTTGGGACTCAGACCCTCTTAGAAGTCAAATTCTGGTTCCACAATTTAGTAGCTGTATGACCTGTTCCCCAATCTGTACATGTTAAATGTCAGTGAAGATACAGTTCTTTTCCTTCACAGTAATTTATAGTAATGTATTTACAAATTTCTTAAAACACTTGTACCCTTCACAAGCATATAAACAGAAGGCAGGATTCCTAGCTATTATGCCCATAACTACATTCTCAGCATCTATAACTATGCTTGGCATGTAGTATGTACACTATAATTGCTCAATGAAAATAGCTTTTCTAAGTGATTGTTTTCCCTTTTTCATATATGCAAATGTTATTTATGTAATTCACTTCTTCTGTCACTGTAGGTTACTTCTTACCTGCTTTATTTTGCAGCAAATATGATACCACACACAACCAACTTTTGCCCGGCACTCTAGTAATATTCAACATTGTATGTGCCAGTGAGGAAATTTCTAGTTTAAATTAATAACTGGTTGACAAATGCAACTAGAAATAGACTTCCTTGCTATGTAACCACAATTTTAAAAATTATTATTTGAAAAGGTCTTCATATGTCTTCAAGTACAGTAACTTTACTTTTTTTATTTTTGAGACAGAGTCTCACTCTGTTGCCCCGGCTAGAGTGCCATGGCG
>VBSM01000529.1:57661080-57680210 GCA_008086735.1 Cheirogaleus medius
AAAAAAAACAAAAGAAAGGTACAACATACCCATTTTCTTGTAGTATTCTTCCCAAGCCTTGGTATAATCAACCTGTCCAGCTGGAGCTGGATTTTGCTGATCTCCTTTTTCAAGAAAAACAAAATGAAAAACAGGGTTAAAGTTTTTAAAAGGCAATTTTGGGCCTTTCTTTCTGTTGAGTATAAGAGTTAGTAGTGAGAATAGGAAGGTGCTGCATGGTACTGGCATCCCTGCTGGTGCCAAAGACAAGAAGGCATTGGGGATACAGAGGTGGTGGACAGAGAAGCCAACCAATGTGTTTGGAAGACTGTTTATATTAAGCATAAGTAAATTGGGTCAAATAAGGAAATACACTGAGGATAACGGTTTCTCACCATTTTTAAGTTCTAAAAGGGAAAAGGCTACAAAACTTTGAAGTGCTGAAACAAATTTACAGGTGATATGAATATTAGGATTAAAAAAAAAAAGATAATGGATGTTTCCGTGTTTTTTTGTATGTGTATGTAAATGTATTTCCTAGCTGTCTGTCTGCTGAATGGAGCTAGCAGCAATGAGCACACTTAGTTTGGTTTCTAAATACCATCCTCTACTAAAAGGACTCAGGGTTCCTTAAAGAAATGGCTGATTCCAGGGATGGAGCCCAGAAAACACAAAATATGCATCTTATCAAGCAGTAAAGAAGTGCTTCAAGAATGACAAGCATTTCAGAAGGATAAAGGAACTACCTTGAAGATACTTCTGTTGGCCAAATCTAGGATAATCTATCAATAAAAAATAGTTTAAAAGTATAATCTATTGGGAAAAAAAAAAGAGAAACCCATACCGACATAAAAAACTCAATAGGATGAAAAGGAAAATTCCTCCTTATGGTAAAATATCAACTAATAAAGGTACAATGATGGAAATAGAAAATTATCATCATAGTGGTAGTTGAATCAGGCAAGAGTCGTCAATGAAGGCTAAAGCTGATAGGTTGGAGTTTGAGGAGGACAGGATACTGGCACAATCTCAGTAGAAGACCACAGAAAATACTAATTAATTTCATACACAAAAAATTGTGATTTCACAGTATAGAATCCTGGCAGACACCAGGCTGACCCAATAATCAAGTTTACCATCACCAGGGATGGAACTCATTTCAATATTTTATCACCTCTGATATAACAGACTAAGTCACTAAGTAGAGCTCAGCATCATTTGAGTTTTTCCTGCCAAGTAAGCATGACCTCATAGTCATGATAAAGGGTTGAAGGGACCTAGGTTGATCTCATACAAAACAAAAGGTTTATACACTTTATAACAAAAGATAATAAAAGACTCGGGAAGTATTTCAGATCAGTGAGACTTAATAGATCTGACAAGTAAATATGATACATGTTACTGATGGGACCCTAGTTCAAAAGAGAGAGAAAATGTTGAGACAATTGGTAAAATCTGAATAAGGGCTGTGCATTCACACAGTAATGATATGTCAGTATTAACTGATTTGAAGGACATATGATGGTTATGTATTTTTAGAGAAATACATAAAGGAGTATTTAAGGTTAATAGAACATCATGTCTACGGTTTAGTCTTAAATGGTTCCTTTCAGAATAATGGATATGAGCATACACATATAATAGAGAGCATAATGGAATAAATGGGGAAATAAAACTAACAGCTGTGCTATCTGGGTGTTCTTGGTACTATTCTTACAATTTTTTTGAAAATTTGAAATTATTTCCAAGTAACTTTTTTTGGGGGGGTAGGGGGGAGAAAAGAGTCTCACTCTGTTGCCCAGGCTAGAGTGCCATGTCGTCAGCCTAGCTCACAGCAACCTCAAACTACTGGGCCCAGGACATCCTCCTGCCTCAGCCTCCAGAGTAGCTGGGACTACAGGCATGTGACACCATGCCCAGCTAATTTTTTCTATATATTTTTAGTTGGCCAATTAATTTCTTTCTATTTTTAGTAGAGATGGGGTCTCGCTCTTGCTCAGGCAGGTTTAGAACTCCTGACCTTGAGCAATCCTCCTGCCTCAGCCTCCCAGAGTGCTAGGATTACAGGTGTGAGCCACTGCGCCTGGCCCCCAAGTAACTTTTTAACAAAAGAAAAATCTGCTTACTGAAGTTATAATTGAATAATGTTAGAAATTTTAGGTATTAACAGTGATGTACTTCACATATAATTCCAAATATAAGTTTTGGCTTTCACATACAAAATAAGCTCTTTAGTTACCTTGTCCATTAGTTTGGGTTGTAGTTGGTGCGCCTGCAGGAGCTGCAGGTGGTGGCTGTGCCTGCTGTTGATAATAGTGAGCATAATAAGCAGCCCAAGCTGCTGAATTTGGATCCGTTCCTGCTTTAGCTGGAATTAATAAACACAAGTTCAGGGTTTGCATCTAAAGTCTGTAATCTCTCTCGATCTCTCTCTCACACACACACATAAACACGCAGCTCTTCGGCAAATATGCAGAACCCCAAATTAACTAGAATATCAAAAATAAATAGGAAATGAAAACTTACAAATGTTCTATTATTTTCATTGTCACCATCAGCTTTTATTATAGAAAACTGAGGTTCACAGATCAAGTGACTTGCTTAGGTTACAAAACTAGTGAGTGGCAGAATTGGGATAATAATAAAGATCTTTTGGCTCTGAATCCACTGCTTAAACCATCCTGTGCTCTTGTTTTTTCCCCTCAAGTGTAACAGTTCTATGTGGCAGATGACTAACAGAAAAGATTTCTAGGGGGTAACTTGTACAAGAAAGAAACAGTTATTTTAGAACCATGAATGCTCTTCTGTACTGTTTCCAATGAAGAGAAAAAAATTTTAGGTAAAAAGAAAGCAATTAGCCACATTTCATTCTATTTCACAGTAAATGTCATAAACTTGTTGTCATTACCCTACTGGAAATTCTTCATTTATCCCCTAGAATCTTCAGGATGGTCAATGCTTTTAAGTACAACATATTCAACATCTTAACAATCTGGACCCTCTGGCTTATCCTTTCGATTCCAGCCTCATCTCCTCCTCTGTCACTATCTCTTCAACACTCAAGTTCCAGCCGTAACACATTGCTTGTACTTTTCAGAAGTCACCATGTTCATGTCTAGGCCTTTGGCCATGTTATTATTTTCTCTACACTTGGCTCATCCTTAATATATCAAGTGATGTGGGAACAGTTTGAGACCTCTCAGTCTTTTAGAAACCAGAAACCCTCTTGCTGATTCTGTCCTTTTTATACTAGGAATATCATATAACATTACAGGTGTATTGTTATTAGTTTATATCCTCAAGAATATAATTTCCTTAGCCAAAGTCTGTGTATCCGTTTAGCCTTCATCCCAAACAGGCAGCAATTCTCAGCAGCTTAACAAAGGTTAGTGAAGTTTGAGAAAAAGGAGCAAGGATTTCTAGAAAAAGAAAATTATAAGATGATACAATTACAAGGTATTATTAAGCCACCCTTGAAACTTTCAGCTGCTCACTGTACTGCTTTTCTATGTTGGATATGTATTTATCTCAATAGTGTCATTGTTTCTGTTAATTTAGAAATACAAGTATTTCACTTGACACAATGTCTGGATAGAGAAATTAAGATAAAAGACTTTAGGAAGTGATGATACTTGTACTCGCAAATGTGTAAACCACACCAAAAAACCAGTCTCATAGTTACATATAACTAATATGTACTAAGAGCTTAATATTCGTTCATTTACCATTTATAGGTAAGAAAACAGAGGCCTAGGAATTCAAAAACTTGCTTGACATCCCAATTAGTAAGTTGTGGGATCTATATAGGACTGATCTAGGTTTGACTCTTAAGTCTAAATTCTTGACCACTACATAAATCCACAACAGACCATTAACTTTTTTTATAAAAATAGATTTTAGTTCAGATAATACTGATGATAAAATATTACACAATTCTAAGTCGAATATAAGCAATATCTAACCCAGGGACTCAGTAACCCTTCATAACTCTGAGGTGGGCCAATCAGCTGACTATCTTTTAACTAAATGGGTTACTTCTTTCCCAAAGAAAATGCTGAAAGCTACATTCATTGACCGGTTTTCATAGTGGCGACTTCACTACTACTCCAAATTGAAAACAGATTGTGAAACAGAGACTGAGTACTCCTTATTTCCATTATTTTTCTCAATCACGCTTCCTACTCAAACACTGCTCATAGATGAAATTCTGGCAGTTCCAACTTACACAATATAAATCTGCCCCTTAACCTACTCAAACTCTTAAGTCACATTCCTTTGCTTAATCACATCCTCCTAATTAGCTTAAGAGAGAAAGAAAAGTCCTTTCATTCTCAAAAGATGAACTTTCAGAATATTATACAATAAATCATATTTGATACTTTTTCTGTACCCTGTGAGCCCTTCTATCACAGGATTGCTTACGCTGGGGGAGTGCATTCTTCTGCTATAGCACATGAACCTCACTTTGCATACCCAGATCCTAGCACAACTCAAGTTGTTTCTTGAACAAGTAGAAGTTGTGGTTATTTGGTGACTGTCATGTTGTGTCATCATATTCCAAAGAGCATACTTCCTATGAAATTAAAGTATGTTATAATATAGGGCCACAATTAAATACCAAAATGTTCAATCAAATGCAACACAATTTCATTTAAATCAATTACTTTCGGTTTTTTGGGGGATAAATATACTATGTGTAGAAAGTAGTCCAGTAATTCAGTATATCTTCCTTGAAACTACTCCAGTGAGAGGCCTAAAAGGTAGGTAGCAGGTGAGAAAAAAGAATCATAAATAAATGTCAACTGGTTTCAAAGAATGACTCTTTGACCAAGTTGGAAAGCAAACTACGGGGCATGAGAAGATGCAAGAGTAGAATAGAATGTAATATATATAAAATCCAGATCTGAATATAGAAAATATTTAAGTATATTTTAGAGTTCTAGCATGCAGTTATTAAATATAGGACTGATTTTTACTAACATGAAGTTGCCTTATCAAAGTTCTAAAACAGTCTATATCTTATTGATAACTTGGGAATTTAATGACCAAGTATTTTAACACTCTGTTATTCTCACATAATTTTATAAATAAATGTAAATTATCCTTTCATGGATATTGTAACATTTAACATACTATACAACTGATAGCACTGGTATCTAAAACTTAAGACATTGCACTTCTTCCTGGAGCTTTTGGCTTTTAGCATTCTGCTGTATCAATTCATAACTAGAGAAAGCCAAATGCAGGTAGAAAAAAAGTTTCATAAAAGCAAACAACATACTCGTGTAAGTCTTATACACTGTGGTAGAAGCAGTGCCTAATACTGTGCCAAAAGACTAAAATAAATGAAGACAAAGCATACAAATATATACTAGAACATTTAAGAATGTACCAGGGATGGAAAACAAACAATACAGATAGCACATAATGATAACTATCTTTTTTTTTTTCACCTGGATCAGGAGGAGCCTGCTGCTGCCAGTGTGGATATGCATTTCCCCACCCCTGAGGAGCATAAGGGGCTGGAGGACCACTGAAAAGAAAATCAGCATAAAAATACAATTTACCAAAAGCTAGAATCTTTGAGGAAAAGCCCAGAACCAAACCCAATACTTACTGAGGAGCCGGTCCAGGTGGTCCTGGATTATAAGGTGCAGGGTTGTATGGTCCCATTGGAGTTCCAGGCCCTGGAGGCCCAGGAGGCCCATGGGGGCCTGGGACCCCATGGGGCCCATGGGGTACAGGTGGCCCTAAAGGATTTACTGGGCCCTGCAAAAAAGTAAGATGACATACAAAAATCAGGAAAACAGAGTAATGGACAACTCTAAGGCCAAATAATCTTCCATTTCTACCCTCTTCTAGTCATAAGGAACAGATTTTAGATTTTCCTACCTTTCCTCATTGATGTTACAAAAATTATTTTAACACTACCATATTAATGAGACACGTAAAATTCATTAAAATCAATAGCATTTAACAATTAAATGCAAATAGTGATACACATCCTTTAGCTTCTACTCCATTTTTTTCAGACAGCACTATTTCTCTTACCTTTTGCAATTCTTACTTTTCTATTTCTTTTTTATCTTAATCATGCAAGTCTATCACATATTAGGTCCTTATCTCTAGCTCTTCTAGAGGACACTCTCTAGCTGTTCTCTCTGTATCTACTCTACCTCCACTCTCCTAACATCGGATGACCATCTTGACAATGTTTCCTAAATTACTTAGGTCCCATATCATGAACTGTCTTCTGAACACTTCACCTATAACACAACAACCAGTTCACTAACTAAAGTCCTCCTTACAACCTTTCTATTTCTGTCACTGGAACTCCACTTAGGTCAATAATTGAAACAATGTCCTCTAATAGCATGAAAACTCCCTTTGTAATTCATACAACAAATCAGGATATTTCATCATTATTATGCCACATTCTAATTAAAAATGCTTAGCTGATTTTTCTTATTAAGCTTACTTGCAAAGACCATTTAACTTAAATGTCCTAAAAAATAAAAAACTCCTTACATGCAGGTAATACTGGTCATGTGACATTTTGGACAAAGTGCTTAAACTACATTTACTTGTCAATTTTCTCACTGCAAAGTAATGAAACTAAACTTCATGACACTTAAAGTCCCTTTTATTAACTTGTCTCTTTAAGTCACTGATTGTTGCTATCCCTTTTATTATCCATGACTCATCTTTTCCAAATAGCAAATACTGAAAAAGTATTTAGGATATAAGCCAGACATTCTTTTAAGTTACACACATACATGCACATTCATGTAATCCCTACAACTCTATGAAATAGTTACTATCATCCTCATGTTATAGAAGGAAACCGAGGGAAAAAAAGAGTATAAATAACTTCTCCAAGGTCACATAGCCAGTAAATGATTCACGGGATTTTGAACCCAGGCAGCTTGACTCTAGAGTCTATGCTCTTAACCACCACACTAAATTGCTTCCCTGAAACAACCTATCTTATTTCTCCATGAATCCAACAAAATTCCTAACCCATACATGTGAGGCTAATACTATAAAATCAAAATCCAAGATGTGCTACTCATTTTTCTGCTTTGGCTTCAACCTCTGCCTTCACTGAGAGTCCACAAACATCTTCATTTTTTGAACAATTAAACTAAATATCTGTACAAAAGAACATACAATGACTGTATACGTTTTTGTAAGATGTACTTTAAATGTCTTTACTACATCTATCATTGTCTTTCCAAGTAGACACAGTGTCAAACTTGTTTTCTGTACCCCCCTCATAGCATGAAAAACACCAAAAAGGACTTTCCTAAGAGCCTGGGTGGGTCATGCCTGCAATACCAGCACTTTGGGAGGTCAAGGTGGGCGGATCACTTAAGGCCAAGAGTCTGAGACAAGCCTGGGCAACAAAGCAAGATCCTGTCTCTACAAAAAATTTCAAAATTAGCCAAGCCTGGTGGCTTGTGCCTGTAAGGCCAGCTACTCCAGAGGCTGAGGCACGAGGATCCCTTGAGCCCAGGAGTTTGAGATTGTAGTAGTGAACTTTGATTGGGCCAATGTACTCCAGAGCTTGGGTGACACGGTGAGACTCTCTCTCAAAAAATAAAAATAAAATAATGAATTAAAAAATTTAAGGCTGGGCGCAGTGGCTCACGTCTGTAATCCTAGCACTCTGGGAGGCCGAGGCGGGCGGATTGCTCAAGGTCAGGAGTTCGAAACCAGCCTGAGCAAGAGCGAGACCCTGTCTCTACTAAAAATAGAAACAAATTAATTGACCAACCAAAAATATATAGAAAAAATCAGCCGGGCATGGTGGTGCATGCCTGTAGTCCCAGCTACTCAGGAGGCTGAGGCAGGAGGATACCTTGAGCCCAGGAGTTTGAGGTTGCTGTGAGCTAGGCTGACGCCACGGCACTCTAGCCTGGGCAACAGAGTGAGACTCTGTCTCAAAAAAAAAAAAAAAAAAAATTTAAAGAAGAGTTTTCCCAAGAAATTCTAATTATTATTATTAATTTAAGATGTTCCTTCACACCTTATGTTAATTAATTCATCATCACAAAAAAACCCAGTAAAATACTATCTGCCTCATTTACAAAAATGCCATCAAGGCTCTTCATACTTTTTGTTCTACTACAAGCAAACTTTTCTAGAGCAAAAATCTCCCAATTTGGATGTGCAGCAGAATCACCTAAAACATGTCTAAAGTACATCTTATTAAAATGTACACATACAGTATCTATGTATATTATGTGTAGAAGTGGGAAAGACCCAAATAGTCTGCATTTAAAACCCCCAAATGATTGTGAGCCAGTCCACATCTGATTCATCTTTTTTACTTCCCCGTGGTTGCATTTAAGACCTTAATAATGAATTCCCATAACCATCTCCTTCAACTATGCTTCACAACCTTCCACCAATACTAACATCATGCCTGCAAGTAATGCTACCCAAATATAAGGTAGTTCTGAAAATCTGTAACTGCATATTTCATTAGGTTACTTTTATAGCTGGAAGATCTTTTTCATGTTTTATGTATCTATCATATCACAAAACCTATAATTCAGACTAAAAATTGTACATTTTCCTGTGGTATACCTGAATTAATGTGTTATTTAATAGGGTCTACACTATAAATTAAAAGTTTAAAGCATACTCACACCAATCTTTTCTTCTATAAGTTGCCGAGCATAGTCTATTTGCTGTGGAGTGCCACGAATTGTAAATAACTTCATATTAGGATCTGCATTAGGTGGAGGATTTCTCTGAAGTTCTATTCTTGCACCAGACTGTTGGCTTATGCTTTTTATGGTTTCACCTCCTAAAACCAAAACACAGTAATTTCTCTAAAGGCTCCAAGGATGTAAGAGAAGCTATTCAGAAGAAAATGATCACAATTAAACAGGCCACTAGCCGAGTGCAGTGGCTCATGCCTGTAATCCCAGCACTTTGGGAGGCCGAGGCAGGAGGATTGCTTGAGCCCAGGAGTTCGAGACCAGCCTGGGCAACATAGCAAGACCCCATCTCTACAAAAAAGAAAAAAAAAATTAGCCAGGCATAGTATTGCACGTCTATAGTCCTAGCTACTTAGGAGGCTGAAATGGGAGGATCCTCTGAGCCCAGGAATTTGAGGTTGCAGCGAGATACGGTGATACTACTGCATTCCATCCTGGTCATGACAGAGGAAGACCCTCTCTCTAAAAAAATATAAATAAATAAATGTGCCACTAAAAAAATAATTTTGGCTAGTATCCTATTTAACAATATTCTATTAGGATTTTCCATTTAATATCTATACTTTAAATCAAATTATACAAAATATTTCATGCTTTTCTTAAAAATACATTTGTTTACTTAGTGTGCTTATATATAATCTTAATGATTATAATTTATCAAAATATTTGCTTTAAATAAATTGCTTTTAAAAGCAATGTAAATCTTGCTTTTACTTTTGTTAAAAAAAAAAAAAGCAATGTAAAGATAAACCGACACATTCAAATTTTAATAAATATGAAGGAAAAAGCAAAATGAACAAAGAAAAATACTCAAACCAGTTTTTGGGTCAAAAGAAGTTTCTTACACTAATAATTAATTGTTGCTCCTTTTTCTCTAGAAGTCAGTGAGATTCAAATCCTGCTCTTTTTATGTGTTAAACATTAAGATAACTTAAAATACATTGCCTTTTCCTATTATTAATCCAGTTTTCCCAGTTGGCACAATGAAATTAAATTCCTGTAGTCCACCAGGTGGTCCCATGTTCCAGTTGCCTTGACCTCTTCCTCTTCCTCGACCACCAGGTCCAGGTCCACCGGGATTACCAGCCTAAGGAGAGGGAAAGAAAGACAAGAAGAAAAGTCAGAACAGAAATAAACCTTTCTTTCCATGGTAAAATTATTGTGACTATTTCTCCCAACTGATATATGTGAGCCAGAAATTTAGAGATTACGTGGCCTAAACAATCATCGATTAATAGCTATGATTTACTATCTATCTATATATCTATTTTTAGAGATGAGGTCTAGCTCTGTCACCCACGCTGGAGTACAGTGGCTCAATCACAGCTCACTACGGCCTCTAAGTCCTGGGCTCAAGTGATCACCCTGCCTCAGCCTTCTGAGTTAGCTAAGACTACAAGTGGTATTGTGTGTCACCATGCAAAACTAAATTTTTTTTTTAAAGAGATGAGGTCTTGCTGTGTTGCCCAGGCTGGTCTCAAACTCCTAGTCTCAAGCAATCCTCCTACCTCAGTTTCTCAAGTAACTGGGATGTTATAGGTGTGAGTCACCTCAACCAGCTCCCGCTTTTTTTTATACTGGGGTGAATAAGGTGGTGCATTTATATAGCACTTCTTCCTGCTCACCTTAAAGCAACTTTACCTTTTTAGCCATTAAAGCATTATTAAGCAGACTCTGACATAAAAATATAAGGGGTGGGGGGAGAATTTTCAGATTAGATGAAGGAAAACACTTTCTAGTGAGAATGTTAATTTTTTTTAATCAAACCTGAACACTTCGAAGAAGGTCTGTAATAATTTCTGCAGCATGTTGGCAACGGTCTGGAGGTCCTGTTATTTGTGCTATTCTATCAGGTGTTGTTCCATCATCTTCAAAACAAAGAAACAAATGGAATGAATTAAATAATAAATGTGTATGGGTTAACTGAATAATAATAATTGCCACCACACTTAGAAGATTAACATATGTACTCACCTGGCTTAAACTGAATTCGAACACCAGCATCATTTTGTATTTTTTTGATCATCTCTCCGTTTCTTCCTATTACAATACCAACAGCAAATCTTGGAATGGGAACCTTATGTAAAGAAGACTAAGTATTAGGAAAGCTATTACCTGAAAGTTAATTTGCATCAAATCACAAAAGTATTAATATATACAATGCTATGTTTACATCAAAAGGGCATTCTAGTAGAAAAGAACACCATGTTAGAAAAGGCTATCCAATACAAAACAGGAAAAACACTATTATATTTAGGGATTAGCATACAACCATTTCTGAATGATTTTTACTTACATCTATCCCTTCATTTCCTCCTATTCTTGACCCATACTCATTTCGAACTTCTCTGAAACCACCTTGATCACGAATTAACTCTAACACCATTTCCTTGGCTTGCTAAAGTAGAAAAAGTTAGCTAATTTAGAAAGCATGTCTCAAAACATTTTAATTATTCATGCATGTTTTGCTCAATCCCGTCCAACCCAAACTCCTTCTTTATAAAGTAGAAAGTTAAGTTTACTTGAACTTTATATGGGTCTCCTGTAATCCTAAGAGGTTTATCAGCACCAGTGTTCTGAGGTCCATCTTGAATCATAACCATTTTAACTCCAGCCCGCTCCTGTTATAATCAGAGAAATCACATTTATTAATAAAAGAGTGGAAGAAAACTGACCTTGAAACAGACAAACAGTAATCATTTATAAATATAACAATACCTGAAGTTGTTTAATAGTCTCTCCTCCCTTTCCAATAACTAATCCTGCCTTGCTAGCTGGAATCATGATTTCTTGAACTGCATTTCCTGGTCCATCACCATGATGGAACCCGGGAGCTGGTCTTCCTTTTTCAACAATCTGGTCCAGTAACCGTTTTGCTGATCTGTTAACAAATTAATATTAAAAAAAAATAAGTAGTAGCACACCCAAACTTTTCCAAATAGAGAAATATAAAATAATATAACCTAGTACTCCTATCCCAATTCAAGATTGGGTGCCTTAAAGCTAATATTTATTTATTTGTTTGTTTGTTTGAGTCTCTCTCTCTCCTCCCAGCTATAGTTCAGTGTTGTCATTATAGCTCACTGCAACCTCAAACTCCTGAGCTCAAGCCATCCTCTTGCTTCAGCCTCTGAAGTAGCTGAGACAGGCATGTATCACCATGTCAGGATAATTTTTCTCATTTTTGTAGAGACAGGGTCTTGCTCTTGCTCAGGCTGGTCTCAAACTTCTGACCTCAAGCAATCCTCCCACCTCAGCCTCCCAGAGTGCTAGGATTACAGGCATGAGCTGCTGTACCCGGCCCTGTTTTTTTTTTTTTTAGATGGGGTCTTTACTGCCCAGGCTAGAGTACAATGGCCTGATGAAAGCTCATTGCTACAGCCTCAAAACCCTGGGCTCAAGCGCTTCTTCCTGACTCAGCTTTCCAAGTAGCTAGGATTACGGGTGTGCACCAACACACCTAACTAATTTTTAAAGTCTGTAGAGATGGTATCTTGTCATGTTGCCCAGGGTGGTCTCAATCTCCTGGCCTCAAGTGATTCTCCCAGCTTGGCCTTCCAAAGTGCTGGGATTACAGGTGTGAGCTACCTGCCTGGTTGCTAATAATGTTTCTGCTTTTAACTAAAATGAAAAAGCAAAAACTAAGAGTCAATGATTGTGACTATGAAATAAATTTTCTAGGTATACAATTTTAATTTTTGAGAACAGTACAAATTTCTAAGGAATATTCTAAAGTTATCTCAGAACTAAGCTAATTCCTCCAAGAATTAAATGTTAAAGCACCATTTTGCTCATTCGTTAATATTTATTCATTCAACAAATACTTAAATATCAACTAAGTGCTCTTCTAGGTAATGGGGTTACAGGACTAAAGAAAACAGGGTTTCTGCTAGAATGATTGACTTCATTAAATTAAGTAAAACTAGAATGTCAATAAATAACATGTCATTTGGTAAGTACTATAAAGAAAATCAAAACAAGATTAGGACAGAATGCATATGCAAGAATTTGTGAGAGGGAATACTATTTAATACCAAACATATATGGGAGGCCTTACCAATAGAGATAACACCTGAAGGAAGTGGGAGAGTGACTGTAATATCTGAGAGAAAATGTTAAAGAACAAATAAGAAGTGCAAAGAACTCAAAGAACATGCTTGGTGTGCTAAAAGACTACAAGGAGGCTAATTGGGGTTAGAAAAGAGTGAGTTGATGGAAGAATGGTAAAAAATGAAGTGAGAAAGGTGGCAGATAGGCTAGGCCATGGAAAGACATTAACTTTTACCCTAAATGTGGAGGCATTATAGGATTTTGAGCAAAGTAGTGATATGAACTGATTTACATTTTAAAAGGATCACTACGGCTAGACTACTATAAGAATAGACTACTGTGGGACAAGGGTAAAAAGAATGAAAACATGTTGCAATAATACAAGCAAATGGTGTCATGGACTAAAGTATAGAAGGTGGCAAGAAGAGGCTGGATTCTGAATAAATTATGGAAAAAATGACTGGGAGTTGCTTATGGATAAATGGTACATGAGAGAAAGATAAAACATTAAAACAGATTTGCTCATACAGAGAGATGAGGATAAATAAGACGAATAAAAGAGTAGCTTGGGGATAAGGCAGAAATCAAAGATTCTGTTTTCATGATCAAAGTTGTAGATGTCTAATAGACATTCAAGTGGAGATACTGAATGAGCAGCAAATATATGAATCTGTAACTTAGATTAAGGCTGAAAATAAAAATTCAGGAAAATATAAAACTTATGGTATATAAAGCCATATATTAAATTCAGCTTAACACATTGAATGAAATCACCTGATAGATATGTGTCAATATACTATATGAGAAATGAATTTTGGAGCACTCTCATGTTGAGAGACCAGAAGTTAAAGCAGAACAGCCAAGACTGAGACAGGGCAGCCAGTCACACAGGTATCCCAAAGCCAAATAAATAAAGTATTTTAAGGAGGCAGTTGGTTCACCGTCACATTGCTGACAGGCTGAATGACAAGACATTCATTTAGTAACCTTAAGAAGAGATATTTCAATGAAAAGGTTGAAATAAAAGCCTAATTGACATTGAGTTCAAGAGAAAATTAAAACAGGCAGATGATATGGCAAGTACAGCCACCTCGTCAAAGAAAACTTATTGTAAAATAGAGCAGAGAAATAAAATGTGGGGTTCAGGGATGGGTTTTATTCAGATAAGATTTTGAAGCATGTCGGTATGCTGTTAGAAATTATCTAGAAAAGAAGGGAAAACTAATAATTCAAGGGAAAGCTCAATTGCAGGGACATGACCTTCAGTAGGAAGGAAGGGCTGGCCTTAGGCACATGAACACAAAGGAAATATCTGAGTATTATGGGTATAAGAAACAAATAAAGGCTCAGAGATTTAGTGATAGTGAAAGGTAGAACTGTTTCTTATTTGCTTCTATTATCTCAAATAAGCTTAAGCGGGAGAGAGGAGGTTAGATACTGAAGATTTGGAGGAGGGGGGCATACAGTACTAACAAGCCTTAGAAGAGAGTGAATGGAATTAGAGAAATGAAGGCAACACAAAAGTTCACTTGAGCTTAATTGTTTTGAGTTTAAAAGTGACAGTTAATGTGGTTGTGCATTTTTCTCTAGGCTACATTCGGCTTCTCAAGTAGAGACTGACATAGATATAAAGATGGTTTAAATTATTTTCTGTGTCCAATGGTACAAATGATGAACCTGAATTGAGAAAGGTATGGGGCATAAACTTTGGAGTTAGTGGACTTTCAAGGAAGTGGGCAGGGAGATGATGGTGTTAAAGAGAGCAGTAATGAAGAACAAAGACAAAGTTCATATTACTATAAGAAGACTTGTGAGGATTTTCATACTTACTGGACAGATTCAGGTGTGCCAGTTAACATACAGGACCTTTCTGGAAGGCCACCACTGTCTACAATTAAAAAAAAAAAAAAAAGGAAAGAAAATTTTAGGTCAAAAGATTAATAGGTAGCATTATTATCACTAGAAATCTAAAAAAATACTAGTTTTCTAGTCACTTTGAAAATACCAAGAGAATAATGTTACCAGGAGCTATCTGTATTTTGCATCCAGATTCCTGTTGTATGCGTGAAATCTGTTCACCTCCTCTGCCAATTACTAGTAAAAATTAAAAAAAAAAATTATTTGCTGAAAGATTATAAAGTATGCTTTATATTTTCAAAACTTAAAAAAATTAGGTTACTTACTAAAGCCAACCATTCCATCTGGAACTTTGTATTCTTCTGTCATTACAGACCTGCTAAGAATAACAGAAACTAACATTTACCTTCAAAGCTAACTTATTTACATATAAAAGGTAATCTACTAATAAAAATGGAAGTCTAATGTCTCCTAACGGCTTAAACTAAGGCTCTAAGCACACATTCAGGGCAAAATTATGGCCTTATTAAACTAAGAATCTTAATTAAGGTGATACACATCAACTCAGGAAGGAATGGTAAATGGAACAGTCTGAAGACATGAACTGCAAAGGAGTTAGAGTTCAGAGAATATCATCTTAACAGTTATACTAATTACTCCAGTTCTTCTAAAATGTCCCACCTATCCTTCCAAATTACAAATGTATCTCACTCAAAAAGAAAACTGATTGTTATATTATCTTCCCAAGTGAAAGGAAATAAACTACATATACCAAAAAATATGCAGACACAGATTCACTACATACTAACTTGGTTCTGTCTACAAATAGAGCTCAACTAAAACCTGCAAAGTACTTTTTGAAAAGCTTTTGACTATACCTTTGCTGCTGATGCATTGGTGGTAACTGTGTTCCAAAAGCTACCAAAAAAAAAAAGTGAAAATTCAAAATTCAGGTTTACTTATATATTAAACAACACAATCACATCAAGCATTCTAAGTCCCTTCCTGATGCACAGACAACACCTTGAAGAGAGTAACAAGAGGTACAAGCATAGTTTAAGAATGGAGTAGTTAAATAAATAATTAACTCAGCAATCAATCTTTATATATACCTGGACATAACTAAAGTGAGAGATCGTAAAATAGGAGCAAAAGGTATATATTTACAAAGAAATTCAGGCTGGACATTCAAAACAATATGATCAACTAACTTCAAAGATACCCACCAAAAATAGGAACAAAACCTTAAATGTTAAAATTCAGTTACTTTAACTAAATACTTACAGTCATTTTGAGGAGCAACTTTCTTAGCATCTGGTTGATCTGCAAAATTAAGAGTCTTTTAATTTTTTGCCAAAAAATACAAAGCCTCTCCCCTCCCAAACAAGAATAAATATCAATATAAGCATTCATTGAAATATCTTAAACAGTCTGGTTTATCATTGTTACCAAACCTCAACCCAAACTCAGTAATCTATAAGAAAAACTATATTTCTTTCATTCGTTTTAAAAAATGCACAGACATTTAAAATAATTATCTTTGATTGTATCAAATCACTAATCTTAATGCATGTTAAGCACTTTAAAATGATACAAGACAATATTTAGGTCCAGTACTATTACATGTTAAAGGCTAATGATGCTTCCACTGCAGGAACTGAAGATTGGAGGGAAAAAACTATCAAAATATGAAAATATATCAAAAGTAGAGTGTATCTGACAGTGACCACAAAGCTATGACCAAAAAAAAAATCCCAAAACAAAACCCCACATTACAAGGCAATCTCAATCTAAACTGTTCTTTATTCCTAAACAAACATTTCACAGCATAAAACTTCAGTAGCAAAAAATCAAAGCAACTATATGACTACCTTCATCTAAATCAATTGCACAGATGAATACAATTCATATCTTGGAATAGACAACCTATAGCTGAAAGTACTACATTCTCCTCCCCCCTTCAAACTTAAATGATTAAACATAAGAATGTTGTGCAGCAAAAATTCAGACACATATTCCAAGAAATATTTGTGTCCATTTAAGAATCCACTGGTTTATTTCATGTTTACATACTAAACACAGGTAATAAATAAAAATTCCTGCCTTTAAAAGGAGAGGGCATTCCCTCCCAGTGTGTTGTACTGCTCGTACTTGTCCAAGAGCCATCTACACATAAAATAAAAAGAATACATTACACACAACATCTGAAGCATCATTAGCTCATTTTTTTTTTGTATATTAAAAACCTCACCATAAATACAAAAGACACTTAAATAAAAGGAAACCAAGTACTCCTGGGTCAACAGCTACAAATACATTCTAAAGGCTCAGTGAGACTTCTCCTTTAGAAAAATAAGGGCAAAAAGAAAATGTATCAAAATTCATACATCAAACCTAAACAAAAAACCTGTGCAGACTTCTAAGTTCAGAAGCTTCAACAATTGTTTTTAAAAAAATATAAAGCACTATAAATCCACTGTTTTAATCCACGTTTAAAGTTAAACCTGAAACACAAAGTACTAAAACAAAACAAAGAAATAACATAAAAAATGGTATAACCTGTGACACACTATATAGCAAACTATACCAACTTCAACCTTTAAAGTAAAATCTGAAACAGCAAAAAAAATGAAAACATAGCATATAAAGATTCATTTATATATGGGAAAAACCAGTGAAGTATCTCCTAAACAATTTATATTTTGGGTTTTTTTTTTCAATATTATTAACAAGATGTCTGTGCAAATTGTCAATCTGGTGTAATACTAAGAAGGGGAAAAGAGACTGTTTTCTAATAAGACAAAACTTTCTGGTTCATTCAAATTTTACCTACCTTGTCTAGGCCCCTTGTTTCCCTCTTCTGAGGCTAATATAAACCGTACAATTTTAAAAAATCTTATAATAAAAGTATTGTCTCAGTAAAATAACATTTGAAAAACACTGAAAATCACTTCAACTAAACACTATATAAAACAAAATACTTATGGCTATAACTTACCTCCATCTTCTAAAGGTCTTTTTTGTCCCCCATAACCATAGTCATTTGAATTCAGTGATGTCCCAGCATCACCTCCAATTTTTGCTGCAATCTTAAACCAAAAACACACTATTAAGGACAGCAAGACAAACTACTATTATTCATTACTAAATTTTCTCCTTTATTTTGTAATACATATATATGCTAAATATTTAGTATCACTATAAGAAAACTCACTTGACGAATTAAAATTACAGTTCAATTTATTACTACCATTATACTTCAGGGGAGTTAACAAATAATCATCACCTGGAATTTATCTTCTGATCCATGCCCATAAGAATCAACAAAGAAGTAATCAATTAGGAATCTTAAGGAGAGACCAAACAGCTTTAAAGAAAATCTGGATCTCAATTCTATCAGAAGGTAGATTTCTTGCCATGGCTCTCTTCTATGACACTTCAAAAGATGAGCATGGATACAGAGAATATGAACACTTTGTGGGACTCTAATAAGGTAGTCACTAGCTGTATGTGGTTATTGAGTACCTGAAATGTGGCTAGCCTGAGCTGACATGTGCTTTAAGTGTGAAATATGCACTGAATATTGAAAATTTGGGACATAAAGAATGTAAAGCATCTCAAAAATTTTTATGTCAAAAGAATAATATTTTGGATATGTTGGGTTAGACAAAATATGTGGCTTGCATCATAATTCTACTGGACAATGCTGTTCAAATTATACATGTAGGAGCCTGGGGAGCTCTAGTCTAAGAAAGCCTCAGCTACAGAACCATAATTCTATTAAAGTCACTTCCCTCTTAGAAGATTTTTAACTTTTAGAATGAGGCAAATAATTCCTTGCATTTGACTAAACAAATGTTATATAAGAAATACCAGCTACAAGTCACAAGTAGGGCACAGCCAGTGAATATTTATTGCATTTTTCTATGATAAGAGAAATGGAACTAATATTGCTTAGTGTCAGCAATGGGCCAAACTCCACACTGTGTTTTATATTCATTACTGAAGATGTGTGATGGGCTCATGAGCATTCATTACATCATTCTTTCAACTGAGTATACCTGAAATTTTCCATGATAAATAACTTAAAGGCAACCAAATTTTTGGTGACTAAAATTCCCCAAAGAGATCCTGATGTGGATAATCCAACTGCCTCAAGCTTTTTAACAATCAGAAAACTGGAGAAGACTATAACAAGGACTTGAGTCATAAATCCAATATGGATCCCTTAAGTCTAATATTTATGAGTACCCATATACTATTAATAACTGTACTTCCTAGATTTCCCCTTCTTAATCTGTAAATGCAAACACTTACTACAAAGCATATTAGGATCAGGTATTAAAATGCTTGATAAAAAAAAGGCATACAACTTGATTTTCCTGATTCTCTACAGCTTTGGTGAATCTAACCTTCTTTAATCATCTTTCATTCTCTCAATTAAAAGCCTCATTTTGTCTTTGAAGTCTAATTCAAATCTTCTTTCTTTCTTCTTCTTCTTTTTTTTTTTTTTTG
>VBSM01000529.1:57689258-57701417 GCA_008086735.1 Cheirogaleus medius
CAGCCTCCTGAGTAGCTGGGACTACAGGTGCGCACCACCATGCCTGGCTAATTTTCCATTTTTTGTAGAGACAGGATCTTGCTCTTGCTCAGACTGGTCTTGAACTCCTGGCCTCAAGCAATCCTCCCAGCTTGGCCTCCCAACCATTAAGACCTTTTGAACAGGCATTTTAGAGTGGCAAAATTGTATATCCTTTTCCTCACTTTATACCCATCACCTACCTCCTAATAATTCCTAGCCAGAGGCCCTTATAACTTTAAGCTGTGTTCCATCATTTAACCACTTTGGTATCGCACTCACCAGGCGCGAAACCTTGCCCACAGCCGGCACTCAAAGTCCGCACGATAGTTTGTGCTGTGCATTGACGATGAATCTGTTTTGCTGTTGTGTGATGAGGAAAGCTTTAAAGCACTGAAAGCTTGTTTTACTTTACAGGCAGCTTTAGGAAAATATAATAACTCCTACTAAGGACTTGTTAAAAGGTCACAGATTCGTAGTAACTTATTAGCTGAACGTACACACTGCAACTGCAGAGATAAAAGCTGCAAAAGTAAAAGCTTTTGGCTGTCAACTAAAGTCAACGCTCGGCTGTGCACCTTCATATCACGGCTGTCGACTATCGTCGATGCTGGTACCGGAGTGGTTAAACCAGGTCTGTGTTTTTCCGGTGCACAATCATAACAGATACAGGTTAGATAGGAGGGAAACAGCAACTTCAAATTAAAGTGATGGTCCAGGATGTTGTTAGGATATTTTATTATTAGGTGAGTGATTGGTCTTAATGACTTTTACCTCCCTTCAATTGAGTTTCTAGAATTCTTTTTCAGACTAAGGTACAAGTGGAATGAGGAGATATTTGCATTTTAAAGGACAAAGTTGTTAACACAAATGTAATTTTGGAACATTGTAGAAAATAACAGCTTGACCAGTGTCTAAAACTTGAAGCAGCCCAATGTAGTGGAAAAGACTGGACTTGGTTCCAGAGGATCTAGATTCAAGTGTGACCCATGTGCCCTTTAGTAAATCACAATTCTCTTTTTCACCAGCATACCAAAAAGAGGGCAATTTAATCTGTTACTGAAAAGTAGCGAATCATTAAAAGATAATAAAAATTTTGTGCTTTGCAGTGTTTTTTGTTTTTGTTTCAGAAGTTGCCATAATGTCATCTCACCCTGAGTTACCAGAAATTTATTCTCTGATTTGGATGTCAAATTTGATAGTGTTTCCTGATTGAAGGGCTGTTAGAGGACTGAAGAATATTAGAGTATTGCTCATGACCATTGGTTTACCCTAAATCCTGCCTTTTACCATCCTTGCCATTTCTACCTGTTCATAGAGCTCCTGAGCCTTTGCACATATCTTTCTCTGTGAGGAACATATTTCTGACCTGTTCCATTTTACTGTTGCCTAATAATTCCCTATTTTTTCTAGAAAGTCTGTCTAGAACTCCAGAGGTTCCTGTTTGTTCTCTTGTACCATATCATGATAATTATACCATAATATCACTTATTGTTTGTTTGGAATTTTCACTAGATTGTAAGGTCCATGACAGTAACGGCTGTGTTTTTGTCTTCACTGGGTAGCATACTGAAACAGCAATAGCTAATATTGAATAATAGCTAATGGTATATCATGGGCACTGTTCTAAGAACTTTACATCTATTAATCTATTCATTTAATCTATTATTTATGAGATAGGTGCTATTAATATGTCTTTTGCTGGGGTACAGATATGTTAACTAACTTGCTCAGGGTCACATAGTAGTGTCAGAGCTGTGATTTGAACTCAGGCAGCCTGACTTGAAAGGATGGAATTGTCTGTAAAAAGATAGGTAATGAAATGTATCTCTTTGTAATTTATAGGGTATGGTTCACAATTTAGTATTTTTTATTTGAATTTTTAAAATACTTCCATTAGTTTTTATCAAGACTAGGCCAAAATTCTTCATGGGAAGGCAGCTCTTTATGTAAAGAAATAAAAATAGATTTAACTTCAAATTTAAAGAACCCATGTGTTGTGTAACATGATGTGAGGTTTCTGTACTGTTAATTGCATTGAATGGGTTAGTAATATGCCTTACATACTGCTTAATACTGCTTTATGGTATGTGTGTGCATACATAAAAGTATATGTATATATATACTCACATACATGGTAATGATTGACAATTAGCATCATTTTTCAAATATATTGTTCAGGGGATTTATGTGTTTGTAGTCTACATCACTAACTAGATTGTAAGCCTCTTCAAGGTAAGGATAGGATTGATTAATTTTCTTTCTATGCACCTATGATAGTGTTTGTACTGTTTGTATATTGGATTCCTTTACAAAACAGCCCATCTACCAAAAGAAGCATATCACCAAGAGTTTCTAGATTAGACTTTTATGAGAATTCTGAGTACAATGCTTTATAGTTTAATCTTTGAGGACAATTAATGTTTGAGACAAAAGTTCTATTGGTGAAAATGTGATAAATTTTTTCTGCTTTTTAGGGTCTCTTCAGGGAAGATGGAAAGAATACCTAGGAAGTTATTAAAGTGTCATTCCCAACTTTATAGTATTCTTCAAAGCTAATAAGAGAAGAAACATTCTTACTGTATCACACAAAAGGCCTCTTGCTAACTGCACACATTCTTTGGTAGGATCTGTCTTTTGACCAGGATCATAGGAGATATAACACAGCATCATAGGCTATATAAGAAGTTGAATTATCACTTTTTAGCGAGCAAAGTTTAGAGCTCTCTGCCCCTGATGGTGAGACATAACACTCTAGCTTCTTGTTATTTTCGGTAATAATACTAGGTTGAGACTATTGAAAGCATATTTGAGACTCTTGAAAGCATCTGTCTCAAGAAAGTGGCCTTACCACCTAGTTCTTGAGTGATTTTAGCTTATTCTATAGCATGCATTCCAATAATAATAAAGCTGCTATAGATATGTGTAAGAATACATATAATTTACTTTAAATTGGTTCTATACTAATTCTCCAGATGTTTCCAAAGCTGTGTCTGCACAGCTATCTAGAAGACTTTCATTTTGCATGTTGCATCAAAACCAAATGTCTAAAACAAATTCACATGTTTACTTTTCTTATTCTCCTTTTATTTTGTGGTCAAAAACATACTTATTTTTTCCTTTCCATACTTGGATCATGTATTTAGATATCAGTTACTTCTATTACACTTATCTTTTTTATTAACTTAGCTAAACAAAAAATTCAGATTAAAAAAACCCATGTTTTTTCATGCAACTTAACCTGACTAACCAATTCCAGTGATCTTTTACTCAGTGGTTGTCTGCATTGATTGTAGGGAGCTTTTTAAAAATTTGAAGAGCAGCCCCAACTTCTATGCCCAGAGACTGATCTAACTGGTTTATGTTTGAATCTGTAAAAGCTTCCTGTAAAGCTTTCTTAATCCCTTAAATGCAGACATATTTGAGAACCACTGAAATATAACTGAAGTCTACAAGCTCTGGCAGACTTTTGTTTATTTTTAATGGCTTTCAGTTTCTAGTTATCAGTATATAGTCTTGAGATGAATGCAAGGTCTAGAAACATTGTCTATTTTTTAACTATTAAAATAATTAAATGCAAACCCATTAGACTGAGGTGGTTCCAGTGCCCTGGGTTCCTAAATAAGCAAACTGAAACCTAACTCAGTGTAAACTGCCAACCAATCAGAAACTGCTAACTAACCTCTAGGGATTTTTCACTGGAATGATCCAAATTAGGCTGCTGCTCCACTTTAACCAATCAAATATTTTCTTTGTCTTGCTTCTGTATTCATCCTATGAAAGCTTTTCCTTCCTGCTCCTTCAGGCCTAAACCATTGAATTACTTTCAGTTTGGAGCCGCCTAATTCATGAATCAATAGAAAGTTTTATCTTTTAGCAGAGCCCTACCAACTTTTTGTTATCTGGACAGTGTTTCTTAACCAAGGGCCATCAGTGTCATCTGGGGTGGTTTTTAGAAAAATGCAGATACCTGAGCCCCATTTGGACCTACTAAATCATGTTTTAGGGAATCTACATTTCATTTTTTTCAGAAAGTGAGTGTCATAGCTGACTCTTATGCTCATCAAGGTTTGAAAACTGCCCTTTTTACACAAAAAGTATTTTATAAACATTTGGAGAATTAAACCGAATTAGAATTTGTTTCCCCAGCTAGATTGTAGTAAATGTTATAAATACAGAGACCTTGTCCGCTCCCTTTTTCCCTCTTTATAAAAGAGGGCTGGTCAAGGACTGGTTCTTACTTTTTGGTTTGCCCTATATGGCTTAGTGCATTTATGTTGGTAAAAGCTTATTAAACATAAAGTTGAATTCTTTATTCTTCTACTTATCATTTTTCTATTAATACAAAGCTAGAGTACAGCAAATTGTTGAATATATGGTTATGAATGTTGGGTACCTTTGAGGCCAGATGGCACTGAGAGGTAGCTTCATTGAAACTTTTCTTGAATATAAGACTTGGAAAGACTTTGAAGATCATGTAGTCCATTTCTTTCATTTTTATGGTAAAGGAAACTGGCATAGATTGCTTGAGTGGCTTGTATTAATACAAAGTGACAAGATTAATTGCAGAGCCAAGATGCTTCCTAATCCAGTGCTCTTTATTTCATGAACTACATTCTATATGAAGCAGCGGGTTTGGGTGTTTCAGATGGAGGTTTTCTGCTCCTTAGGTACAAAGGCAAGAAGAATCTATGCAGAACCAAGAACATCTTGATTTTTGTAATCAGGACATCTGTCTTTACTTACATTTTGTTCTGAAAATAGACTATTGAAAGATGAAGGAGGGGGGAGGGGGGAGGGGCAATGTATGTAACCCAAACAATATTTGTACCCCCACTACAAGATGGAATAAAAAAAAAAAAAAAACAGGGAAAAAAAAAAAAAAAGATGAAGGATCTTTGCCAATGAAATCCTTAACTAAAGATGAGTGTGTATGAGATATAAGACTCATTTGATATAACAATTTTGTTGTTGTTTTTTAGTGGAACTTTGCTCCTCTGTTCTGACATTTCCATGTCTCTATTTATAGAAGTGATCTCTTTGGAATTTGCCTTCTGAATCCATTCTTTTATGTGGCTTCATATTAACTGATATTCTCATTTCATCTTTAAAAAAATGTATTTGAAGGAATATGTACTTGAGAAGAAAAAGGAATTAAAATTTTAAGAAACATCTGAAGGTACTGTTTTCCTGTGATTTATTGTGATCATTGTTTATGCCAGGTTATCTAATTGTAGCAACTAATTATACTAATTTTTCAAGATAGAATTGTAGTTTTTTTTTTAATTTAAAAACATGTAATTTAAAATAAACTCCTTTTATCCAAGACAGAAATTACTTTCAAATTCTTAACTTTGTTCCTTAAGTCCGTAATTTGATACCAATGAAGATCAAGAGATTTTTAGTTAGAGCTTTTAAATGGTAAACTCTTAAGGGCAGAAGCTATCTTACTTTTGAGATTAGCATAATGCCTGGCATCTGGTAGGTGCTTATTTATTAATTTATTCAATTCAACAAAAATACTAGGTATTATTTTAGGTGCTGGAGATATAGTAGTAAACAAAATAGACAAATGTCCCACCCTCTGGAACATACTAGTGAGTCAGTATTGAAAGAAATCATGAATTACTTTGCAAAGACTCCCCATTTGTTTTCAGACAATTATTTGCATCAATCTAATAGTCATAATTTTTGAAGCAATAGACTGAAGAGTCAGAATGGGAGAAACTGAATGATCAATAGATCATTCCTTCATTAAACATTTATTTCCTAGTGTATGTTAAATTATTTGAAATAATCTCATGAATGCTAGTCATTGAGTCTTGTCTTCTGTTTGTAACCCTGAGTAAAAGCTTCAGCTTGCTGGCCAAGCCTTAACCAGAGAACTTGGATTAGATACCGCTGAGTGCCTCTGACTGTGCTGGCCCAAAACTCTGTATACCAAAGTTCTAGTTTACTTGTTTATTGCCTGTTCTTCACACTAAGTGTGAACTCCACAGGGCACCTTGTCTATTTTAGTCACTACTACAGGGTGTCCCAAAAGTTGCCATACATAGGGAAAATGGGAAATAGTAGCTAAATGTACCTTTATGTACAAAATATTGATTACGAAATTTTTCTTTTATATGGAAACTTTTGGGACACCCTGTATATCCCAGGTGTACAAGATAATGTGTGCCATATAGTAGATGTTAGTAACTATTACTGTGTTAATCCTTGGCCACAGCCTGCATCCAGACTTCATCCAGACTACTCAAACAATAAAAATCTTCAACTCTGATAATCTCCTCTCAAGAAGATCTCTTGTCTGTTTAGCTTGTTTACTATTGTACTCAATCTGTTGTTCCTCTAGTGTTTTGACACTTCCCTTTTCTTTCAATCTCTGTTACTTCCTGGCTTTAATTTGCCAGTAACTGCAGTAATTCTCAACTCCCACTCTCCTTTGCCTTCCAGTTGTGTCTACTCTTTAAATCCACAGCTCTTAATCAGTTCAAATAGACCTTGGAGTCAGAGGAGCTTCATTTCACCATTTGCTACTTAAGTGACCTTACCAAGTTATTTAAACTTTTTGAGTCTGTTAGCTCTTTGCTACACTAGGCATTGTTATGAAAATTGAATGAGATGATTGTATCCAGATACTTCCGACCACGAATAATGAAAACCCTTATTTAGTGGCTTAAATAATAACAAAAAAAATCCAAGAGCGGTGTGGCTCTAAGACTGATTGATTTAGCAATTCAATTTATGAGGTATCCATGTTTTTTTCATCTTTGTCCTCTGCCATCCTCAGCTTGTTGGCTTAGCTCCCCTAATGACGATATAATGGTTGCCACAGTTCTAGGTGTCACGCAGTCATGATTGTTAAATGCTAGAAGAAAGTTTCTTCTACTGACATCTCCCCTCACCCCCAACTACCAGTCAGATTAACTTTGTCTTGACTAGAGCTGAGTCACAGCCTTACTCTATCAAGTGTCATACTTGGTTTTGAATAAATAAGATTCATCTCCTAGGTTGAGGGAGGGAGAGGCCACACTTTCCTAGTATTAGTTATTACTACTACATTTGTCAGTCCTAGAACTCAATCCTTGTACCCTTTTTTCCCTATCTACATTCACTCTAGTAATTTCATTTAGTTTCATGGTTTTAAAGATCACTTCTACACTATTCCCAAATTTTTATCTTCTGTCTAGACTGCTTCTGTGAATACCAGACTCATCCAACTGTTCACTAGAATTTCCATGCATCTTAAAATTAGTATGTCCAGTATTAAGTCCTAATTTCCCCCTTCTCTTCCGTTTTAGTAAATAGCAGTTCTATTCTCAGGTTGCTAAAACTGAAAAACCGTGGTGTCATTATTGATTTCTCTCACATCCCATGTCTGATTCACCAGGAAATCCTATCGATTATACCTTTAAAATAGATCCAGAAATTGACCACTTCTCACCACTTCCACTGCTACCTCATGGTCCAAACTATCTGAATTACAAGGCATTCTTATTAGTGTTCCACTCTTGCTCACCGTCCTACTCTAATCTTAACTTAGAAACCAAAGTGATCCAAAACTCACCAATGTCTTCTCACTTTCCTTCAGAATACAAGTCAAAATCTTTAATGGCTTATAAGGCTCTATATTGCAATTATTCCTCTGACCACTTTTCAACTTCTTCACCATCCCTGTCATTCTGACTCAGCTACACTAGCCACCTTACAGTTCCTCAAAGATACCTGGCATTCCCTCGCTTCCAGGCTTTTGTGTTTGGTATTTCCCTCTACCTGGTATGTTCTATCACATACATACGTAGCTTTCCCTGTTTCAGGTCATAGTGCAAATGTCATTTTCTCTGTGACGTTATTTCTGGCCACTCTAGCAAAAATTTTAATCCTCTTTTTCCCTTTTCTAGTTTATTTTTCTTAGCTTCTACTGTCATCTAACTTACCTTATAGTATTTTAAAAAATATTTTTTATTATATTTCCACCACTACCACCACCACTAACATGTAAGGAACATGAGGCAGGGATTTTTGTTCATACTGTATCCCTAGCACCCAGAAAGATGCCTAGGCATATGGAAGGTCCTTAATAAAATATCTGTGAAGAAATGAATGGAGTGTCTATTCATCATGGTTTCTGGTTTCAGCTGGGTCCTTAGTGGGATTTATTAATTCTTTACTTGTTTCTGAGCAGGTTCTTCCCTATTTCCCATAATTGCTGTGGCAAACTATCACCATTGTTATCAAACACCCTACTTTACTCTCAACTCCTTGCAGTTTCCCTCTCTCATATCTCATCTTTCTTTATATTGTTGTCTTCCTTTCTTATCTTAAATCCTCCTTTATCCTTTCCTTATTGCAGCTTTATCTCCTTTCCTTCAGACAGCTTTTTCAAAATATTTAAATTTACTATTCCGTTTTCCTCATTTCCCTCTTAATGTTAAATTCACTGCATTCTGGCATTTGCTTTTATTGCTCACAATTCTGTCTACCTCCTAGAATTGTGAGAGATTCAATGAGGTTATGTGTGTTTTTAGACTAGTACTTGCACACAGTTAATATTTTTTTTGAGTGCTTACCAGAATTAGCTATTAGTACTGAAACCAGAATCATTCTCATGCTTGTGGATGCTTTCCTATCATCTTTCTTTACTTCCCTGTATCTTTTACTTTCTGTCTTTTGGTTTTGGGACACTAGTGGTATTAGGATGCTTTCAGCCCCAAGTAACAGTCTCTTAAGAAATCTAGTGATGGTTGGTTCCAAGATCGATTCAGATATTGCAGCAACCTATCAAGAACTCAGGCTCTTTCTATCTTTGTTTTCTGCCATTCTCACTGTGTCACAGATGTCTATCTACAGGGTTGTAAGATAGCAAGCATTGAATTTTCATTATCTGAAAACAGGAAGATAGTACTGGGACTTCTCCTGGGAGGAAAATCTCTAGAGCATTTCTTTTATATCTCATTGGCCAGAACTATGTTACATGTCTAGCCCTCCACCAATCACTAAAAAAAGAAAATGTGATTGCTATGATTGACTTAAACCAACTTTGAGCCATTCTCCAGGGACTGGAGGAAGCTCCCATCTTCCCTGAATTCATTACTCTATTCCTGGAAGAAATTAGATATCTGTTAGCCAGAAAGAAGATATGAATGGCTGTTTGGTAGGTAACCAACAGTATCTGCCATATTATTTTCACTTGGTTGATCTCTGATGGTTCCTTCTCAGTTTTCATTATCTCCTCGATTGATGTGCCCCTCAAATGCTGGTCATCCCAAAGTTCCATCTTTGATTCTTTCCAAAAATTATTCCTTCACACTATAAAATACCACTTGAGTTAGGATCCTTTCTAAATCTCTACCTCTAGCCAAGATTTCTTGTCTAAGCTTCAGTTCAGAATATCTAACTGTTTCCTGGACATCTTCATACACATTCAATGCAAGTGAATGTCATGCTAGGTTTTGGGGAGTCAAAAATTAAGTAAACCGGCCAGGCGTAGTGGCTCATGCCCGTAATCCTAGCACTCTGGGAGGCCGAGGCGGGTGGATCGCTCAAGGTCTGGAGTTTGAAACCAGCCTGAGCAAGAGCGAGATCCCGTCTCTACTAAAAATAGAAAGAAATTAATTGGACAACTAAAAACAATATGTAGAAAAAATTAGCTGGGCATGGTAGCGCATGCCTGTAGTCCCAGCTACTCGGGAGGCTGAGGCAGAAGGATTGTTTGAGCTCAGGAGTTTGAGAGGTTGCTGTGAGCTAGGCTGACGCCATGGCACTCTAGGCAGGGCAACAGAGTGAGACTCTTTCTCAAAAAAAAAAAAAAAATTAAACCTTGCCCTGTATTATTTTACATTTTAGTTAGGGGACTTAGCCAGAGATACAAGTTATTACAACACAGTAATTAGGAATGTTGTCTTAAAGCAATAAAATTTACTATCAAAGTAGCATAGATGAAGGGGTAATTTAATAGGGTTATAGGCATGTTCTCAGTGGAACTTGTGTTTCCCTTCAAATGTGCTTTTATATTTTATACTTTCATTAGTAGGAACTGTATACACCTTTGTCAATCCAGAAATGGACAATCTGAAATCCTTATCCCCACATCCAGCTGGTTGGCAAATTGTACAGATTATATTTAAGTAATATTTCTTATTACTTAAATTTATCTATTTGTCTCTTTATATTATAGTCATCTTACTTTAGGTTCTAGAAATTACTCATCTCTTTCATTCACTCAGTAAAAGTTTATTAAACAGCAATGTATTGTAAAGGCCTTGTTCTAGAAATAAAAAAGAGAATAAATAGGAACCCTCAGGGAGGTTATAACCCAGTGGGTAAGGCATAAGCAAACAGATGGTTACGCAGGGTGATACATGATAGAGCAGAGCTATGGGGAAAAGTGTGAGAGCTCCAGGTCAGGGGAACCTAACCCAAGCGGGGGTTCATAGGAGCCCAACTAGAGCCTGAGTCTCAAAGCAAAGTAAGCTGAGTGAAGGGCTCCTGGAGTAGGAAAGAGGGCAATACAGCTACCCCCCCACACTTTGCATACATATAACAAATATCACTTCAAAGGCATTACCTTTGGTGCCTGTGTACTTACTGTTGCTCCAAAACAATTTTCTTGTTTTTGTTTTGTTTCTTAAGAAAATATACAAGATCAAAACCAATTTTTTAACTGGCCATAATTTAGAAGATTCTCAGTAGTGGCACATCATAATACAGTTGATTCTCATTTTTCACCAATTCCGTATTTGTGAATTCTCCTAGCCACTGCAATTTATTTGTAACCTCAAACTCAATACTCATGCTTTTGATGTCATTTGCAGACATGTGCATGTGCAGAGTGGCAAAAACTTGAATGATATGAACTAACCGAGGTGGAACAAGTCAGTGTTTTGCTCTCTTTTTAGCTCTCATAATGTAAACAAATCTCCTTTTCATGATCTATTTAGTGCCACTTTTTTTGCATTTTTGTGCTTTTTGTTGGTAATTTCACTATAAAATGGCCTCCAAGGTTATGCTGAAGTGCTGTCTCATGTTCCTAAGCATAAGAAGTATATGATGTTTCCTTTGGAGAAAATACATGTGTTAGATAAGCATCATTCAGGCATGAGTTACAGTGCTGTTGGCCATGAGTTCAATTTCAATGAGTCAAAATATACTAAATGAGATGCCTTTAGCCAGAAAAATACATATAAAAGAGGTTATGTATTGATCAGTTCATGAAAATGTGACCAGAGTCTGGCAGGAACCTAACTTACGTATTTCCTTTAGGGGTGATGATTCAGTAGTTGCTAATTCTGTATTCGTAGTGATTTTATAGAACGTAACTGTGGCAAATCAGAATCAACTACTTCAGGGAAAATTTGATTTGGGGAAACAGCCAAAATCATTTATGGCCAGGCATGGTGAGTTAGATAGGAATGGTCATGCCAAACAATACAGAGGTATGATTATTAAGAGGTATGATTATTATTAAGGTGTTTCTCAACCTCTTAAATACATGCCCCCCCATTTTGATAAACATCTCATACCCCAAATATTCTAATATCTTCCCCTTAGCGGGCATGTCCAGGTTAAGAATCAGTGACAAATTTTATTTTACCGTAAATAGAAAGATGACCTTTATTTTCTGAGTGCTTATAATCGAAACTATAGTTTTTAAAGTTTGCCAGATACAATAAAATTTTATTGTGTTTAGTTATTTTTTTAGACTGTCCTCACCCTCCAGTCAAAAATAATTTGTATAAAACAAAACTCAGTAAACATTAAGGGCCAGACAGTAAATATTTTAGGCCTTGTGGGCCATATGGTCTCTGTTGCAACTACTCAAACTCTACCACTATATGGCAAAAATAGCAATAGACAATAACTTTTATATATTTGTAGTATAAACTCCTTGAGGGCAGGGACTATGCCTTCTACTGTTTTATCCTTCTTGGCACATATAACAGTATAACACAATAGAGTGTCAATAATTTGCCTTGATATGTTGATTTGGCCTAGATAATAAAAAGCCTACATTTTTTAAATATTAAAAACTCAAACATTAAAACCCATCCATTTAAAATTAAATTACTTGGCCGGGTGCGGTGGCTAACGCCTGTAATCCTAGCACTCTGGGAGGCCGAGACAGGTGGATCGTTTGAGCTC
>VBSM01000529.1:57707527-57724722 GCA_008086735.1 Cheirogaleus medius
CCCACCTCGGCCTCCCAGAGTGCTAGGATTACAGGCATGAGCCACCAGGCCCAGTCAATCTGAATTTTAATAGAAATTTCTTCTGAGACTCTAGAAGGCATCTTATCTTCCTTTGTACTAATTTATTATAAACTGAGAAATTATTTGAAAAAGAAGAAAAAAGAAGACTTATCATATATGAATAAAGCCAAAGTAGATGACGAAGATGGCATCAATGGAATGACTAGTTATACTTTTAATTTTTTTGTGGTTAAAATGCTATCTTTAGTTCCCATTCTTATTATCCAAAAATATTATTTAAACTATGATCATAAAATAAGGAACTCATAGCTCTGTAAAAATAATTTCTCCATATTATTAAAGCATAATATCCCAAATAAGGAAGCTCCATTGAAGTTGCTGAAAACAATGTAAACTTCAGAGTCCAGAGTGCTCACCATTACACTATGGGAAAACAATGTAAATTTCATTAGAATTTTTACTTAATCCTAGCCTATGTCTCCCTAAAATAGAGTGACACATTTCCCCGAAATATATTCTTAAGCACAAAAACATTGTTGCTACTAACTTGGATAAACAAAGTAATAAACAAATTTATGTTTTGTGATGTGGTTGAAAAAATTAAAATCATTTCTTTAAAATACATTGTAAACCGTAATATTTGTACTCCCATAATATGCTGAAATAAAAAATAAAATACAAATAAAAAGACATGCCATGCAAAAAAAAATACATTGTAACTGTCCATCAGCTAGAAATGAACAACCCTATCCCAGCATGAGAACTGCATGTTGTAAATTATAAATATTTAGAGGAGGAGGAATCTGACTCTTTTAATAAAGGGAAGAGAATTATGGTTGCATGGAATAATCTCACCAATGTTTGTGTAGTAAAGTAAAAATTTAAAAATGCAAACACCAATTGTATATCTTGGTTAAAAAATATTATAGCATTCTTTAATTTTAATTTAAGGGAAAAAATGTATGTCATTTACAAACCCAAACTAGTTTTTGTTCTCTTCAAACCTTCTGTCACACATACACATAACTTATAACATCAAATAAGCAGGGATTTATATGACTTCTAAATAACATTTTAAAATAGACTATTTCTATGTAGCGTTTTTGGTTTTATTTTTACTTTCAGAAACACATTTATTAATATTAAATAAACTTTCATCACAGCTCTTCTGTGTTCCATTTTCCCTAAAGGCTGCCAATGCTGTTCCCTTTACATACTCTTCCTGCTTTTGTCATCATAATTATTTGCAGGGATGACTATTCTCCTACACAAAAAAATCCCCACATTCATATCCTATAAACCGAGATGACCAAAATTTAATGTAAAGTGTTTGTATAATGGATTTTCAACCCCTAAATAGTAGAGGAGACCTCTCAATTTGAAAAAGTGAATGTAAGAGTAAAATGTCTCCAAAGTACTATGTACTTTTAATGATGATCATATTGATCCATTACTCTATTTCATCTATTTTCAATGAGTATATTTGTATATATAACTTTTGTCTTTGAATTATTTTCTAAGGATAGATTTCTGGGTGTGGTATTTATAGAATTTCTAAAATAGTAGTTAATGCTTTTTAATAACTGTTTCAAATGTTTGAAAGAATTATTTACAAAGCTTTACAATGCTACAAGTGTGCAAAGTATTTGTTCATTTTACCAAAACTTAGCCAGATTGTTTTACTATCTAATAGTATTAATCAAAATTATATTTGCTTCCTTATTAACTTGAAATGTCCAAGTTGAGTGAATTCAGGCCTTTCAACTTTACTACTGTGATTCGTGTGTGTGTGATATTTGAAGAAATGTGCAAATCCCTATTCATCCTTCTTGATGTCTAGAGAGCCAGATTCTTTCCATCTGTTAATATATAATGCAATTTCTCACAAAGGTGAAAGACCTTGTCTTCAGATTTTAAAATCATTTAATATGTCAAATCCTGATAATATTTCTAGCTCTCTGAAAATGATTGAATCAGATAAGTATCTATTTTTTTCTCCCAACATTACCTACCAGAACAATTTCACGTTTTTCATAGGTAGTAATGTCAGTGTTCCTTTGGTAATAAATATTTAAAGGAACTCCCTTGGAAAATTAATTTTATAGTAAGTGATATTTATTATGTTTTTACTCTATTTGATGCTGTTCCTCACACTGGATTCCAACTTGGCAATATGCTTTTTAAAAGAGTTCTTAAGTTGATTTTGGATATTAGCATTTTTCACTGTTTTTTTGGATTCGAAAATATCTTTTGACATTGAGTATTCCTTGGTAGTACTAAAAAAATTGCTAAATAGCTGACAAACCTCTGTAACTCGTAGGTAGGCTAGATAGATGTTATAAATTTCTAATGTCAAGGTGTTTTAAAAGTAGAGAGTTTTGAGGAATAGGAAATCATAACTGTCAAAGTGCACAAAGATGAACATTCATAAAGAATTGCTGAATCATCATTACTTGGCATACAGAGTAGGTGTTCCCATTTCTTTAAAGGTTAACATATGATCATCATCTTTCATTACATTCTAAACATATATGTACATTTTCTTTTCCTCATAAAGGTTTTTTTTTTCCAGCATATTATGGGGGTACAAATATTACGGTTACGTATATTGCCCATGCCCCCCTCCCCCCTTGAGGCAGAGCCTCAAGTCCTCATAAAGGTTTTTTAAGTTTACAGATGTAAGGTATTTCACTATAAGATGCATGCAATTCTTTTGATGTTTTCTTATTAATCCATCTTTTCAATATTAGAATTGGGAATATTTTTGAAAAGAAAGAAACCATATCGGAGATAAAAGATGAGTTATATACACTGAAAATACGCCTCCTAAATATCCAAAAACATGTTATAGGAAAAAAGCAGGCATCAAAAGGGTATATAAATGCTACGATCTAAACTTTGTTAATCTAGCAGAACCTTGGCGGTGAAGGAAAGAAGCAAAAATAAAAAAAAAAGACAAAAAATAAAAAAATAAAATAAACTTTGTTAATAAAAAAGTTACAAAACTACAGAAATAACCATAAATATTCATAGAACAAAGGATTAGAAGTAAATACACTAACATTTAACAGGGACTACCTAAAATGGAATGCTAGGGAAATTTTTATTTTATTTTTTTCCTATGCTTTCAAAAATCTTTGACAATGAGTATATATTTATAATTAGGTAAATGGGTTTCTAAAAAAAAATATTTCTCATATTACTTTAAATAGCATATCCAGCTTTTAAGTTGATCTAGTTAAAGTCTTATAAAGAACATGAATATGTACTGTTTGTAACCTGATACTTTTCTACTAGCTTTCCTGCAGCACAAAAATTCTTTAAACAGTGTCCCTGGGAATGGGGGTCTCATTCTGTTTTAGTTGAAGTAACTAAATTCAGATATTAAGCTTTCACAGATAAATATTAGTTTGCTAAAATTATAAACTCTTGTATACTATAAAAAAAAACCTAGTTAAAATCATTAGCTAAAATCATATTTAAGTCCTTATTTTAACATAGTGCTTTTGAATTTTATGATAGATATCCTTTTTACAATGTTAAGATGTTATCTTGACTTCCTGGCATTTCTGATTAATAGTCCCCAGGAACTTTGACATAAATTTGAAAATTTTAATTTAAATAGCCCATATTTTAGTACTGTATATTTTACAGATGAATAACTTGAAATTAAAATACCTAAAGTAAATCCAAAGGTACTTTTATTTGTATAATAATTTTAACTTCTTTTAACATAGGATGCTTAATGGCTATAATCATTTTTATTGTTTTTTCACCTAGAATAGAGTAAATAAATATGTAGTTATGACATTCTGTGTTGAAATACTGGTTTGTTAATCTACTTGGCCTCTTAAATAGGAAATAAAAATGGTAGAGCCAGAAGGAGAATGAATAGTTAATCGTGGAGGAGGAGAAAACATAGCTCAGTACTTTGACTAGAGGCAGCTGGGAAAGTGACGTCCTGTAGCATTTGCTGTTCTAGAAAGTACAGAGACACGTAGTGAAAATGGGAGGATCTAGAAGGAGGCCGTCTCCTGTGTAGTGTATATTTATCTCTAAGTGAGCTGTTGGGGAAGGAATTAAATACAGAGACGCTGTCTGCTTGTTGCCTTAAGACGGCTAGCTGAATTGCTGATTTGCTTTAACTTTTAAAATACCCAGTTTGGTTTATTTTTCTTAGAATCGGTGTATTGCTAAGACTGGGGACGCTGTTTTCTTTTACAAAGGGAAATCTAAGTTCATTTCAAGGAATTCGAAATGGGGAAAGACTATTATTACATTTTGGGAATTGAAAAAGGAGCTTCAGATGAAGATATTAAAAAGGCTTACCGAAAACAAGCCCTCAAATTTCATCCGGACAAGAACAAATCTCCTCAGGCAGAGGAAAAATTTAAAGAGGTCGCAGAAGCTTATGAAGTATTGAGTGATCCTAAAAAGAGAGAAATATATGATCAGTTTGGAGAGGAAGGTAAGTATCCTGTGTATATCTTTCTGTCTCTTCGGCTCTCTTTCTCTCCCTCTCCCGATCTTTTTTTTTTTTCTTTCACCCTTCCTTGTTATGCTTAAATTGGATCCTCAGACATATCAAAAGTAGAAAAACAAATAATGGATAAAAACAAGATTTCATCCCTGATCATATGAATGAACATTGCATAGCTATGAATGAAATGTCCTTGTTTTCCTTTTTAAAAAATTTTAACATTTTGTATTATATATATTGTACCATTAGACTTAAGATATTAACATTGTATATTTTAAAAGAAACCTTAAATTCCCATACTCATTAATGAATTGTGTCAAAAGTCTTATGCAACCTGTTTTGTTTTCTAATGAATTTCCTGCCAGAACCAATAAAGAGTTTTCAGTCATGTAAAATCTTAAGATTGGCAGTTGAGATTCTGGAAGTTTATATTTTATTTGCAAAAACAAAAAGAAGTTTTTTGCCTTTCTTATGGCAAGGCTAGTTTAGACGGAACAAGACAGAGTTGTCTCTCTCAGAAGCAGAAGGCGCAGGCATTTAGCTTCTAGTTGTTTTTGGCATTCTGCCTGGGGAAGAAAGAATTTTCCTGATGTCATAAAATACCAGAACAAGTTTTTAGCTTAATTGTAAACAGTAATTGTTTGCCAAGAAAATGAGATCCCAGAAATATAATTTTTGACCTAAAATGGCCACCTAATTAGAGTAATCATTGATTTGCTTTTAGGTAATATTATTTCTTTTGAGATTTTACTGTCTTGTTACAGACCAAAGCCTGACAACTTCCCCTTCCTTTCCCTGCCATACTTTTGTTTCTTGCATTGGGAGATCAGAAACTAGTGAACAAAGTAAATGGGGGTAATTTAAGATTATCCTTTTATCATTCTGGATTTTAAGTCAGGTTTGTCCATTACCTCCACATACATGTGGCTATAAAGTAAGACTTTTAAATTTCTAATTAATAATAACAAAACTTTCATTTTTACAGGTTCTGGGATTTTCAACTTTAAAAATCAGGACTAAGTTATTATTAGTTTTTCTCCTAAAATATTGTCTTTTAAATCATTATAGCTATGAAAACTTTTTTGTTATCCCTTTGCTTCCTTTATGACATTTAACATCAAATTTTTCTAATTAGAAATATATCCTTAAAATATAGTTAAGCAGTGACTGCTCATTTTGAATTAAGCAAATTAAATGTAGATAAGCATGGTGATTATGTATAGAGGATTTTTTTTCCTTGTTTTTCTTTTTTGGTCTGTGAGCTGCCAAAAATGGAAGTTTATGCTGCTGGTTTTGGTGTGGTGAGAACCTGCAGTATCAGGTTCTTACAAAGTACATATTGAAAAATATATGGGCAAATAATGGGCAATTCAATCCTGCATGTTCTCTATGGCTGTACTACTCAAAATAGCATGATTTGGTTCATCTCAAAAAGCTAAGCAGAATTCTGAGATACTACCAATAATAAATGTACTATTCTTCTGAAGAAATGACTTTGTAATTTTGTAAAGAAATCCACAAACATGGAAGAATATTATAAATTCCCATGAAAAAGCAAATATCCATGGCTTTAAATCTAAGATATTTGCCCACATCGCACTGATAGCTCAAGTTTGTCTTTGGCTAAGCTATTGGATTCATGATTTATTAAGGATATTTGTCTTCAGAATTTGAAAGTCACCAAGTGATACATTTTTCTTGATTTAACATTACCTTTTCATAGTGCTTTTCTTGAGTGATTTGTCTTGTTTGATATGTTCACTCATTACCAGTGAGTGAATTTTTAAAAAACTAAATTATCATCTATATACCCTGAATCTTTTTTTGTTCTTGACTCAGATAATTGACATAAACAATAGGAGGAAAGTGTGAGGAGAAAATAAATTTTTTAAAACATTGAACTATATTATTTAGTTGTAGGTTACTTGAAAATAAAGTTGAATGAAAGTTATTATTATTATTATTTTAGAGACATGGTTTCTCTCTGTTGCCCAGGCAAGAGTGCAGTGGAATGATCATAGCTCACTGCAACCTCCAACTCCTGGGCTCAAGGAATCTTCCTGCCTCAGCCTCCCGAGTAGCTAGGAGTACAGGTGCCTGCCACATGCCTGGCTAATTTTTTAATTTTTTTGTAGAGACAGGGTCTGTCTATCTTGCCCAGGCTGGTCTTGAACTCCTGGTCTCAAGCAATACTGTACGCCTCAGCCTCCCAAAATGCTGGGATTACAGGAGTGAGCCACCATGCCTGGCCCTATTTGAATTATTTTTTAGAATTATTCTTCCTTCAAAGAAAATTATTATATTTATTTGCCTTTATTAAGAATAGCTCATTAATTCTGTTAAAAATCCCCTTTCGATACACTGAGAAAATGAAAACATTTTTTCTCTTTTCCTTTCATTGATCTCTTTGTACCTGCAGGCCTTGTTCCATAAGTTTCTCCAGTAGTAGCAAAACACTGAATTTAGGACTGTGGAAACACTACTAATATACCTGATATCCTTTCTCCCCGCTACCCCCTAATTATTATACTTTAAGCTGGGACAGTGGGAATAAGGAACCATGAACTGAAAAGTGTATGAGTTGGATATGCTAAATTTATTTATTTAGGAATAAGAGAACCAGTGATCCAGTTTATTTGTGTTCTAAAAATTTCTAATATCTACCATTTAAAATGCTTTGTTTAAAAAACACTTGGATAGTGGGTGAAGTGGTGCACGCCTATAGTCCCAACTACTCAGGGAGGCTGAGGCAGGAGGATTGCTTGAGCCCAAGAGTTTGAGTTCACCCTGAGCAACATAGTGAGATGCTGTCTCTCAAAAAATAAGAAAAAAGAAGAAGAAGAAGAAAAAACCAGTTGGATAAAAATAGAGATGTCTTAAATTTATCATATGACCTAGCAATTCTAGGAATGTATAAAAGAGAAAAGAAAACATATGCCCACACAAAGACACATACCTGAGTGCACATAGCAGCATTATTTGTAATGGTCCAAAACTGGAAACAATCGAAAAATACTAATTAGTGATTGATAAACATACATTAAATGGGGAACTATTTAGCTATTAAAATGACCAATTTAATGAAACATGCTACAACATGAATGAACTTCAAAAACTATGCTAAATGAAAGAAGCCAGATGTAAAAGACTTCATATCGTATGATTCCATTTGTATGAAATGTCTGAGAAAGGCAAATTTATAGAAAAAGAAAGCAGATCTTTCTTGCCTAAGGCTGGAGGTAGGAGCAGAGAGAGATTAGTTACAAATAGGAACTGGAGAACTCTTTAGAAGGATGGAAATGTTCTACAACTAGATTGTGGTGATGGTAGCACAACTCTATAAATTTACTAAAATCAATTGAATTATATATTTATAATGGTTTAATTTTATGATATGTAGTCTATTTTTAAAAATAAATTTCCTCCATAGTTGAATCATTTGAAAACAAAAAATAGAACTACAGAAATTTAAAATTGGATTTTGAACCACTCTCTCCCCAAAAGTTTTAGGTTTAGTTCTGAATGGTTTAGTGGATGTCAACAGAAGTTTGTATTAAAAGATTTTTTAGGGCCGGGCGTGGTGGCTCACACCTGTAATCCTAGCACTCTGGGAGGCCAAAGCAGGAGGATCGCTCAAGCTCAGGAGTTCGAAACCAGCCTGAGCAAGAGCAAGACCCCGTCTCTACTAAAAATAGAAAGAAATTAATTGGCCAACTAAACATATATAGAAAAAATTAGCCGGGCATGGTGGTGCATGCCTGTAGTCCCAGCTACTCAGGAGGCTGAGGCAGGAGGATCGCCTGAGCCCAGGAGTTTGAGGTTGCTGTGAGCCAGGTTGATGCCACGGCACTCTAGCCCAGGCAACAGAGTGAGACTCTGTCTCAAAAATAAATAAATAAATAAATGATTTTTAAAAAGATTTTTAATAACACATCCTTATTTATTCTGATTCTCTAACATTTTCTTTTTTTATGCCTTCCTTATTTTGTTTATTGCTTGTAGTTTACTCAGTAGCTTCAAATGCTAAAAGGTAGTGTTTATGGGGTTTAGTATATTGATCTTGTTACTAATTTGCTGCTTCTTTTCTATAACTTATATAGTTAATCACCTGGGCCTCTTTTATTTACTATGTGTTCTAAAAATATGTAAGTAAATTGGATTTTTGTGAATTAAAACTGTTTAAAGGATCTCATTATTTTATAACTCTCTGAAGTCTTGCTATAAATTTGCATTTTACATATTAGATCTTCTTAAAGAATTATTAAAGTACTGTCATTTTTTTCTTTGAAATCCTAATTCTTCTTCTTTTGATAAACTTTAATCAACTTAACTAACTAGTAGAAGAAGTCATTGTTATATATAGTCTTCCAAACACATATTTGGCTTTGGGCTGCAAATTGGCTGGTTGGTTGGTTTTAAAACAGTAGCAGTTCTGCTAAAACAGACAGTTGTTGATTCTGTAGTACAATTCTTGATCACATGAAGTGTCTAGAAAACATTTTGGATAGCAGAGGGAATCCAATTAATATTAAAAATTTCCATTAGCCATCAAAATGTATGTAATTAAGAATTGGCTATGTAGTTGATGATAATGCCTGTTATAATGTAAATGCTAGGCAATGCAAGTTATACCTGGATAATAATTTATGTTTTAGTATATTGGCATGAATTTTGGTAGGATTTTCTCAGTTATTAGAATAACATCATTCTTATCTCAGCTACATAGTTGACTGTTTATAGTGTCTAGGAAAACCTCAAAGCTGCATTGGAAGCTTTTTGTTAGCTTTGATAAATAAGTCACTTTAGACTGTGTGTAAATCTTCTCAGGGACTTTGTAATTCTGACTGAGTTACTATTTTTGGCAGGGGAGGGGAAGGGGTTTTAGGGAAAAGCCAAACCCATGATGTAATAACTTAAAATGTTATTCTTTCTTTTCATGAATTCATTATGAGTCCAAAGCATTTTGATTTTGTCTTGTAGAGGGTTAGATTGGGCAAGCTAATTTACCTAATTTACTTAACTCTCTGTTAAATTATTATACTTTATTAAATCTGTGGGATGAAGGATAAAATTAAGCATTGGTTTAGTAACCTTGATCATGACCTTGAAGTTGTATACATACTCTAGCATTTTAAAAAATCTGCCATTAGCTTTTTAACATTGGGAGTTATAATTGTACTACTAAAATTTATAAAAGAGAGATTTGGATGAGCTGCATATTAAAAGTTCTTGTCCTGCTTCTACTTGTCATTCAGTTTCTACAGGGAATTTCCCTGCCATTTGGATATATCATTCAATATATATTTTGACAATTTTCAGATTATTAGGTCTCTCTTGGTCTCTCCAGATTTCTAGTCATGGATAAAGGTAAAAATTTAGACATCAGTTGAGACTCTGTTAGATGTAGAATACATATTAATATATATATTTTAATGAAAGAAGCCAAATATAGAATAAAACATGCAAAACTAAGTCTCTTTGAAAGCATGCTGAGTTTTTCCAGTGGCATTTTACATGACTAAATCTCTCATATATGGGTATGTGTGATTACATTTTATATTGCTTTTGCCTCTGCCCTCTTCTCTATACTGTTACTCAAAACACCTTTCTAGTTTCGATTTAGGAGGACTTTAAGAATTAGTTCATTCCCTTCATTCAATAAACATGAATACCCACCATTTTCAACCCCATATGCATGAACAGTGCAAAATGAATAAAATATATTTCCTGCCCTCAGATTACTCGCTGTTTAAAGATATTAGAATCTCTCAGTTTAATCTCTTGAATTCTTCATGGTTTTATAACTTTTAGATTATTTTACTGCTTGTTTCCTTGGTTATGAATTTTCTTAAGGCTCACTCAGAAACTGCTAATACTGTAACAGTGGAAATCTTTGTCAGTATTAACTGCTTAAAACATCACTATACACTTGTTTTGTGGGTTTCAGCAGAATCTTTTTGACACAGTGGAAAATGCTGTTTCAAATATGTAATCTTTTGTGAGCTGAATATTACCTAGCTGAACCTTTGAGCAAAGGGCCAGAGGGTCATTTATTGCTGTCTGAAGTGGGTTGTTCACAATAGGCAGAAATAACCATTCCAAAAGGCCGTATGTGTCAAGAAGGTTTTCTGCTCTTGATTTCAGTCTTCTTTTCACATGCTTTGAAATTAATGCTATGATGGGCTGGGCGCGGTGGCTCACACCTATAATCCTAGCACTCTGGGAGGCCCAGGTGGGAGGATCGCTCGAGGTCAGGAGTTTGAAATCAGCCTGAGCAAGAGCAAGACCCGTCTCTACTAAAAATAGAAGAAATTAATTGGCCAACTAAAATATATAGAAAAAAATTAGCCGGGCATGGTGGCACATGCTTGTAGTCCCAGCTACTCCGGAGGCTGAGGCAGAAGGATCGCTCGAGCCCAGGAGTTTGAGGTTGCTGTGAGCTAAGCTGGCGCCACAGCACTCTAGCCTGGGCAACAGAGTGAGACTCTGTCTCAAAAAAATAAAAGAAAAGAAATTAATGCTATGATATGGTATGCTTACATAACACTTTGGTATCTAGGACAGGAATGACAATTTTAATGTCTAAAAAAGTATTTTTCATAGGATATCCTCATTATTAGAATTTTTTCCCTCTCTACCACAGAGTTTTATTTTAATTCTTAAACAATAAAAGATGACCTGAAATAAAGCTATTAATAGTAAGTTACAATGAATATACAAATATAAATACAATGAATATTGTATTTTATATTATTGTTTGTATTTCTTGATTATAATGGTACTTAAAGATTTAGATTCTGCATTTTGCATTGATTACTGAAGACCTTTTTAACTGATATCTTTTAAAAACTTAAATTTACATACTTTAGTATGCCATACCAGTAGTTTATGAGATAAGGAGTTCACAGTTTTATTTTTTTATTTTTTACCTGTGGAACAAAGATTCAGGAATAAATTATTTAAAATGGGGATTTGGAAGAAGAGTTTGAAAGCTAAAAATTTATACCTATTCTGTATTTAATCATAATGGTATATCTGGCCAATATTAATAAATTATAGCATAAGTGGCCAAAGTTTATTAGCAATACAGTTTTTGAAAGTTTAACTTCTGAGAGTTGCAAGTTTTTTTCTAATCATTCGTGTCTCTTCACTTAGGGTTGAAAGGAGGAGCAGGAGGTACTGATGGACAAGGGGGTACCTTCCGGTACACCTTCCATGGTGATCCTCATGCCACATTTGCAGCATTTTTTGGAGGGTCCAACCCCTTTGAAATTTTCTTTGGAAGACGGATGGCTGGTGGTAGAGATGCTGAAGAAATGGAAATAGATGGAGATCCTTTTAGTGCCTTTGGATTCAGCATGAATGGATATCCAAGAGACAGGAATTCTGTGGGGCCATCCCGACTCAAACAAGATCCTCCAGTTATTCACGAACTTAGAGTGTCACTTGAAGAAATATATAATGGTTGTACCAAACGGATGAAGATTTCCCGAAAAAGGCTAAACTCTGATGGAAGGAGCTATAGATCTGAGGACAAAATTCTTACCATTGAGATTAAAAAAGGGTGGAAAGAAGGCACCAAAATTACTTTTCCAAGGGAAGGAGATGAAACACCAAATAGTATTCCAGCAGACATTGTTTTTATCATTAAAGACAAAGATCACCCCAAATTTAAAAGGGATGGATCAAATATAATTTATACTGCTAAAATTAGTTTACGAGAGGTAAGTTAGTAGGACCTGGGATTCTGAGACCAAACAGAATCATGTAGCTGATTTTAGGGAATATATCTAAATAATAGCTAACATTTATTCAACCTTATTATACATTTTTTTAAATTCTCATAACAACCTTCTGAAGCAGTACAACTATTATACCACTTTTATGGATGAGTTTATATTTTCTAAGTTTAGTTACACTAATAACGTAAATGTCAATTTTAAGTGCTACCTGGATTATGTACCCTGCGACTGTTTTTACAAGTATGGTTTATGAGATCTGTATTGAGAATCTCATCACCTTCGTCCATGTGTAAGATTTATTCTAAAGTTGTTAATTTGGAAGTATTAAAAGGCAGTAATTCATAATTTATTATAAATAACAAATTTTTACAAATTCATAAATTATACTGCTTTACTATACTTCTTATTTGAGTTCTTATTTGTACTATTTCTCAAATTGGATATTAACCCTCAAATGGTCTTGTTAGGTCCCTGCTTAAAATTCTTAAATGGCTCTATCTACATAGCCTCTATGATAAAGCCTAAACTCTTTAGCTTAAAATAAAAGATCATTTTAAATCTGATTTCTAGTCATAAATATAGATACATTTCCCTAAGTTTGCTCTATTGTTATCTTGTATACTTCTGTGTCATTATTTGAGCGCCTACTCTATAGAGCACTGTTGTTTCTCACCCTGTCCCAATACCTGCTACTGATCTAGTGTTTAACTCGGGTATCCTCTACTCCTAGAAGCTAAGGGGTTAAGTTGGGTGCCCTTTCTCTCACAAAAGACCTCTGTGCCAACACTATACGGTATTATAATTGCTAATTTGCTTGTATGGTTCTGTGAATTCCTTGTGCATACCTTGAGATGAAGTTTGTGTTCCTAGTCCCTTCAAGGCTCATCATCTACCAGAAATGTGTGGCATACAATAAACACTCAGTAAATATTTATTACTAAAACAAATGTATTTCTTGTCCTATTTTCTGAAGTAGGTAGTTGCTCTTATCCTGTTCTTTCCAGTCCTGAGTTTCTCCCTCTTCTCCCATTCCAATTTCTGCATCTTGAATGTTACAACAACAGCTTCAAACATCCATTTCATTCCAAAGCAATGTGGAAGACATAGCTTACTTCTTTTTTTCCTTTCCTTCCCTTTCCCTTTCCTTCTCCTTCTCTTCTTTTATAATATATCTGATATGTCCTAAAGGAATTTTCTAATGGGGGAAAAATTTTATAACTATTGTTCTTTTAGAGGTTAAAATTTTGCCTTAGTGGTATGATCCTTTATCACCTGGTAATATTTTTGCTTTGATCTTTAAGTTTTGAAATATGTTAATTTTATTGTATTTGGTCTATTGTAGGCATTGTGTGGCTGCTCAGTTAATGTGCCAACAATGGATGGAAGAAACATACCCATGTCAATAAATGATATTGTGAAACCTGGAATGAGGAGAAGAATTATTGGATATGGGCTGCCGTTTCCAAAAAATCCTGACCAACGCGGTGACCTTCTAATAGAATTTGAGGTGTCTTTCCCAGATACTATATCCTCATCATCCAAAGAAATACTTAGGAAACATCTTCCTGCCTCATAGAATGAAGAACTTTGTTACCCATATTTTGATAAGGCACTGAAAATATAAAAGGACTGGCAGTTTACTGATGTAGATGTGAATTCTGTATAAAGATGTGTAAATTCTTTTGAGGGTTCATTAAATTGCATGAATAGAGACGGGTCAAATAAATAGGCAAAAGGGATTTTTACAGTTAGAGATGAAGAGAAAACCATTCACTGTATTTTATTTCACTCCTCCCAAATCAGAAATTTTTAGTATTTTGCTTATATGTAAAAGTTGTTTTTGTGAAGTCAATGGATATATTTCTAATAAAGTACTGGACTATCCAAGTACTTTATTTCTTATATCTTTAGATGATCAGTATGAAAGTTTCCCATTTATAATGGAAATTAAAATTCTTAACTAAAGTATACACGTAATATGTATTCCTAGAAGAGAATAAAAACCCAAGTCATTTGGAAATGTAGTTTTATATTTAAATCATCTTCTGAAATGCTGCTATAGGGCTGATACCAGTAAAAGAATATCCTGATGCATATGTTTCACCATTTTGATTTTTAAAGTATGCTGTAGCATTTCTTAATAACATAGTTGTAATATTCTTAAGGCAGACCTTTTCTTCATAAAAAGAAAATTAATAGCAGTTTATCTCCTGTGGAAATCCCAATTGCCTGAATTACTGATATTTTAGAAATAGACTTTTTAAAATGCCATATGTAATTTTATGCAAGTTGACTATATATGTTGGACTTAATAAGTTATAGGCTCATTTTGTTGTCTGCTAGTTTAAAATTATTTGTTTAATAATAAATGTTTTTAGAGGAAATACTGTTACTTGGAATTAATTTTCCAATTATACAGTCTTCTATAACTTACTCATAATATGCTATATGTACCTTATGCAATTTCCCTAAAAAGAATAAACTACCACTACAATATGGTGTTAAACCAAAATATAGGGAAAATAAACACTAACTGCTGCTTATGGATAATGTTGCTACTAGTTATGCATATAAATATTTTACTTTTTCATATGTATAGATTGCATTTCTTAGGTGTTTTAATTTTTTAAATATATTTATGTTTAAAACTTATTTTGTTTCCTGTTTTATAACTATAATAAGAATGATATTTTAAAACAAAGTTTTTGGTTAAAAAATAATTTTCAGGATGATTCATATACACACACATAGGTATACTGGGTCCTATCACCTTTTAGCAGAACATGAAATCCTCTTTTAGAAATTCAATATAAATAGGTTGTAATAGCCATATACTTTATAGCTTTATTGAGATATAATTTACATGCGATAGTTTACCCTTTTAAAATACAATTCAGTGGTTTTAACACATTCACAGAGTTGTGCAATCATCACCACTTTCTAATTCCAGAATATTTTCATCACCCCAAAAAGAAACCTTATATCCATTAGCATTCACTTCCCATTCCTCTTATCCTCCAGCCCCTGACAAACACTAATCTACTTTTTGTCGGTATGCATTTGTCTATTCTGTACATTTCATATAAATGGAATCAAACAATAGGTGGCTATTTTGGGTCTGGCTTCTTTCATTTAGCATGATATTTTCAAGGTTCATCCATGTTGTATCATGTATCAGTACTTATTCTTTTTTATGGCAAATTATATGGATACCACATTTTATTTACCTTTTCATTAGTTTATGGGTACTTGCGTTACTTCTACTTTTTGCCTATTATAAATATTGCTGCTATGGACATTTGTGTGCAAGTTTTTGTGTGGACATAATTTTTCAATTCTCTTGGGTATGTACCTATGAGTAGAATCTCTGAGAATAACCACATACTTTAGTGGCAAATGGAAAATGCTTGAAAGAATGCCAGAGAATTCAGCTAATCATACTTATAATTCTATCTAATTCATAAATGGTTCTTTTATAATTTTACTTCTCTGAATGACAGTTAAAACTCCCTCTGGAAGTGTGAACATCATCTCAAAAGTCTAAAGAGCTGGCGCTGAAAAGCACCAGTCAGAGTGGTGCCTGATAGTGGTTTCTATTTTAAACCCATTATTATTTATTGCAGTTTTCTTGATTAAGCATTTTCTCCCAGGTAAAACAAAGGATTTAGAGATTAGATGCATGGATAATCTTTAGATTGAAATGTGTTTTTTTTTTAGACAGAGTCTCACTCTGTTGCCCGGGCTAGAGCGCCGTGGCATCAGCCTAGCTCACAGCAACCTCAAACTCCTGGGCTCAAGCAATCCTTCTGCCTCAGCCTCCCGAGTAGCTGGGACTACAGGCATGTGCCACCATTACCGGCTAATTTTTTCTATATATGTTTAGTTGGCCAATTAATTTCTTTCTATTTTTAGTAGAGACGGGGGTCTTGCTCTTGCTCAGGCTGGTTTTGAACTCCTGAGCTCAAACGATCCGCCTGCCTCGGCCTCCCAGAGTGCTAGGATTACAGGCGTGAGCCACCTCGCCTGGCCTGAAATGTGTTTTTTTAAGGTAGAGGATTATTTTTCTAGTAGTAAAATAAGTTTACATAGCTATACAAAAATAGTATACCCATATCTCTCTTGTCTTAAAGGGTACTGATGATGCCTTAGCATGTAGTAAGTACTAAATTTTTATTTCTTCGATTAAAAGTAGTTGTAAATTTAGAGTTTTAAAGTTTTCTTATTTATCCCAATTATGAGAGTCCCTTTGATTTTAAAATCAAATTCTTTTAAAGTTATTTTGCCTATTTTGTTGTGTAGTCTATGTAATTCAGCATATTTATTTGAAATATTTTGAGTCATTTATGAACATATATTAATAGACTCTAAAGTTATAACTTGATGGTGCTGACTAGAAAGACTTTGAAATATTAATTACAAAACCAGGCTTTTTTAAAAAAACAAATTAATATAGCAATAATAGTTCATAATTAGGATATGCTCTTCATTAATTTTAAAAACTGTACTCCAATGTTATTCTCAAAATAATGTAAGGTCATATCTGAGCTTTTACATGAACAATATAAATGAAGATTTTTGTAAGTAAAAAGTCCTATCCAAATGTGAAATATCATTATAAAAAAGAAAAGGAGAGAGAGGGAGAGAAGGAGGGAGAGAGCAAAGGAGGAAGAAAAAACCCTGCAGATTTTCTTGAGGGAGAAAAGTTTGTAATGAGTAATAACATGTGGAAGCTCTACAATATTAGCATAGTAATCCCTCCCAAGCTAAAAATTGGTTGGGACATCTCCTTACCTGATAGAATTTTGGTTTGTATGAATGTATAATAGTTTTTTTTTTCTTCATTTTTTACTTTCACTTTTTTTTCATTTATTTATTTATTTTTTAGCCTATTGTCAGTCCTTTTGATGTATAATAGTTCTTGAGCCATTCTTTTTTTTTTTTTTTTTTTTTTT
>VBSM01000529.1:57733724-57747975 GCA_008086735.1 Cheirogaleus medius
ATGGCACTCTAGCCAGGGCAACAGAATGAGACTCTGTCTCAAAAAAAAAAAAAATCATTTACTATGTGCTAGGCACTATGCCACCTGATCTATACATGTTATTTCATATAATCCTTATATTAGCTGTAAGGAGTAAGTATTTTTAGGTATGAAAAATTATTAATAGCCGAGAGAGATGAAAAGATTTGCCCAAGATCACAGTCAACTACTAGCATGTAACAGCACAGTGACTTATACCAGGTCTCTTGATTTAAAACTCATGCTCTTGGCCGAGCGTGGTGGCGCACGCCTGTAATCCTAGCACTCTGGGAGGCCAAGGCAGGTGGATCGCTCAAGGTCAGGAGTTCAAAACCAGCCGGAGCAAGAGTGAGACCCTGTCTCTATTAAAAATAGAAAGAAATTAATTGGCCAACTAAAATATATAGAAAAAATTAGCCGGGCATGGTGGCGCATGCCTGTAGTCCCAGCTGCTAGGGAGGCTGAGGCAGGAGGATTGCTTGAGCCCAAAAGTTTGAGGTTGCTGTGAACTAGGCTGACGCCACAGCACTCACTCTAGCCTGGGCAACAGAGTGAGACTCTGTCTCAATAAATAAATAAATAAATAAATAAAACTCATGCTCTTTTTTGATATCCTAAACAGCTTCCCTCAATTTTAATAGTTTCAGAAAGCATAGAAAATAATGTATCTCTGCACTGATACTATAACATTCCCTTATCACTGATGATTTTTCCTTTTTTTTAATACATAAACTCACTATTTCAATTTGTTTACTTGGCCTTTGAAAGGAAAATAGCAGGATGCCCACTCAAAAATTCCATTTGGATTTTCAGGTTATTTCTATTCCACAAAAAATCAACATTCTTTGCATTCTGTTTGACAGATACAAACTTCATCTCTGCCTCTGCTAAAATTACAGCAAAACCTTATGTTATCTCAACCTATTGAGGTTATATTTTAATAATTAGTTTTCAGGTCAAATTCTTAATGTAAAAAAATTTACTGGGTAAGTTCAGCGTTTTAAAATTAATGACCAGGCCGGGTGTGGTGGCTCACGCCTGTAATCCTAGCACTCTGGGAAGCCAAGGCGGGCGGATCGCTCAAGGTCAGGAGTTCAAAACCAGCCTGAGCAAGAGCGAGACCCTGTCTCTACTAAAAATAGAAAGAAACTAATTGGCCAACTAAAAATATATATACAAAAAATTAGCCAGGCATGGTGGCACATGCCTGTAGTCCCAGCTGCTTGGGAGGCTAAGGCAGTAGGATCGCTTGAGCCCAGGAGTTTTAGGTTGCTGTGAGCTAGGTTGACGCCATGGCACTCTAGTCCGGGCAACAGAGTGAGACTCTGACTCAAAAATAAAATAAATAAAATTAATGACCAAATGTGGCAAATATTTTTGGATAACATTTACTAGCATAATTTTTCCAATAAACTAAGGAACAAAACAAAAAATATTTGGCCATGTCTGAGAATCTATCATTTGCATTTATTTCAAGTTTAAAATGAAACAGTTGGAGAAAATTATCTCGTTACCAGCTAATGACTCTCAGGTGCTGACAATCTTTTACCTTCCCCCCATCCCCAGCAAGTGGAAAGTAGATTGACTCCAGATTTCATATTTTTGGTCTATAATATAAATATTCAAAAATTTCTACTCTTATATGTTTATTTTCCCTTAAAGAAATTACATTTCTTTTTGTCATTGCTATATCTTTATGCATTTCTCTCTGCATAAAGGAAATTATTTGCTTAACTCTGAAAGAGTCATCAAAGGCTTATATGTCAACCAATTACTATTACTATTTTCAGTTTTGTATATAGTTCTTGAATGATTAAAATATGACCTTATGAATGTGGCTGATCTCTAAACCTCATGCAGCTTTTCCATATTTATGTTACTGTAGGAGAACTTATGTTAAATTGGCTCACTGTTCACATGTGTTCTTGCCTCTTTAATGTTTATTTACCATAACCTTGAAGATGTAGAGTAATTTAGACTTCATGCCAGGTTTCCTCTGAGTACCCATGGATGACATAAGGCATGTAAAATACTGAGCCCTAAGCCAGACACACAGTAGGTACTCAATGAGCTCCTATTAATATTTATTCTTACTGATTAACTTTACTCTTCCCACTCCATTAATTCACCTCCTTTCCCTCTTTCCATTTTCCAGTTCTCTATTTCCAATTATGTGAACAAAATTCATTTGAATTTCAGCTAAGAGTTATTTCCTCCCCCATTTGCCACCTTCAGTTGTTCATTGTTGCCACGCAACTATAAAACATGCTATCTTTAGTCCTAGGGAAAACTGCATATGGTTTAACAAATCCTGTGCTTATTTTCTCCCAAGTATTTGCTTACTGCATACATACGTAATGGGGGTGGGGGGATGGATGGAGGGAGGTGATCAGTGTGTGTTTCTTCAGAACTACTAATGTTACATGTAATTAGAGTCTACATTTGCTGGGAAAAACAAGTTGGTAAATTTATAATTCATTTGATAGCTACTTGTTTTCTTATAAACAAGATAATATTGCTTTTGGCAGATACATATAAGGTTAGGTTAGTTTTATTCTAGTTTTTTTTTTTTAAAAAAAAGATGGAGATCTCACTCTTTCACCCATGTGGGAGTACAGTGGCATGATCCATAGCTCACTGTTGCTTTGAATTCCTGGGATCAAGCAATCCTTCCACTTCAGCCTCCCAAACAGCTGGGACTACAGGCTCCCACCACCATGCCTGGCTAATTTTTAAATTTTTTTGTAGAGACAGGGTCTGTCTATGTTGCCCACAATAGTCTCAAACTCCTGGCCTCAAGTGATACTCCTGCCATGGCCTCCCAAAGTGCTGGGATTACAGATGTGAGCCACCACGCCCTGCCAAATTCTAGAATTTTTTAAATGACTCACTTATATTAATATTTGATTTTATAGTTGATAACTTTAAGGTTAGAAACACCAAATGCTACTGAATAGAAATATTATAGATTGAAAACAGGTTGAATTCTAAGCCTAGATGTAAAGTGAAGACCTAATACTTTTAATTAATTATATTTAATTCATTTATCTTAGGTATTAATAGTAACAAAGGTTAATCAATTTTATCCAATCATATTTACTGATATCTTTTACATATATAACATTATGGGAGAATCTGAACAGGATACCAAACAGGAATAAGAAACCTGGTTTCCACCATCAAGGAACTGTCTAGTTGGATTTCACAACTTACTATATGTGAACAAAGTCAGCATATATGCAAACACAGAATTTTGTTTTAAAGAACTGTTTTTAGTATAATGGATGTGTATTAAGAATTCGGGAAAATGAAGAATTAGCTGGGCTAGTATGCCAGCTAGCTTCCATTTCTATCTCTAGCTAACCTCTACCTTTCTCATGTCTCCTGGAGACTCCTTTCCCTCTGGCCTCTGGTTCAGTTCAATGTTGAGTCTAGGTAGGTAATCTGAGGGTGGGAGGAGAATGAGATTAGGGTAGGCACATTTGTGCGACCTGGGGCAAGAATACAAATGCAGGCCCAGATACCATATGCCTGTTTAAAACTGCTTATAAATGAACTATCAAATAATATATGTTCTATGCTCCTATTTTGGCCCATATGTCTTTATAATAACCTGAAAGGCCAAGTTCAAATTTAGGGTTTTCTAATTTGTCAAGAGTTCCACACTGGAATGCAGGGACATGGTGAGAAACAGGCCTCTGCCTGCAGTCTACCACCTTCTTTTTCTACCCAGCTCTGTCCTGTGCTCCTCACCCTTCTCTCATCCCCACTTTACCTTGGCAAAGAGCTGCTCGTTATCCACACCTCAGGCATAGGGATGCTGGCTACCTGGACCCTAGGAAAGCCTATACAAATTCTGGACACATGTTGGGGGCCACTTGGGCAGGGAAATCCAGGATCCTGTGTATCCAGAACATGGTCTAGAAAGGAGGGTATGAATTCTAGGTGGCCATTCCCCCTTGGCGTTGTGGACTCCCTACCTTGTAGGATATTGTGCAGCTGAGGGAGGGCCAGAACAGGAGCCCCTTCTGCCTGGGTCTAAGGGTAATATTGGGCCAGGCTATTAATTTTCCCAGGTGCTTTTCTTCCAGGTTGCTTCTGGCAGGATGTTCAAGGAAATGTCATAGCTCTTCTTAAAGGTGATTCTCTCTATAGAACTTTCTAATTCCTCATCCTTTGGATTTTAGGATAGAAACAGCCCTGGGGTACTATATGTTAGAGTTATACCTACCCTGACCACCACTGCCCAGTCTATTTATTAAACCTTCACCAAATACCTTAATTTGAGTATACCATCTATTTACCGCTGCAATCATACGGAATACAGTTAATTACTTAAGTGAGATTTCACAGCAAAGGTGAACTTGATGTAGGCCTTGAGGCAAACTTTCACTTTCTAGGCAAGCAAAAATAGGATTTAGAAATTAAAGAAACTCAAAAGGTTATAGAATCCAATCTTTCCACCCTATGTCAACACTCTTGCCCTCATCATTTAAAATTTTATTTGACACAGCTCACAGTCATTCTTCTCTTTGAATTTTTTCTTAATTTGACATCCTCCTGTGTTCCCTCCTATGTTCCCAGTATTGATAACATAGCTGTCAGTACCCCACAGTGACTCATTTCTCCTCCTACTTTTCTTTAATCAAATTTCTGTGAGCTCTTTATGCATATAATGCATTGTGAAGCCATTTGGCTTTCACTTGATGGGAATGCATCATTTGCTTATTAGGTTTTTTCCTACTCTTTTCGCATTAGCCCAAGACAATTAAAGTAATACTATTTGGTGCTATAGCAATCATAACCTAAAGGCAAATTTGAGACCTGAGATCCTGTGGCAGTATTCCATTTTTAGGGATATGTTTATATTACTTTTCTAGATGAATCAGAATATGTTTATATTATTTTTCTAAATCACAGAAACATAAAACAAAAATTTTAAAGCTATCCTAAAGAATTCATAGATTCCTCTCTCCTCCCCCAGTGCATCTGCTAACCTTAATTTCAGACACATGGGTTTTCAGGACTGAATTTACATGAGAGGTGAGGGAAAGGGAAAAAATCTAGTATGACGACTCAATGGTGTCTGGTCTGGGCCACTGAGTGCACGGTGGTCCTAATCGCTGACTTTAGGAGTAAAAAGAAAACATACATTCAGGAGAAACGATGAGGTCAGTTTTGTACAATCTCAAGTGTGAGTTTCCTGTAGTAATTCTCTTTCTGGTTGAATGAGCTGGAGATATAAATTTGGAAGCCAATATTGTGAAAACAAGATAGTAGATGTGGTCATTCAGGGAGAATATGCAAACAGAGAAGATGGCTGAGGAAAAACAGCCTTAATGAACACAGTTCCTGGACAGTAGCAGTTGGGTGGGGGGTAGGTGGGAGTGGTAAGGAAGACAAAAGAGAGGTAAAATTTAAGAATAAAATGATTAATGCTGTCAGATGGGAGGCTGAGCTGAAAGGATTGCTTGAGGCCAGGAGTTTGAGACCAGCCTGAGTAGCATAGTGAGACCTGTCTTTACAAAAGGTGAAAAAAATTATCTGGGAGTGATGGTGGGTGCCTGTAGTCTGGGCTTCTTGGATGGTGGAGGTAAGAGGATCCCTTGAACTCAGGAATTCCAGGCTGCAATGAGCTATGATCAGGCCACTGCCCTCGTCCAGCCTGGGCTACAGAGTGAGACCCTGTCTCTATTAAAAAAAAAAAAAAAAATCAAGTAAGATAAAGACTGAGAACAGTTACGTTTGGTGATTAAGAGGTGCTGACCATACTAAGTGCAATTTCAATGGAGTACAGGGCCAAGTCTGATCACAGTGAGTCCAAGAGCAAGGGAGGAAGTGAGGAAATGCAGCTATTAATTCGAGACTTTTGCTTTGTTGTGAAAAACAGCCAGATGGGACTGCAAAGATGGAAGACTTGAAAACTATGCAACAATGTCGAGCATTGGTGGCACCAGCTGGGGAGATAGCTTAAAAATAGAGATCCTTGGCTGGGAGTGGTGACGAACACGTGTAACTCTAGCATTCTGGGAGGCCAAGGCAGGAGGATCGCTCAAAGTCAGGAGTTCTAGACCAGCCTGAGCAAGAGCGAGACCCAGTCTCTACTATAAATAGAAAGAAATTAGCAGAACAACTAAAAACATATAGAAAAAAATTAGTCGGGCATGGTGGCACATGCCTGTAGTCCCAGCTACTCAGGAGGCTAAGGCAGAAGGATTGCTTGAGTCCAGGGGTTTGAAGTTGCTGTGAGCTAGGCTGACGCCCCGGCACTCTAGCCTGGGTGACAGAGTGAGACTCTCTCAAGTTAAAAAAAAAAATAGAAAGATCCTTGAGTGGAGAGATCAGATCAAGGGTCAAATAAAAAGAGATTTCTTCCAAGCTTGGAGAAGGGAGGTGGGTGGAGTTACAGACAGGAGATGGGGAATTGAGGGTGTCCACGCTTCACACCAAATGACCTGTTTTCTCTGTGGAATATGAGGCAAGGTCCTCACCAGAGACAGAGAAGGGCAGAGGTGGGGCAAATGACTTGGGAAGGGTGCCCAACGTTGGGAGAGAGCTGCCCAGGAAAAAATACTGAGAGGTGCTGAGTTTGTTTGACTATGAACTGAACGTGGCACCAATCTCAAGGTTGTGGTGACCCTTCCTTCTAATTCTGCCCTGCAGCGTGTAAGAAGACCCAGAGAAGGCAGACGAAAGTTGACTTCTGCTTAAAACTCTGTCCCCAAAGGCCCAGACGTGCGGACTTGAAGTCCTGTGGCCGAATCGTGTGTCAGTGCCTCCCAGGAATTTATGAAAAGCACAGAAGGATCGGCGTGTTTGCATTCTGAGACGTAACGTTCTGTACTTTCGGCATCCCCAGGGCTTCGCCGAAGTCCAGTCATTTTTCTCAAGGAGGAGGCATAACCTGGAGATGAGATGAGGGACTCTGCATAACTTTCCTTCTCCCAGATCCCTCGCGGGGGAGGGCGGCCGGCTGCCTCCGTCCAGGTGCTGGCTCCTGCAGGTGGAGGAGGGGGCCCCGACTCGCGCTCCAGGCGGAAGCGCCACTGCCATTGGCCCAGCGGCGACATTCACCTGCACTGCTCCCGGGGCGCAAAGTCCGAGTCGCGGGGCGGGGGCGGAGGCGGAGGCGGTGGCAGCGGGCGGCGTAGGTGGGCCCGCGCTCTCGGCCAGGCAAGATGCCCCTGGGACTGCGGGGAAAGAAGAAGAAAAAGTCCAAGGAGACCGCCCCGCTGGTGGAGGGCGAGCAGATGGGCGCGGGCGGCGGGAGCCTCCCCGGCCCCCCGGCTCCGGAGCGCAGGCTGGTCTTCCACACGCAGCTGGCGCACGGCAGCCCCACGGGCCGGGTGGAGGATTTCTCTAGCATCCAGGAGCTCTACACCAGGATCGCGGGCGTGTTTGAGATCTCGCCGTCGGAGGTAAGGGGCCGGGGGTGCAGCCTCTCCGTCCCTCTCTCCGTCTCTCCCACGCGCCGGCTTAAATTGGCCCAGGCTCGTTGAGCTGCGCTTCCCCGAGCCTGAGCGGATGCAGGGTAGAGTCCTCCGGGAGCGTCCCAGGGGCAGTGAGTGAGCCTTACTGGGAAGGGAAAAGGTGAGTACCGGGAGCAGAGAAAGCCACATCCTCAGAGATCTGGCCTTTGGGAAACTGGGGGCGAGGCAACCTTTCTTCCGCAGGCAAAAGCGTTTGCTCCAGACGTCTCAGATTTAGTGGTTCAGGGCGTGAGCAACTCCCCAGAGTCGAGATCTAGCCTAGCAAATACCCTCCACCTCTTCTGGACTTTACTCTCCTGTTTCCTCCGCAGGCGTGAGAGAATCACGTTGGGCATCTCCGTAAATTAAGAGGGGTGGGGGTGGAAATTGAAGTGCAGTCCAGGTGATACCAAACTGAGGCTCACTTTGCCCCTCATCTGTCATTTCCAATATCAACACCTGGAAACCCTTTGGTGCTATTTATTTCCAAGAAGTTTAAAAAGCTGAGCTATTATTCCAAGGGTAGGTAACCTAGAGAATCATACTTAATCCCATGAGACTAGTCAACAAAATTTTCATGGGGGAGATCAGCTGTAACTTTTACATCAGATCCTAAAAAGGGACTGAAGTTTCCATTAATTGGATTGTGTGTGGGCCTGGAACTGGAGTTTAGTATAGGCATGATCGCGAAACCACTAGTTTATATGGACGTTTATGTGACTACTTTATTTGCGCTTACCCATGTGAACTGCAAGTGTAGGTGTGGGAAGTTAGCTCAAGAAATACGTTGTCCACATTTCTAGGAAAAGCACGTGATTTTGTTACCCTGGACTCCCAGCAGTGCAGGGAGCTGCCCTGGAGTGCCGGAGCAGGGCATCCGGATGTCTGTTCTTTAGTTGTTTGTCAGGTCTGTCCAAGGGAAATTGAGGTCAAGGCAAAATTCCAAAAGGAGATGAAAGAGAGCCAAAAGTACAACCCTTTTTTTTTTCAGGGTTCCCAAGCACCAAGGGGCAAATCACAAACCCATTTGTGAATTATTTATATTGATCTAGGATATGAATAATATTTTATGTTTGTATGGGAATTTTCAGTTCAAAAAGCACTTTCACAGGAATAATTTTTTTTTTAAATCTTCTCTAGGGGAGTTGGGTGGCAGGTTAAATACAATAAACTTGGGTGTGGAGCCAGGTTCTACCATTTACTAGCTAGTCGTGTGGCCTTGAACAATTCTAACTTATCTCAGTTTTAGCCACCTATAAAATGTTAGTAAGAATATCTTACCTTGAAGGGTATTGTGAATACCGGAGTTCTTATGTAAACCTATCAGATTGCATGGTATGTGGCTAGTGCTTGATAATTGTAACTAATACTATTAATACCTAACAGTTAAACGGGAGGCTGAGGTGCCAAGTGATTGTGCCTTGGCTAAGGTAATATAACTAGCAAGAAAAAAGCTGGGTTGTTATTTACATTTGGATCTTCTGATGTCTAAGCTAGTGAGCCCATTAGCATACTTAACTGACAACTTTAAATGTCTCTCCTGTAACCAGGAACTCCAGTTTTAGTTACAGATGCTCTCCGATATGTTCAATTTAAGATTTTTCTATTAATACTTTACCGTGGGTTTACTGGAGTATTAAATGCATTTTCAACTAACGATATTTTTGCCTAACGATGTATTTATTGGGATGTAGCCCCTTGGTAAGTCAAGGAGCATTTCCACTTTGCATTAACAGTTTTCCTCATCATTATATATGACATTATTCTGAGCTCAAGATACATGATTTTATTCAATTCACTTAATCCTTAATAAGTAAATATTATTAATATCTATCTCTGCTTCACAGAGAGGAAACTGAGGCTTTGAGGTTCAGAACTTTTCAGAATTACACATAGCAAGTGGCAGAGCCTGGATTTGAACCCAGTTTTTTTTTCCTGACTCCAAATTCCATGAAGCTATATTGCTTCCTAAATTTTCCAGAGTCTCTCTGCAATAGATGGGTAGCTGTGTTCAACATTTTCAGTGCGCTGACTTGCAAGATAAAATTCCAAGATAATAAACACAAGCTGTTTTGATGTGTTATATCAAAGTTCACAAATAAATTTTCATAACCCCTATATATGTATATTAGCATCCTTTTGCATGTAACCAACATTAGTGAAAGTTTTCCATCTGTATTAAAAAGAGTTAAGTATTTTTAGGATAGAGTATTGGTCATGATAGTATAGTATATCATAAGTATCTCACTAGTTCACTTTTTTTTTTTTCACCACAAAGATTTGACTGTGAGATGGAACTAGTTCACTTTGAAACAGAAGTAACTTATTAAAATCAAATGAATACCAGAGAGATTCTGTTTCCTATCTCATTCCCCCAGCAAGCAGTTTTCCCAATAATAATGGTATAAGTAACTATTGAGATGTTAGTTGGGACAAAACAAAAATGTCCCCCCTCTTCATAGGAGTGAATAGATAAGTCCCACCCTTTCTCCAGAGAGGTGGCTGTAAGGATATAAGTAGCACTATGTGAAGAGTTGTACACTCTCTACTGAGGGGAAAAAAGGAAAGGGCTTGATGTCAGGTGGAGCAGACACAGGCAAACTTACTGGGGGCCCATAATGTGCCCACAACCATGCTAGGCATGGAAGCCTACATTGTAGTCATTCCATCTGCACCAGAATTCTTTTCATTTTACGATTGAGCTGAGTGAGACTCTGCAAAATTAAACAGGTTCATATGTGGTGGAGCCAGGATTTGAATTCAGTTTCCCTGGTTCCAAATCAGTTACATAGCAGCTGGGAGATTGTTGGTAACTGCATTCAAATACCAAATGCAAACCCGGAAAAACTTCTTTTTTAAGCAGATTTTTTTTTTTCAATTAAAGCCTCAGTCTCAACCAAAAAAATATTTATCGCTTCAAAAAGACACTGTTGTAGATTTCATGGTCCCTGAAGAAAGAAGCTAATGAAGCCTATGAATCACTTAAGATGTGTTACCAACTCTGGGCAGGGTACAGTTTACTGTGATCATGAAGCTGAAACAGATGGCCAATTATACAAAAAGCCCTTATATCTGATGTCTTTTTTCAAAACAACTCAATGAGCAATTCAGTAAAAAGAAAAAAAGTACCTGTAAATTAATCTCATCTAAGGAACAGCTAACTCATAATGTAAATGCAGGGTTGTTTTTTCAAAAAGTTTAATGCCATCTTTTAAAATGTTCAGGTTATATAAAAGCCCTTGAGCTATAGTCCTAAATTTTGTTGAAGGGGCATTTTAAATATTTGACTACTGTAATTGTTTGGCAAGTAGTTTGTGCCATGGCATGTTTTCATTACTTAATTCTCTATTATGTGGAAAGATGGTAAGAAAAGATAGCAAATGTGAAAACTTTTTAAGAAATAAGTAAATCAGTTTGTAGTTAGAAGCTTTATATGTCCAGAACTGGAAACTCAGACTTAGTTTCTTTATAGAATTCAGAAATTTTTTCCTTTGATGTGGTTATATTAGTATGTGCATGATATTAGATACCAAATAGTTCACTGAATGAATGAATCATTCACTAACTCATTTTCTCTTGATACATAAAGCAGTTAAATAAAGCATCGTACTTTAGAAGCAGAAAAGACAAAAACTGTGATTTTTAATTTCAAACTCTATACCTACAAGCATGCTATCATTTCTCTTAAAACAAACAGACCAATCTTCTTGTGCCACCTGTTCCCATATACTATGCTACCGCCCCATTCATTTCTTCTTTATAGCGAAACTCCTCAAAGGTTGCTGTCTCCAATAAGATACAGTTGGTTTCTCATTCTCAGCTCAAAACCCTCCATGGCTTCCCATCTCACTTGGAACAAAAGCCAAAATCCTATGATAGGCTGTAGCCCTGTTACCTCTCCAAAATCAGTTCCTTCTGCTCCAGCCAGTCTGGCCTCCTGGCTATGCCTTGAACCGCAGGAGCCTTAAGGCTTTTGCACTGGTTGTTGTTTCTGCCAGAACCTCTTCCTACAGGATGCTTTACCTAAGTCTGCTCAGATGTCACCTTCTTGGTGAGGCTGGCACTGATCATCCGGTCTAGAAGTATAGCTCTTCCTTTCTCCGCTTAATTTTTTCCATAGCATACTAACATCCTACGTATATTTAAGTTATTTTATGGTCTTCCCCGCTTCTACAATATGAGCTCCACAAAGGCAAGGATTTTTGTCTTTTTTATTTTCTGATGTAGCCCCAAGGGCCTGCACTGTATCTGAAACAGTTGGAGCTCAAAAAATATTCCTTGAATGAAAGAATCATCACAAATTCACTACTTAAAACTCTGTATCTTTACAGCTTTAGTACTGGTTATAATATTGATATGTAGGGGTTAATTTTATGTTGTACTGTGAGGAAAGGGACTAGCATTTGATGCGGGGCAATGACGAACACCGCTCATCTTAAAAAAAATGTTTTAGGTTGTATGTATTTAACATATACAGATGATGTTTTGACATCCACATACATAGTGAAATTATTATTACAGCAAAGCTAATTAACATATCCATCTCAGCAATAATAAAACTTGATGCTCTGTTTGCAAGCAAAGTCAATTCCTAAATGAGTTAGAGCATATGGGGCGCTGCCTTGTGAGGCTTCCCAGAAACTGATGTCTCTTCTCAACTTGCTGACAGCAGCACTGAGCTCTGATGAAAGTCAATATTCTGTATTTATGTGGTATTTCTAGAGGACATGCTCTGCAGACTTTGTAATTTCCCAGCAATGCAGATAACTGGCAAGTGGAACTGTTGTCTTTCTGGCTCAGAAGTGGGAAGCTGGGAAGAAGAGAGCAAAATGGGGTTTACTGACTTGCATATAGTCCCCTCCCCCCCCCCGGAAAAATAAATAAGAAAACCCCACAAAAATGAAGGAATTGGGAATTTGGTGTGAATTTAACTACCAAGCTCTGAGGACTATGAAGTAAGCCCACTAAAATCAGAAGAAAAAGTGTGAGAAAGAGGAAAGCAGTCTCTGAGACCTGGGAGCTGGCCTAGCACTCATAGGTAGGCCTTGGCGTTCTCCTGCACATAAACAATTGCACAGGACATCAATATCGGGTAAGACTACTCTGGGATTGTGATAATTTCTTCCACCTTACATGGTCATAGAATCATCCTCACTTTCTGACAGCACTGTATCCAGAGCACACCCGTGCTTCAAACTCTCCCCCAAATCATCTAACACCTGCCCAACTCCTTTCTAACACCTCTTCCTGAGACCCCCAGGGTTTCCCATGGAGCACTCTCAACCTAGTTGCAAGGAGCAGTAAACTGCAGGTGAGAATTCCTGGGGGTCTTTGGCTGGAGGGTATTGACAATTGTCAGTTGTCACTGTGGGATGATTACAATGCAAATTATGATGAGGCATCCTGAATTTGGCTTCCCTGACTCTGCCCATTCTCTATTTTAATATTTTGATTCTCTGATCATACCAATCTTTTTAAAAACTTCCAAGGCTTCCAGCTAGTTACAAATAACCCCTGCCAGCAATGTGTCATATTCCTGCCTGCTGCTTGAGTCCTCTCCTGTGCCTCCTGCTCCAATCTCATCTCTTAACAGCCCCCTTTACGTTCAAGGATATTTAACTGCTTCATTCCTCATTTCTCATGCTGTTCTTATTTCTTTGTTCCAATAGCTCCTACTCACCCTGCTAGTCTCAACTGTCTTTCTTCCAAGGAGCCTTCCCTGTGAATCCACCAATCTAGATAACCACTCATGCACGATTTTTAACATACCATTTGCACACTAAATTGATTTTGGTTATTACTCTCTCTTCCTGAGGACTGGGACTTTTTTCTTTTTAAATCTTGTTCCCTGAGTTGCTAAATGGCTAGGCTGCTCCATAAACATTTGCTAAATAAAGGTAGAAGGTAGATAAAGTGGGAGATTGAAACTGCAGATATAGTCATGAGACTACAGATGTCCTTGAAGTTGTACAGATTTCATTCTGGAGGTGATAAGAATAACTCAAATGTTTTTCAAAAGAGGCAATGATCCCTGATGTTTTATAAAGTAGAAGCACAATAAACCATTCGTTCTGTTTTCTTTATAAATATTCAATTTAAATGGAATATAACGGTATCTTCTGGATTTACATAGTACCATCTGAAAAGTTATAAATATAATCATTATGTATGCTTAATATCCTCTCATGAGCATCAGCATCATTTTTATGATAAATTCAAGCAAGAAAAACATGACTCATTTTGAGAAGTGGGAAGAGAATCCACCCAGCTGCCTTATAGACCTCACTGCTATCAAGAAGGTACGAAATGGATAAGACTGTGTGCTCTTGTGCTCCCTGAAGTAGGCGTATTAACCACCCTAGGATAAAGTTCGAACCCCTGGGCAGGGGTAGACTCCTGTTCAAGCTCCTGCTACCCTGTAGGCCGACGGCTGGCCCCTTCACCTTCCCTCCCCTGCTCCTGCCATTCCAGCTGTCCTGAGTGGAGAGGAAGACTGTCCGCAGGCTGCAAGCAATGGAGGAACTCAGGTTACCTTGGGCAATTTCTATGCGTGTATGTATATGTCTGTTTGGCTGCTGTAACTACCATAGCCTGAGATGCCAGTAAACAACAGAAATTTCTCATAGTTCTGGAGGCTGTAAGTCCTAGATCAAAGTGCCAGCAGATTTGGTGTCTGGTGAGGGCCCACTTTCTGGTTTATAGACAGCCACCACCTTGTTGCACCCGCATGTGACAGAAGGGGCGAGGGAGCTCTCTGGGGCTTT
>VBSM01000529.1:57751058-57768130 GCA_008086735.1 Cheirogaleus medius
TGTAATCCTAACAATATTTGTACCCCCACAATATAATGAAATAAAAAAATAAATAAATAAAATTCTAGAAAAAAATAAAATTAAGATATTTCAGAAATGAAAAAAAATAAATTAAAAAAAAAGAAAAGTGCTAGATAGAGAGCTTACAACTGAAGTACTAATAGCACTCTCTGTCAATTAGAGATAAATAAAATCAAGATGAAGTGTTTTTTAACTCAATGAAGAATTTTGGAAAATAGAATTCTATGAATATAATTCAGTAAGGCATAATAACATAAACTTGAAATAAGAAAATTTTAGAAGCTAAGGCATCTTTTTTGCTTTTATGACATCAAATGTAATGCTTGAAAATTTGGAATGGTGGTATCACACAAGTTCTCTTGTAGTTGCTTCAAAGCTTTATAGGTATAGGATATAGGTAGGATAGCTGTAATCAGTTCATAAGATCTATTCCTAATCTAACCTGTCTCATCTCTTGACTTTATCTCGGTGTTAACTGCAGCTCTCCTCTCAGATCCTCCTCTTCCCATCCACCTGTTGACTCTCAGTTAATGAGAGTATCCATAGTGTTTGCCCAGAGGCCACCAAAGGAAAGAGATTTCTGCTTTTGTGTTTCATTCACTGAGGTTACTAGCAAAAATTACTCTGTAAAGCATAAGTCCACAGTGGAGCTACATAGTAAATGACATTATTTTAATTGAAAAGTATTATATATATACATGATAAAAATTCAAAAAATGTGGGTCACATCACTCCAAATCCAGAACTATAGGCACTTTTTTGGCTCTTTTTCTAGAAAAATACTCTGAATTTATAAATGTGTGTATATGTAAACATGTGCATATCTGTGTGGATATACCCGTATACTTTTAAAAAACCCTATTAGGAGTATACTGTTCCTCTCTGCTATATAGTTGGTATTGGGAAAAGAGGAGAACTAGATCTTAGAAGGAGACACTGAGGCCTGGGAATGGCAGTCACTAGTATCCTTGAAGTGTCTCAAAGGGCCACCAGAATGTCCCTTGTGCTGCTACTGTGTCTTTGGTGATGCACCAAAAATTTTTTTTTTAATTTCAGCATATTACGGGGGTACAAATGTTTAGTTACATATATTGCCTTTACCCCACCCGAGTCAGAGCTTCAAGTGTGTCCATCGCCCAGACCTAATGGGTACGCACCGCACCCATTAGGTTTGTATATACCCATCCCCTCCTCCCCCCTCCCACCTGCCTGACACCCAATGACTGTTACTACTATATGTGCACTTATAAGTGTTGGTCAGCTAAATCAGTTAATACCAATTTGATGGTGAGTACTTGTGGTGCTTGTTTTTCCATTCTTGTGGTATTTCACTTAGTAGAATGGGCTCCAGCTCTATTCAGGATAATACAAGAGATGCACCAAATTTTAATAATTTCTAAGAAGTCTACCTAATTCCTGAAAGGGTTTCCTGTGCTTCCTCTGCTTCCCTGTGTCTTTTTAGGATGAACCTCCATCACCTGAGATAAACAAAGGTGTTCCTTGAAACTACTCATTCAGAGAGCAGTAATTAATTAACAAACATCTTTGGGCTAGAGATGCTTGCTGAAGGTGGATGACTGTCACTACTTCTTTGGATTGGGATCCAAGAAACAGGCCTTTCTTACTCATCTTAGAAACTCTAGTCCTGCTGTTTGGGGTGTGCTGAGGATTCTGAGGATTTGTTGATTAAAATGAGGAATACAAAGTTAAAGCTTGGCCATAGACCAACACCAGGGAGGTCCTGTGGCTTATATGGCTAAATGAAAGGCAAGAAGGGACATAAAAGCTTGTCAGTGATAGAATGTTTGCTTTTTAGAAACATTTCTGGCCCTCTGTAAGTAGTGGCTAAGAAACTTAAGAACTCAGGCATTCAGAAATATATTTGCTATGTGTATAAAAATCTCCCTGGAGATAAATCAAAGCACATGTAGAGTGACAGTTCCAACCTTTTTTTTTTTTTTTTTTTTGATGGCTAAAATCCAAGATCTGTATCTTGGTCTATAAAAGTCTCAGGTTCTTAAGTTACAGTGCTAAAATGGTGTTAAAGGGATACACAATAACAAGGCTGAGGAAATAATAATTCCGTATTCAGTTTACACGTCTGTGTACTTTGTTATGTAGTAGTGGTTGTATGATTGGTGTTAATACTATGTCCTTTATGATCCAGGGTCAGAGCCTTAATTTAACTTCCTGAAACTGCTCACATTTGATACTAGCAGTGTGTTCTGGGTGTGGTTAGGTCATGATTCCTGTTACTTCTATATTCTTTGGACTTTCCCCTTCCTATCTTGATTTTCCTGCCTCTGTGTAAAGGTGTGTGGAGGAGGGGAGGCATATCTAGAGAATTAAGGAGAAGAGAATTATTCTGGAATACCTATCACCACTTAACCTCTGCTATATTAACTGCAATGGTAATTCCTACCAGAACTCCCAGAAATTATTGCAATCTATAGACAGGCACCTGGAGCTCAAATAAAGGTAAATTACTCAAGTTATATAGCCTAGAGGGATGTCTTTGACCCCTAGGTCTGTCTGGCTCCAAAGCCCTTGTTCTTTCCATTATACAAGTGATTCTTAACCTTATCAGACACCTGGTTGTTAGAGGTTAAGTAATTGCTCTACACTATGAAATTAGGAGGTGAGAAAAAAGGGGGGAAAGCAACAAGAATGGAACACAAGGCGAAAGACCACCTATTTGTTTTATACTTTTAGTTTTAGGATCGATCTTATAGGACTGTAATTATATACAGAGTGAAACATGAAGTTGGTTTGTTAACTTTGTGATGTTCCAGGCTTTTGTAATATCCTGAAGTGTCCGGTGTTGCTGTGGCTATTTAACAGGTTTAAAGGGTCCTCAGGCAGCTGGGAAGTCAGGGTGGCATGATAGGAAAGCACAGGCTTCAGGTTCAGTCAGATGGGGAGGTGAGTTTCAGGGTAGGGTGGCCTGTCCTGGGTTTGATTTTTAGAGATGCCACTTTCTAGCCTCCATTTTTCTTGCTGATAATATGTACAAATAAAATACTTACCTTATAGGATTGTTGTGGGAATTAGGTTAAATAGTGTGTTAAGTGAACAGAACATGGTTCAGTGTTAGTGTTCTTTCCCTCAAAAAAGATTTTCAATGACCCTTATTTTTACAATTTTTCACTGTAATTTTTCTACTCTAGACCTGTACAATTTTCCTTCTCCCAACCTTTGCCTAAACCTGGAAAATAAAGAAAACAAACTTAAAAGTCTATTTTTTTGTCTTTATATGTGTATTTTATTTTTTCTTCAGTGACATCATGTTACATGGGTAATAAAAATGTAATGAAAATTTAAAATAAAAAATGTGATGCTGTTTGCTTTTCTTGCAATGCATACTCAGTGCTTATAGGAAATGGTGGTGGCAAGAAGGAAACATAACAATGCCCCTTCCTACCCCTACAGCAGTGTAAACTATTTAAGTAGTGTACAGATAATATAAGGATGATATAGTCATTGTTCCCAAGATAAGCAATTTTTATTCCATTACCACAGCTGCATAAAGGACAACTCTCAACCCACTTGCAGAAGTTTCTTTAAAATATATCATACGAGATTCTAAGCACAAAGCTTAGCAATTTTCTCTCATGATACAAACCAGGTTAAATTATTGAGGTTCTCCTGTTTTCACAAAAGCAAGGAGTCTAATTTTCTGCTTCCACAGAAGTGAAGGGAAATAGCTGCTGGCTGTACATGACAGTCTTAAGAATCCATATCTCAGAGGAGATGCCATTTTGAAATTAGGTTAAATTAAACTCCTCAAAATTTGCCTTTGTGGGTGATCCAAATAATTGAACACATGATCCTAAGACATGACATTTATAAATACAAATAGATGGCCCATCTAATATACTCCTTTAATGTGAAATCAAATCTCACCCCTTCTATCTATATTTTATTGGCAAAGATCATAGAATTGGAATCATAATAAAAAGTTTAGATTATCTAATTAAAAAGCTTATTTTTAAAAATCTTGTTAAATGTGAGCTAATCTATGTTCACTTGTAATTTTTCTTGCTAACAGCATATAATTTATTTATAATAAATTTTGAGTTATTAGAGAACCAGAATCAATGACTTTGAGGGGGAAAAAAAGAAAGAAAGAAAGACTCTCCATTAGGAAAGATGAGGACAGAGTGGCCGACTCAATACACCCAATGACAGAACGCTGTAGATTAGGTTTCTTGAGGGAACCCAACAAAGAGTTTCTCTCCCTGCCTGGATCCTGAACAAATTACAGCAAGGTAAAAAGGTCAGCATACAGAGAAACAAAATATATCGTTTATTGCTGATAAAGGTTATATTAAGAGGAAGGATACAATGAAAAAAATCAAAATTGCTTACCTAACTGGACCCATAGAAATAGAACGACTTCCTTTGGGCTAGCCACCCTTGCAAAAGAGCCTGCCACCAGAGGAACAAGGAGAAAATATGATATCCATGAATATTCTCAGAAGTAAGGGAATGAGAATGGTTTACCCCTACAATATTCCAAATTAGTACACTCATACAATGAGTGAGATGCATTAGCTAATGCTGAGACCAAATATCAATGAATTATAAGAACCAAATGTTTTACTAAATTTTGTTTTAGATAAACTTTTAAATTCACTCACTAAGGATGCCACTGATTTCCGTTTGTAACTAATACATCGTTACAGTTTTTATTTGTTAATGACAGCAACTAAGGCTTTGGTTATAATTCTCCTATGTTAATTTAGTGGAAGCTATCCAACAGTGAGCTATTAAATTTTCCCTGTTAAATTAGCATGATGGACTTTTAATGGATCTTTTAAAAGCCCATTTCTATACATGATCCTCAAACTAAACCATCTCAGTGTGGAATTTTATTACAGTAACTAATCTGGACTCCTCTGAGGCTGCTTCAATAGAATTTAGTATAAACCTAATAAAACTATTTTAGTCAACAAAGTTAAATATATCAGTTAAACTTGAGAAATAATAAATATGCCATTTTACTCAGAATTGTTTTGTATTGCATTTGTCAATGCTTATTCTGCTAAGCCAAACATAACTTTTTATTAATACATGTATTAATATTTCTTTGTGTCATATTTTTAGGCATAGAGAATGCCTGTGACAGAATTTGTCTCAGCATGTAATTCTGTTCTACTCTCTTCTGCCACTGAACATTTAGAGCTAATTTCCAACTTTCTCCACACTCTTTAAGTCTCCTATAATCTTGGTGATTGTGTTCAAGTCATGGGCACTTATATTTACTCCCAAGAAGCCCAGGATTGGGGGATGTGGGGAAGATTACTTCAACACCAAGGGATAGAGGAGGAACTCTGCCACTGCGTTTCTCTAACATCTACATCATGTGATTTTCTTTTATTTCATGCTGTCTTCGTCTCAGCATTCAGAAATAGGAACATGCTTATTTGATCAGCTTAATAGGAAATGCATTATAAATATGTGAGCAGGCTGGGCATGGTAGCTCGTGCCTGTAATCCCAATACTTTGGGAGGCTGAGGTAGGAGGATCACTTGAGGCCAGGAGTTTGAGATCATCCTGGGTAACATAGTGAGATCTTGTCTTTGCAAAAAAAAAAAAAAAAAAAAAATTCAGCTGGGCCTGTTGGCAGGCCTGCAGTCCCAGCTGCTTGGGAGGATCGCTTGAGATCAGGAGTTTGAGGTTACAGTGAGCTGTGATCAGGCCACTGTGCTCCAGCCTGGGCGACAGAGCAAGAGTCTGTCTCTAAAAGGGAAAAAAAAAAAAAAAAAAGGTGACCATACAGTTTATATTCCAAACTCAGATACTTTAGAGAGTGAAAGGGACAGTATTTATATTTACTCTGGGACAACAGGGATAAACTGGGACCTGGATTTATCCTAATTATAACCAAATTGCCTGCTAGAAAAGGAGAAAGAAAAAAAAATGATGTGAGAAAGTTTATCATATACTTGCTAATTAAGTACCAATAATACATAAGCCCTTTCCTGGGCAATAAGAAAGGTTTCACCTTATAGGTATTTGGGGAGGGATGGCAGGGGGACTGGTGTGGTCATAGAAATAGAAGCAGGTAGTGAGGGCTCAGTGTCAGCACCCAGCCTGGAGCCAGGAGACTGGTACTTCTCGTCCTGGCTCTGGCTTGGTGACACAATCTGGAAGTCGAGGATGGAGCCCCACGGTAGCCTGTCAGTTTCTTCAGCCCTGCTCGGTCCTCTCCCTCTCTTCCCTAAGTGCTCTGCCTGCCCGGAAACTAGGAGTCTGGCAGGCAGCAGTGGCAGTAATGTTGGCAGCAGAGGGTGGGGAGAGGCTGCTTAGTGAGAGTGGGGAGTGGGGAGCTATAATAAACAACTCCGAGCAAAGGTCAGTCTTTCAGCCAGGGCTGTGCCATGGTGTCTCCGAGTCAGTGACAGAGTTCTATTCTTGGCAGCTCTTCTCCACTTTTTCTCATTCTCAGTTTCTTGGACTGTGTATCCCTGGGCAGGAGATGGTTCAAAATTGAGCAACCCTGAGCTTGGAGGAACCGTCACACACCCTGCAGATTCAGGGGTGACCTCACCTGTGTGTTCAGTCACACCAGCCCTACCCACAGGTACATTTTCTTATGCTCCCAAACTTCCTCATGAGTAATTTAAGTATCTAAGGTGGCTAGTGAGTTTGTCTTCGCTCCCTTCTTCTGAGTTCTTTGTCACCCTCATCTAGGGAACCCTGTAGTACATTTTCCTGATGTCTTTCAAGTGTCCTAATGTCCTAGTTTGGAATAAAAATCAATTCGTATTTTCTCCTAAGATGTTTGATAGTTTCTCAAGTGGCCCATATTTTCCCCATAAAGTGCTCATCTCTTTCTGTCATAATTTCTGTTCTAGGGAATAGTAAGGATTAGACCATCTTCCCGCATTGCTCCTTCTGGACACCTGAATGGCTCACCATGCTTGCTTTCCAATTTCCCACGATCCATTTGGGTGGTTCTTAAATATTCACATGCTCTTTAGACATTTCACAGTAAGGGTTAGAAGTCAGCCTCCTGGGCCAACATGAACACAGTGCTATGTAAGCCTTTTGCCAAACATATCTGAAAGTTTTGTTTAAGGATCTTTTGGGGTCTAGTGGGTAATCGTTTGCAAATTATATTTACATATTTGTTTGGTAAAGTGGAAAGTTTAATTCACACATCTCTTTACTAATGATTTTCATTTATAATTATTATGTTTTATAAACATTCTACTGTTCCAGGGTGTAAAATATCTCCTGTTATAGTCTCTCCTTGCTTAGTTAGGTGTCTTCCAACTTTAGTGTCAAACAAGTGGAGGCTTTTAGGAAGATATGTGATTCAGAAAGCTGGAAAATTTGCAACTGCACCTGACGAGGGGGAATAGCAGTGATTTATGATGTCTTTCAAATTGGCATGTAACCTTGCAGCATTATTAGACTAGGATAAGCTCAGATAGGTCCTCTGACTGTAAGAATAGTGCAGGAGAGGATGATATATATACTTATATATATTTGATTTATCTTGTTGGTTTAGTGTCTGTGTAATGTCCACAAAGGCAAGACTAAAAACCTATCCCTTTTTCTTGTGCTTCAAGGATTGCTTTGGGATTTTTATTTTCTTGTATACGTAGTTGCCTTTATCAGAGTTCATTAGGAAAAAAATTAAAAATTCTTTTCATTATTCTGGGAAGTCAGTACATTCAAAATATGAATTTGACTGTCTTTCTAATTTTTTGAATAGAATTCTTTTTGTCATATTATTTTACTCCTTAAAAATACTGAAAAAAAAAAAGCAGTTGTCCTGGAGAAGAAGAAAGAAGTACAAAGGGTGATTCACCTTTTATTTAAGGCTTACCACTGCTGACCCAGGGCAGCTAATTTAGAAGTGAATCATTTATAGAAAGTTCTACACAGTTCAAGGCAGGGCTTTATACAATATCCTCATGGAGGTCTAAATAGAGCATACAGTGTCATGTTTCTAAATATCTGTCTTGTTGCCAATTTTATCTTCCAATCTGTGAAACTTGTTTCTAGGTGACTGTAGCTATTGACAAGGTGAAGGCAAAGGCACCGTATATATAAAATGATGTATATTTTAAAATAAATCTTAGAAATTTAGCACATGTATTATACTGGGAAAATGATAAGCATGAGATTTTAAATGACTGTGTTTATAAAACAAACACTTGAATATAACTTGTCAGTTTTAAAATTAACAGGAAGAAATTTAAAAATTACTTATAGCAATTCAGATTAAACAATAATACATTATTGCTAGTTTGATATTTATTAAGCCATCTAATATGTTTGGCTTTTAAAGTCCAGTTACAAATAGCTCCTTTTTGCAAGCTGTCTTACTCCTTTTAGGAAGTAGGTGTTTTATTAAATAAGCACACTGTATATGGTTTCATATAGAGTATAAAACTGTATAGTCTCTGTGTCTTCTAGGAGTTTTTAATTCAAAGCTGAGTTTATATTTACATCACAGCTATAGTATCATGGGTTAGAAAAAGCCCAAGAGTTTGAATTCTGGTTCTGACTTTGTCATTCACTAGCTGTATAACTTTAGACAAATTAGTCAACAAGTATAAGCTGGTTTTCTCCTCTGTGCAGGGCATATTGATATTTGTCTTCATGACTGGACTTGCAAGGATTAGTTGAGCTAATTCATTTGGCAATGACCAGTAACTCAGATATCCCTGTGCAGATATTAGGTGTCAGGCATTGCAGGGAAAAGAGGTTGGAGTTGGACAACAAAGGTTGGAATCCCAGCTGTACCAAATACTATTAGGTTATTAAGCATGAAATGTCTGATTTCCTTAAGTACTAAGTTTGACAGTTGATATCTCTGACATTTCACTAGGATACTTCTTGTTTTATTTTTATTGCGAAGGTACATCCTCACACTTTCAAATGTGTTTTGGCTTGTGATTATCTTTCAAATTTTTTTAAAGCAATTTTTGTGAAACTATGGGTAAGTCAAAAATTCATGTTATTTTCAAATATGAGTTCCATTGTGGAACCAATGCATCACAGACAGCTCAAAATATTAATATAAACAAAGTGTTTGGGAAGGATGTGGATGAATGCATTGTACGTCGATGGTTTGAGAAGTTCCATTCTGGTTATTTTAATTTTGAAAAGGACCCACATGGGGCCCTGAGACCAAGGTGGATAATGATGAGCTAAAAGCTGTAGTGGAAGTGAATCCATCTCAACCTACCTGTGAATTAGCAGCAAGGTTTGATGTTACTATTCCAACAATAATGGACCGTTTGAAACAAATGGGCAAGGTAAAGCAGCTGGATAGATGGGTACCACATGAATTAAAAGAGCGTCAGCACAGAAATAGCCTCGAAGCTTGCCTTTCTTTGCTGTCACGACATAAAGGCAAGCCATTTCTATACTGTATTCTTATGTGTGATGAAAAATGGATTCTTTTTGACAATCACACAAGCATTTGACACAATGGTTGGATACGAATGAAGTGCTGAAATGCAGTCCAAAACTGAATATTCATTAAAAAAAAAAAGCTAATGGTGTCTGAGCGCTGGTATTATCCACTATAGCTTCATGAAAGCTGGTCAATCCATTACAGCAGATGTCTACTGCAACCAATTGGATGAAATGATGAGGATGCTTGCGATTAAGCAGCCAAGATTGGTCAATAGAGACAGTCTAATCCTCTTGCAAGATAACGCTCAGCCACATATTGCAGAAACGCTGCTCAAACTACAGAAGTGGGACTTGGAAACTGTCATCCACTGTATTCATCAGACCTTGCATCAACCGACTGCCACTTCTTCCAGGCTTTGGACCACTTCTTGCAAGACAAAATATTCAATTCTCAACAATATGTGGAAAATAACTCTCGCAATTTCGTCACCACTTGGTCTCCAGACTTCTTCACTGCTGGCATAAATAAGCTACCGTTAAGATGGCAAAACTGTGTTGATAGTTTAGGGGCATACTTTGATTAATTGTACTGCTTCTTGTTTGAGATATAATAAACTACACTTTTGATTTGAAATCAGACATTTCATATTTAATGACCTAATATGTATGTGACCCTACATGAGCCATTATCTCCCTGTAAGCCTTTATTTTCTGAGCTGTAACAAATGGTATAATGATACCTCTCATACAGAGTTGTTGTAAGAATTGGGTGAGGTAACTTATGAAAATTGCTGGTATGCACAAGTAATCAATGTTTCTTGGACCTTAATATTGATTAAATGAAAAAAATCCTTGCTGACCTTCATCTCCCCAGCTCCTTTGCATTCGCAGTACGGTATTTCACTGGGAGTGGGAACCAGTATCCAAACTGTATACAACTCAGAGGGACGAGCAGTTGCCCCAGTCTGTGAATATAATTGAAGAATAGTTTGAATTCTAGAAGTTCCTTGACACAACACATTTACAAAATATTTTTGGCGAGGGGTGTTATGTAGCATAAGACACACAGAACTTTTTAGAAGAGTTTTGAGTGATGTAATTCTGTCCCTGTGGCTTGGCTAAAGCTGATCCTTTCTGTTCAGGATAGGTGGGTAATCTTTTCTCCCCAATAATTATTTTGTTCTTAGTTTCAGGTTGTTTTTAATTCTGCCATTTTAAGAACTATTAACTAGGTGGGGGTAAAATAATCATTTTTTTTCCTTTGAGAAAAAGCCTTTGAGATTTAGATGATAAGAACAGTCCAGATAAAACCGTAGTCACTAACAAAGGAAACATAATCCAAGTGGTTTTCTTGTATGTAAATATGTAGTATTAACTCCTGATAAAAGTATGATTTAGAAGCAATCAACCCTGAGCAAAAAAAAATTATGGTTTAGGCTGGGTACAATGGCTTACATCTGTTTTCCTAGCACTTTGGGAGGCCAAGGCAGGAGGATCACTTCAGGACAGGAATTCAAGACTAGCCTATGCAACATAGTGAGACCTTGTCTCTCCAAAAAAATAGAAAAACTAGCTGGGCGTGGTGGCGCACACCTGTAGTCTCAGCTACGAGGTAGGCTGAGGCAAGAGAGTTGTTCAAGCCCAGGAGTTTGAGGCTGCAGTGAGCTATGATGATGTCATTGCACTCCAGCTTGGGCAACAGAGCAAGACCCTGACTCAAAAAAATATATATATGGTTTAATTACTAGGTTTATTATTATGCATTTTCCCTTTATTTTTATAATGACATTCGCTGATATTTCTATAACATTTATTTGAGATAAGTGTAAAAAGTAAGCAAAGTTCTTAGAAGATTGAAATGTAGGAAAGTAGTCATATAAAAATATTTAGTAATACTGCTACTTTAGATAACCACAAAAGGTAATTATTCCAGTTGCTTATGTTTAAAATCATATCCACAAATAATTTCTTTCAGACATCTTTGGACATGTAGAATCTCTGGCCAGCTCAGTTCTTGTTTAAGCAAGGCATTAAACAAAAGAAAGTTGGAAGTGAACTTTCTGGAGTTTTAAACATGAATTTGATGTGTTTTAGGAGAGATTTGTTAACCTGCTTGTGGACCAGAATATCTTTTGAAGCAGTAATGACAAATGATTTATTTAACACTATTCACAAAACACATTTGTGGAGTATATAATGGTGCCACAAGAGAAAAAGCAATATTAATTTATATTAATGGCCCCATACAATAATGCCAACTTTTATCATCCTAGCCATGTTGAATTGCAGTGATGAATAATCATAACTATGTGGTAAGAATTTGAAAACACTGAAGAAAATAGCAACTGAAATATAAATGGGCAATAAGAATACTACTGTCTATGTGTTGTTCTTCAATCACAAAAAAGTCAAATGATAATGCAGTTTATGGGGAGAAATTAATTCTATCCTGGTTATGATATTAGAAAGGAGCAAAATCTGATATATTCAGGAAAATTCATGCAGTTTAAGAAGCTATCAAGCATAGGTGTAAATATCATTGTTTAAGAAGCATCCATATTCCAGGAATAATAATAAAAACTATTAATAATATAAATAATACATATTTATATTTAAATAGAGCCTTTTAGTTTAAAAAGTACTTTTATATATAGTCACTTATTGAATTTTTGTAACAACTGTTTGATGTAGACCAAGCTTTACTGATGCCACAATTGCATGAGGATTAAGGAGGTCATGTGACTCCACTAAACTCACTGAGATTGAAGATTGAAGGGTATGGAATTGGGACTAGGTCCAGGACCTCCATTATTTTCTTCTCTTGTCTTTCCTTTTATCGCATTTCTACTTAACAACCATTACAAAGATGAGATCGTTCCACGCTAGAGATTTATTTTGCTGATATCGGAAGTAAGGAAGAAGCCCTGCCTGAAATTTTTGTTAGAGGGGATGGAATATGAAATTAGGATGCCATAATACCTCAGTACATTGAAAGAAACAAAACTCACCATATACTTCACAGATTTTTTTAAAGATAAAATGAGATAGTAGGCAGAAAGAACTTTTAAACTATGAAGAGTTATATAGATATAAGGTATAACGTTTCTATCAATTAGGAATCTTTTAGTTGAAAGCAACAGAAAATCCAACCCAGAATGTCTTGATGAAATTTATTGGCTCCTGTAACTAAACATTCTGGGGTAGAATACTATACATCAGGTGGGGTGTTTCAGCTGCAAAACTCAAACTGGCTAAAACAAGATGACTTATTTTACACAAAATAGGGAGAATGGGCTCCGAGTTGGTTAACAGAGCAACTCACTAATGTCATCAGGACCTAGGTTTATTCCATCTTTTTGGTTTGCTATTCTTGGCATTGATATTTTCCTTGGCTGGCAGTAAGGTGGTGGTGGAAGTTTCTAGATCACACAGAGATAAGGCAACATCCAGGGGAAGAAAGTGATTCTCTGCAGTTTTTTGTTAGGAGTAAAACATCTTTCCCAGAAGCTTCCTGGACATCTTCCTCCTGTGTGTTATTGTCCAGCATTGGGCCACATGCCTACTGCCAAATCACCACTTAGAATACTTCAGTTTTATACCTTTAACAGCGGATATGAATAATTTTCCTCCAAAGCAGGGGTCCCCAACCTTTTGACACCAGGGACTGGTTTCCTGGAAGACAGTTTTTCCATGGTCGGGGGTGGGAGTGGGGGTGGGGCGCGGACGCCTGGGCTGCACCTCAGATCCTCAGGCGTCGGATTCTGACGGGGAGCCAACCTGGATCCCTCGCATGCGCAGTTTGCGGTGCGGTTCCAGCTCTTATGAGGGTTTGATGCCACCGCTGATCTGGTGGGAGCTGGTGTGGGTGCAGGTGGGGCTTCGCTCTCCTCATGCTGTGTGGCCTGGTTCCTGGCAGGGGGCAGGGCTGGGGACCGCAGCGCCAAAGCTCATGGGATGTGTAGATATCTGGGGATTGTGTTAGGAGGGGGAAAGAGTGGACAACTTCCAATGTCCACTACTGACTATCTTTACGTCAGTCTGGATCCAGAGGCTCTGCACTTCTTTGTGTCAGCGGTGTTCTCAGGCCCACTCCTCTAATGTTTACAGTGGTAACTGTAGTAGTTTCAGACTTCACTTAATTTAGAGAGAGAAAAAGAGCAAGCCACCTTTCCAGTAGCTTCTGTGGAAAAGAGAAGAAGTTTCTTTCCCCAGAAAACCCAACAAATTCTTTCTTGTACTTAGCTTACCTAAATTGGAATATGAATCAATCATTAAATGATTTAAACCTAATCATGATTCATTCCCAATGGAACTGAAGAGGACGTCACTCCTATCCAAGTTACCATATGACTCAAAATGGGGAAGAGAAGTTTCCAAAGGAAAATTAGGGACAAAGGATGCAGGTACTATAGATATTGATGTCCAACACAATAGTAACAATTCAAAGCCCTCCATCATCACTGGCCCCAAAGGGCAATAGCTTTCTCCTTCAATTAATTAATCTCTCCCTATAGATAAAGTATAGTGATAGGGACACAATAAGATAAATAAGATAGTAAGATAAAATCCTTGCTTCTTAAAAGTTTACAAAGCGGTATGTGGTGGTAAGTCTCACACAAGATGTGTGACGTCTATTAGGTATATATAAAATAAAGAAATAATTTTACCCTGGGGTAATAATAATAGAAAAAATTAGCTAGGCGTCATTGTATGGGGAAGACTTTGACAGACATAGAAGTTGGGTTCAAGCTAGCTATGGCATATTTGGCCAAGGGAATAACATGAGCAGACATTATAGAAATGGGCAAAATAAAAAGTATAAAAACATGAAATTCTAGAACTGAGCTGCCCAATATTGTAGGCACTAGCCAAATGTGGGTACTGAGCACTTTAAATGTAGGTGATTAGTCCAAATGGAAATAAGAGATAAGGGCAAATACATACTAGATCTTAAAAACCTAATACCAAAATGTAAGCTATCTTATTAATTTTTATGTTGATTATATGTTGATAGTATTTTGGATATACTGGGTTATATAACTGAACTGTGTAAATTAAATTAAGTTGATTTCACCTATTTTTATTTTTGTTAGTGTGACTACTAGAAAATGTAAAATTATGCTCCTGAATCATGTCAGAAAAAAAAAGAAAATGTAAAATTATGTGGCTCACATTATATTTCTTTTGGGCAGTGATGCTCTAGAAAATAGAATGAGTACTTCATCTGTCTTATGGAAATAGGCAATGATGGTAGTTAAGCACCAAATGTAGATATCCTGGAAGGTGTTAATGATGTTTTTTGTTATAAAATGAATCCTTAAGGCTATATCTAGTGGATCAGTCATTTTCCTTATGTTGCATAATACCTTGCCACCATAAGTTTACTTTTTATTTAGTTTAGTTCATCCACCAAAGAGCATAAAAAAGCAGACAAAAAACTCCCGCAGTGTTAAGTACTGCATTTTACTGTCTATTATCCAGCATTCTTAGACTCTGGAAGTAAATATTTCTTAGAGGAACATTGATAATATGACCAGTTCACTGTTAATTTTCTTGTTTTTTTTATTCTTTTTTTTTTTTTTAAATCAGCTTTCTCACCTTGAATCTATCAGATTTTCTTAAACATTTACTACTTGTGTTAATTGGATAAAGTTATAATTTTCTCATTTATAAAATATGGATAATAAGACCTAGTATATGGGTATACTGTATTGAATGAGGTAAGTGAATGTGCTTTGTAAATGCCATTCAGATATAAACTGAGTGAGGCACTATGTCAGACATTGTGGGATAGACAACGATGACTAAGATCTCCTTTCTCTTAACAGAGTGAGAGTGACAAATAGGTGTGTTAAGCCAATTGGACTTCAAGGCAAGGTGACTGAGATACTCAAATGAGGTACTAGATTTATACTATGTGAGCTAAGTGGAAAGAGTGATTGATTCCATCTGGGCTGTCACATTTGAGCAGGGTCTCAATAGACAAAGTCATTGGGGTGGCGTGGGGAGAGTGGCCAGCCGTTTTAGATTTTGGATTGAGGGAACTGGTATGAATGAGGCTGGGAAAGTTCACAGTATGTACTTGAGGTTCCTTTTGATTTATATATTCATGACTTTTGATGAGTGGATGAATGAGCAGGACTTTTGCATCATTTACAAGGTAGTATACTCCTTTCTTATTTTGCGGTTCAAAATACAGTATCCTTGAGGATGCGTTTGAATGTCTAGGCCAGGGGTCCTCAAACTTTTTAAACAGGGAGCCAGTTCACTGTTTCTCAGACCATTGGAGGGCCGGACTATAGTTAAAAACAAAACTATGAACAAATTCCTATGCACACTGCACATATCTTATTTTGAAGTAAAAAACCAAAACGGGCAAAAACACCCAGCAGGCCGGATAAATGTCCTCGGCAGGTAGGCTTTTATCACATCCTTAGAGATATATTTGCTGACAGTTGTGCATCGATACTGTGTGCGTGGTAGGTTCTTATTCTTCCGTGAAGAACTGATCTTATTCTCCTGTGATGTCATGGATCCCTAGTGACCTGCTGTTCTTACTCCACCTCCCAGGGGCCATCACATTCCTGCATGTTTGCAGCATGGCTTCCCATGGAGCTCCATTCAGTGAAAGATATAGTTGGCTCCACTCCTTCCAGAAAAAAAAAATGCCTTGCCTGCCAACTTTTGGCTGCCTGGAGTGGAATGTTCTCCTGGGGGGTGGGGGGGAGAGGAAGCATGATGGAAAAGGGTTCTACCTACAGGAAATCCAGTATTTGCTCTGCAGTGATGAAGCATGTGAAAAGTTGGAAGAAAGGAAGCAAAGGAAGTGGCTTAGTAATTAGTTCAGTTTGTGTGAGATTTCTTTTTTTAAGAAAATCTTTAATAGGAAATCTATCCTGTTACCTCATCATTATGTTTGAAAGTTTTATTTCCTATCTCACTGGTAAGCTGCTTTTATATTAGTGGCGTTTGGGATCTACTATGAATACCATTGACAGATGCACCAGGAAAAAAAACCAAGGAGAAAACTGTTATTTCTTCTACTTACTTCCCATTATTTTGAGAAGAAAAGTCAAAAAAGCTGTTTTCTGTGCTTAGTCCCTTCTCCCTCTACCTGCTCATCACAATTTTTGTCAGTGAGTTAATTATTTTGAATCAGAGTTGGGTGCTATTCTTGGCTTAACTGACTTCTTTTCCCCCTGGGGATATTACAGATTTTACGATAGAGAATATTTGTAAAAATTTACTATCCACAAAGCTGAATGTATTTTGCCCTAGCCAGGAACATAAGGGGTTAACTTAAAGGCTCCCCAAAGCCTGGGATGAAAAAGGATAAAGATGGTGGTTTTCCCCTGAAGTCTTTCATTATTTTGTGCCCCATGACACACCTCCAAAGATCTGGTCTGAGCTTGGCTGACCACTCTGAACCTTTAATTGTATAGCAGGGAGAGTTTTATTTTATGGAGCTCTTCTAATTTAGACACGTTTTGACATGGCCTAAAAAGCCATTCAATAAGTAGTAATCGCACCCTGTTTTTGAGCTTCATGAGGATTATGGATGTGTTAAGGTTTAAGGATTGGGTGGGAATTAGGATTGGAGTGACGCTAGGGATATGGGGGGAGAGTTGAGAGTGAGGGCTGAAGTAAGGCTCAGGGTGGAGGAAAGGCTA
>VBSM01000529.1:57768230-57781867 GCA_008086735.1 Cheirogaleus medius
GGGGAGAGTTGAGAGTGAGGGCTGAAGTAAGGCTCAGGGTGGAGGAAAGGCTAGCAATATCTGTGGTAAACATTGCTTGATAATAAAAAAAAGTTAAGAAAAATTACATTTAGCCATTTTGGCATAAAACAGCATATTAAAATGCCCTTCTTTGGTTTGGTATGTAGAATGTACTCACTAAATGTTGTTGAACTTAATATTTTAACCAATGACATGTTCTCACTCTTCCTTATCTACTATAATTTGGGCCCTACAAATTACTCAGATTATGATTGCCAAAATTAGGAGTAGCACTGCACATGTTAGTAAAATGAGCCATATTTTTGAAGGAAAATAAGGTCAAACAAAGACTTGGAAAGCATAAAAAATCTCTTTAAAATCTCCACACAACTTTTCACTGTTCGGTTTCTTTTTTGTTCTTTTTCTACCATCATGTGAATTTGGGCAAGTTGTTTTAACTTCTCCAGACCTCAGTTCCCCCTTTTTTAAAATTAAGAGTTTGGATGAATTAGTCTTTAAGGTCCATTTTAGCTCCAGAACGCTTTCGTTTTAACACCTCATTCACTAATTAAATTGCTCTTTTCAAGTACTAGAATGCAAGATAAATAAAATTTTCCACATTAAAAAAAAATGGGCTGGGCATGGTGGCGCCTGTAGTCCTAGCTATTCCGGAGGCTGAGGCAGGAGGACCGCTTGAGCCCAGGCGTTCGAGGTTACAGTGAGCTATGATTGTGCCACTGCACTCCAGCCTGGAAGATGGAGCGAGATACCAGCTCTTAAAAGAAAAAGTATTTCCCAGTTTTCAAATATAGGCTTATAGGTTTGCCTATATTTTCATTGTAGTGTACCCATCATGCAGTATATAGCATCATGCAGACCTTTGGGAATATAACCTTTGATTTGAACATTATAAAGGATAGGCCACATAGTTTAAACCATTTTGAACATTTTGAAGTTGGTGAGACATGAACTCAAGTCCTTGGCTCTGACAAGTACTCTCTATGTGACCTTAGGCAAATTGCTTAATCTTGCCAACCCTCGATGTCCTCATTTGCAATATAGGGATAATAATGTAGTTTATAAAATTATTGCGAGGATTACATGAGATAATGAATGTAAATTGCCAGATTCTATCCAGCCAACATAAAAACACATTTTGTGATGTAATGTTTAATTGTTTTATTTTTATTTATTTATTTTTGAAACATGGTCTCACACTGTTGCCCAGGCTAGAGTGCCGTGGCGTCATCATAACTTGCTGTAACCTCAAACTCCTGGGCTCAAGCAATCCTCCTGCCTCAGCCTCTTGAATATCTGGGACTACAGGCATGTGCCACCACACCTGGCTAATTTTCTATTTTTTTGTAGCGATGGGGTCTCACTATGTTGTTCAGATTGTGATGTAGCCTTTAAATTGAGGACAATTTCACTCAAATATTTATGAATAAATTAATGACAGAATGTAGTCATGATAGAAACTGACCTAAAATATTTCTTTTTCTTTGCAGATCTTATATTGTACTTTAAACACGCCTAAAATTGACATGGACAGACTCCTAGGAGGACAAATAGGACTGCAGGATTTGATCTTTGCACATGTGAAAGGAATCAAAAAAGAAGTGAATGTGTATAAATCTGAGGATTCACTTGGTCTCACCATTACAGACAATGGTGTTGGCTATGCTTTTATAAAGGTAAGTTTTAAAAATTAACAGAGTGACCTAATTGAGGACAACATTTAAGAAAATCTACCAGGTCAAAGGAATTTAGAAATGATCTTCAGAGTGAGAGCGGGCTCTGCAGGGATACATAAATTAGTGATGTTTCACTTTCACTTTAAAAATATCCGAAGATATTATTATTATTATTTTGTTTGTTTGTTTCCCATTTCCTAGAATTTCTTCCCTTTAGTTTAAACTTCTGTAGAATTTAGAACTAACTGAAATGGAAAGTCTGGCTCTGGTGTCTACTCATTATCCATGTAAGTAAGCTTTCCCAGGTCTGTAGCTCTAACTTCTGATGACTTTCAGGCTGATTGCCATTGAGTTAGTGTTACTTCCAACTGCACATACTTTTGGCTACCTTGTTTCTTTAAAAATGCTCTTCAGAATATTCTGAGCTATATATAATTTGCCCTCTGTATCCGTGGGTTCCACAGTGGAGTCAATCAACTGCAGATCGAAAATATTTTTTAGAAAATTGTCTTTGGTGAACATGTAAGACTTTTATTTTTGTCATTATTTCTAAACAATACAGTATTACAACTATTTACATATTGTTTATGTTGTATAAGGTATTAAAAGTAATTTAGAGATGATTTAAAGTGTACAGGAGAGAGGGCATATGTTATATGCAAATACTGCACCATTTTACAGCAGGGACCTGAGCGTCTGTGCATTTTGGTATTCACAGAAGGTCCTGGAACCAATCCCCCATGTATACCCAGGGATAGGATGACTGTAATTCCTTTATTTAAATACAAAGAGAGCAATATCGAGTTGTAAAGGAAAGAGAAAAGTTTGAAATTGTACGAAATTATAAGAATTGAGGAGTGGTAAAAAGAAAGGTAGACACATTTCTCAAAAATAATAATTCTATTTCTGTAATAAGTAGCTGTAATAATAACAGCTGATTCATATTGAATGCTTACCATGTACTAGGCTCTTTGCATACATTTGCTTATTTAATCCTCACAACAATTCTGTTTTGTTTTTTTTATTTTTTTTTTAATTTACTTTTTTGAGGTAATACATTTTTAATGTACAGCTTAATGGATGTTTACATACTCACACATAGCCAGGTGGTGAGTATGTAAACATCAAGGGAAGTTGCATTTTTGCCACCTAGAAGGCATTAAACTATACATTAAAAATGTGTTATCTCAAAAAAAGTAACTAAAAAAACAAAACAAACAAAATAGAATTGTTGTGAGGATTAAATGAGCAAATGTATGCAAAGAGCATAGTACATGGTAAGCATTCAGTATGAATCAGCTGTTATTATTACAGCTACTTATTACAGAAATAGAATTATTATTTTTAAGAGATGTGTCTACCTTTCTTTTGGTACATGGTAAGCATTCAATATGAAACAGCTGTTATTATTACAACTACTTGTGCCCCTTCCCAGTCAATATTCTTCTTCCACTGAAGTAGCCACTCTTCTGACCTCTGATACCATTTGCTTGTTCTTGAACTTCATATAATATAGATTATATACTCTACTATTTTTGACTTTTGTTTTTGAGACAGAGTCTTGCTCTGTTTTCCTGGATAGAATGCAGTGGTGTCATCCTAGCTTACTACAACCTCAAACTCCTGGGCTCAAGTGATCCTCCTGCCTCAACCTCCCAAGTAGCTGGGACTATAGGTGTACGTCACCATGGCTGGCTAATTTTTGTATTTTTAGTAGAGACCAGGGGCAGCAGTGGGGGGGAGCAGTTCTCACTCTTGCTCTGGCTGGTGTTGAACTCCTGAGCTCAAGCAACCCTCCCACCTCAGCCTCCCAGAGTGCTAGGATTATAGGCGAGAGCCACTGTGCCTGGCCTATTTCTGGCTTCTTTAGCTCAACATGATGTCTGTGAGATTCATCTATGGGTTGGTACTATTGGCAACCTATATTTTACAGATGTAGAAACAGGATCAGGATGTCACTATCATTTATTTGGATGCTCAAATTTCTTAAGATTTGGCCTGCAGGAATCAGTAAGGTTAAGTAGCTTGCCCAAAGTTATACAGCTGGACAAATTCAAGATTCGAATCCAAGAGGTTTAACTTCAGAGCTGGCATTCCTATTCACTGAGCTAAGAATTATTTGTAGACTTCATGCAACAGAGCATGTTTTATGCCTTTATTTTGTCCACATCCTGATTTGCTGGTGCATTGTTATCATTAAAGAAATAGTCTTTGGGAAGTTATCTTCTTAACTGTAAATGGTACTTTAACTTCCCACTTGATAGAATGGCTATTTTTAGCTCTGTGAAAGATATGACTGTGCTGGAGGCTGAGTGGGTGACCAAATGGAAAATCTGTGAGTTGGGAAAGTCATGTGGGATTATCCAAGGGAAGCTCAGGACATGAGGCACATGCAGCAGAGAAGGACTTGGAAGTTTTGCAAACATGTGTGGATTTTTTAGATCTTAGCCTTTGACGTTCGGAGCTTGTACTTCTATTTTTTATTTTAATGACTTGTCAAACATTTGCCTGCCTCAGAGTACTAGTCACTAGCCCTGTGGGGACATAGGACAAGGAAGCAAAGGAGAAAGTGGAGCATAATCTGTCAACATAGAGCTCAACTTAGATGCATAGCATATGTGTATATGGTTGATAAAATATTTTAAAAATTGAGGGAGGGGATAATTTAATACTTATGGAAAGATTGCAATAATAATACAAAGAACTCTTCTTGTACATCATTAACCCAACTCTCCAATCTTACTATTTGCCACGTTTGCTTTATTGTTCTCTCTCATATATACACACACTTACCCTTGCCCCTTAATACTTAAGAATGTAATTACTAAGAACAAGGACATTCTCCTATGCATAACTACAGTCCAGTTATGAAATTCAGAAAATCTAACATTGATAAAATACTTTTAAACTATAGTCCATATTGCAGTTCTGTCAGTGTCCATTATTTTCCCCAGGATCATGCATTTCACTTTTTAATCTACTTTAACCTAGAATAGCTCCTAAGCCTTTTACAGGATGTCCCTTAATTGGGTTTTTCTGGTGTTTCCTCATGTTGAGAAATAGGTTGTGCATTTTTAGAAGGAAAATTATGTAAGTAATGCTGTGTCCTTCTCAGTGCACCGCATCAAAATTTGCCTAATGTTTGCCTCATTATTTTTGATGTTATTTATTTATTTTTTTTTGAGACAGAGTCTCACTCTGTTGCCCCGGCTAGAGTGCTGTGTCGTCAGCCTGGCTCACAGCAACCTCAAACTCCTGGGCTCAAGGGATCTTCCTGCCTCAGCCTCCCGAGTAGCTGGGACTATAGGCATGCACCACCGTGCCCGGCTAATTTATATATATATATATATTTTAGTTGTTCACCTAATTTCTTTCTATTTTTTTAGTAGAGACAGGGTGTTGCTCTTGCTCAGGCTGGTCTCGAACTCCTGAGCTCAAACAATCCGCCTGCCTCGGCCTCCCAGAGTGCTAGGATTATAGGTGTGAACCACGCCTGGCCCCGTTGACGTTAATTTTTGTCACTTGTCTAAGATAGTGTCCATTAGTCTTTTTCACTGCAGTTATTATATTTTTCTTTATAGTAAGTAATTGTGGAGAGATACTTCGATATTGTGAAAATATCCTGTTTTCTTACTTACACACCAGAGATTTACCATCTGTTGATGAGTCTTATCTATGATGGCAAAATGATGATTTTCCTCATTTTATTAATTCTTATATATTTCTTAGAAAACGTCTTATTGAATAAAACCCTGCCCCTTATTATCAACCTGGACACATAATTTCATATTTTACTCAGTGGGTTATAATCCGTTTCTATCATTTATTTGGATGCTCAAGTTTCCTGAGATTTGGCCTGCAGGAATCCCTTTAAGCTGGCTCCTGTGTCCTTTTGACATGGCTCCCATCATTTTATCGAGCAGTTGCTTGCTTTCTTTCTGGTGCAAGATGTTCTAGACTCATCTTAGATCTTATTTTCCCCCAGGCCTGGAATCAACATTTCTCTAAGGAGCTCCGATGTTTTTTAACAGGGATTGATATTTCAAAATCAAGTTCTGATGTTAATTGTGCTTATTCATTGCCACTGGAGTGTCGTTATTTCTAGGTCCTTTCAGTGGTAGGATTAGAAAACATATTTATTAGAAATTATAAATTCATAACTATGTCTCTAATGCTCATCATGCCCTACAGGGTTCTTGCTTGGCTTCCACATCAAAATATTTATTTCTAAAATCATTAAAATATTTACTCATTTGCTTGGTCCTACAATATACACAAAATAGTTTTTTAGAATTGCTATATCCATAATACTATGAAAAATAAACCTATTAAGAGTTCAGAATTTCTATGGACTTCATTTTGTCTTTAGACTAAATATATATGTAGACTCAAAGTGCTGAATGGTTTTCCTGCCCTCTAACCTCCACCATGGGTGATGGATAGTCGTTTGAAATACTGTTGACTCCATCTGCTTCTGTTGGAGTTTTTTCCTCATCCATGTTGATTTAATTTTATTTTCTGAATATGTGAAATCTTAACATGATTCAAAAAGTAAAAACTATATTAAAGGTATCTTCAGAGATGTGCCATTCTTTCTCCTATCCCTTCTAGCCCATTACTCTCTTCCCCTACTCCTTAGAGGTAAGCAATTTCATTAATTGCTATCTTATCCTTCCTGTGTTTCTTTTTGCCTAGATAAGCAGAAAAAAATGGAATGTTTCATGAGTTTGCATGTCATTTGTGCAGGGACCATGCTAATCTTCTCTGTATGGTTACAATTTTAGTGTGTGTGCTGCCGCAGTAAGTACTTGATATGCTTTTAACAGTGGCTGGCAATAAGAGTAGATGGAAGTCAGAGTAGGACAGTGTGATGGGGATTCAGACCAGGGGAAGGATTTTGTGATTAGGGAGGTGGTGCCATGTGATGCATAGGAGCAAGGGCTGTGTTCAGTGTCGGCCAAACCACTTATTTACCAGCTGTGTGACCTTGGGCAAGGCATTAAACCTTTCTGAGCCTTCTCTCAAATGAGAATATCAGCACCTACTTTATAGGGTTATTTGGGGTGTAAATATAATGACACATATAAAATGCCTGACAATGTTCATAATTGATAGCTAATACTTTAATAATAATAGCAATAATCATAATATAATTCGGAGGGAGATCAAAGGCAGAAAAATGCATGTTATAGTTCTACATTGTTTTTGCAGATGAAACTTTTCAGATGAAAAGACAACAGACTTAAACATTTGTGATTTTATTTTTTGCCTATTTTGAGACAGGGTATCCCTCTGTTACCCAGGCTAGAGTGTAGTGGCCTAATCACAGCTCACCATAACCTCAGACTCCTGGGCTCCATTGATCCTCTTGCCTCAGCCTCTCGAGTGGCTGGGATTACAGGCATGTGCCATTGTGCCTGGCTAATTTTTTAAAATGTTTTGTATTGACAGGCTCTGGGAGGCCAAGTCAGGATTGCTTGAATTCAGGAGTTCGAGACTAGCCTAAGCAAGAGCAAGACCTCGTCTCTACTAGCTGGACATAGTGGTGTGTGCCTGTAGTCCCAGCTACTTGGGAGGGAGGCTGAGGCAAGAGGATCTCTTGAGGCTAGGAGTTTGAGGTTGTAGTGAGCTACAGTGATGACACTGCACTCTATCCAGGGTGACAGAGTGAGACTCTGTCTCGAAAAAAAAAAGAAACAGAAAAAGAAATGAGGTTACATTAAAAAAAAATCGAGTTCATTTTGAATTGAAATAGTTTATGAATAACCTCAAAACAGTCATTCTCAGAATACCTCTTGTAGATCTTTATGATTTGGCATACTTTTACTTTAGTGGAGCCAAATTTGTCACATTCTAGAGTGATCATTATTCAGATAAATACGGTATTCATATATTTCTAATATTTTGCTTATTCAATTGCCCAAACCAAGAATCAGCAAGCCTGGAAATGTAGGAAGTCCAGGTGATAGAGGATTCTAGGATGGAAGCTAAGGTCGGAACAGAGGCCTATAAAGCTAGAATAAAAGTGATGATTTGAGAAAATAGGTGATATGTGAGATCTGGAGGCCAGGATATTGATGAGAAACAGCTTTAGTAGAAGTAAGGAGATAGAAAATGAAAAGATAGAGTTTGTCAAAAAAATTTCAGAGTTCAATGGTGATAGATCATTTTGGACATTTATAACCCAAAACTCAGCACTTGTGGTCAGAAAACCTTGGATTCTACATCTGATTTTTTTTCTATTAAAATTATTTAATTTTTGTAATTATACCACCTCTATTTGATACACCGTTCTCTTTAGTTATTATCTGGGCCAAGCCATGTAATCATTGTGCTTTGATTTCTTCATTCATTAAATGGAATAATAAATATTCCTTTCCTAGTTTTATTGTGAGGACTAAATGAGATAACTATTTATAATTGTTTTATGAATGTTTATTATTATGAGCAAGATTTGAGGACAGTGTTGAAAGGATCCAGCATAGATCTCAAAGTTGCTGAGCATGGTGGTGGGACACGCAGCTCCAACAACCTTAAGTCTGCTGCTTAAGATTTTGGGAGGGTGGGATACCACCCTGGAGCTCCGCTGACACCTGTGATGAGAGGGCATAATTCTCTGAAATATATGAACATAACGGAAGACATTATAATAATCTAAAATGTTTGGAAACCTCTATGTTTAATAATGTTATAAATCCTATTTTTCCAAAAAAAAAGTCTTATTTGCCTTTTGTAGCATCAAACTCCAAAGCTAGATGAGAGAAAGTTCCTAAGTGTTATGGAGAATAGTATAAGTTACTCAGGATATATAAGTATAGCATTAATGCTTCTCTTTTTTTCCTCTTAGTCTTTTCGGTCTGAGTAGCACTTTTAGCAATATTATTATCAAGTTATTATATGATTATTGATGTAAATTAGATTTCAGAAACTTGTCTCCACTGCTACCTCATTCTTTATTCTACTCACCTAGAAGTCTCAGGTAACCCATAAAATATGTAATTGATGTCTCCAGTTTTGCTTCTATGTCCAGTGCATCTTCTGGTTTTCATCTCTAAGTTTCTTATATTGGTTTTCCTGTCTCTTTATTCCAGATCCTTATCTGCTGCTTCTGTTAATCACATATGCTTTGACTTTTCTCTTGGCCACCTGGATTTGCACCCTGCTGTCTGCTCTGACTTCTGGTAACTGTCTTTCCTCTCTCTGCTGACCTTTGTGGCTACTCATAAGCCTAGGCAACCCTAGATTTCTGTCACTCCGACCTTTAATTCTTCGGTAAGATTCATATATGTTTTTAAAGTCTTTCACTTATTTTTTATATAATGCTTATTTTTAATAAAATTATAACAAGTCTTTAAAAACTAAAAATGATACATAGTGGGATACTGAAATTTATATGGCATAGTTGATCAAAGGAACAAAATAGGCACAAGATGTACCAAGAAATGTTAGAGTAAAAATTCTAAAAATAAAAAAAGTCAGTTAAATATAGATTTTCAAATTCTCTAATGGCTTAGGAATGGTTATGTAACAGAATATTTAATAGTGTTTTTTTTCTTCTGTAGACTCTAGTCGTTTGTTTAACTTTATTTTTCTACAACAGTTTAGAAACTCTAGTTGTACTGAGTGGTGTGTTGTGGTTACCATTGTTTGTTTCTGTTAGCTATATAAGGCTAGTGTGGGTTTCTAATAAAACAATGCCAAGTAGATTATGAAATTTCTGAGTTCTTTGCTTTGTAATTAACTGTTTCTAATGATAAATAATGAGCTATGTTTAAATTGATATTATCATATCATTTGTATATAGTATGTTAACACTTGCTACAAAGTAACCTTTGCCACAATGAGCATAGCAATATTCTTAAAATTTGGGGTAAAAAATAAATCTATTGTGAGTTTTGGTATATAGTAATACAATTTAAAGATTAAAAATGCTCAACCTTGCCAGACTAGTCCTTTCCAGCTTTTTTTTCCCTTTTTTCCCCAGATGATAATATTATGGAGATGCTGGGGGTACATGAGATCAGTTTTCTTTTTGCTCTTGGACCCGATGATCAATCACCCTGATGATTCAGAAGACGTTATACTTTCACCTGGCAAGGGTGGGGAATACACATGCTTTTATTACATAATAGCAGCAGCTCCTAAAATTATATCTTATCATTCCCATGATGGATTTGTGACTCCTGAGGCAGGTTGTGGCCTTCATTTTGCCCTTCTCCTAATTACTGTGGAAGAACTATGTACATCCTTTGTAGGGCTGTTACCCCTGTAGAGTTTTCTGGAGCTCTCTTCTGAAAATCCTTTCAGAAATTCTTGGTGCCATCTTATGGATCGTAGATCTCATTTTGAGACTCTACACTATAGATGTATTATAGAGATGTAAGACAGATTTAAGAAAGAACAACTTGAAGTTCCTCCTTGGGTCCTATGTTCTCCTCATTTAAAATACATAAATGAAAAACAATATTATAAAATCACCCTTATTGACTTCTGAAATGGTAACCATACTTGTCTCTTACTAGGTATGGGTCTTCCACGCTAAGATCATACCATTCTTTGAGTCTTTGCATTTGTAACTAAATGTAGCCAATTGAAAAAGCTCAGGCTATTCCTATGTAATGGGCTTCATGTTGAAACGTTTCAATAATCATTTGTGGAGGGACTTTTCTGTGCAGGCATTGTGCTAGGCACAGGACATACAATGGTGATAAGATCATGTCGGTCCCCAAGGATATTCAGCTTAGTAATGGAGACTGAGGAGTAAATGAACAGTTGCACTGTGCTGTGTTGAATCTGGTAAATTACTTGATCTTCCCAAGTCTCAGTCTTCCTGATCTATGACATGAGAGTCTCATAAAGGTTGTTAGAATTAAATCAAACAGTGAATGAAAAGTGCTTAGCTTAGGGTTCAGCATATATAGCAAAAGGTACTGTAGAAGCATGAGAATAGCACCTTGACCAGTTTGGGGGGGAGGGGAGTGGGTTGGGGATTGTTGGGAAAAGCTTCCCAGAGGGGGTACTGACTGTGACAGAGCTGAATTCTGAATGATAAGGAAGATGAAGAATGGATGGAGGTAAGATGGCGGTCCTTTGTTGCTTCATCTTCCATCTCTATCTGAGCAGTAAACTGCATTGTTAGTAGGTCAGTACATTGTATATAATGTCTCAAAAGCATGAACAGTAATGTTATACAATTATTTTTGCATTATGTTATTAATTTTCTTTCAGAGAATTAAAGATGGTGGCATTATTGACTCAGTTAAAACCATTTGTGTGGGGGATCATATTGAATCTATAAACGGAGAAAGTGTTGTTGGGCAGCGTCACTATGAGGTTGCTAAGAAGTTAAAGGAATTGAAAAAAGAGGAACTCTTTACCATGAAGCTAATAGAACCTAAGAAGGAATTTGGTAAGTTGGTGTGTGTGTGTATAACGTTCCCTTTTCCTTGTTTATCTTTCTAAAGGAAACGAGTACTGTGATGTAGTGGCATGTACTTTTAGTGTATCTTCTTATCTAACATGTCGGTTAAGAACATAGTAAATGATATACAGCTCTATTTATAAGGAAAAAAACTATTGAAAGAAGAAAAAATAAAAATGTTGCTTTGTAAAAGGACATTTTCCAAACATTTGGGATTACAGAGTCTAATGTCTAGTGACTGAATTTGATGTGGCTCTTCCAATCTCTGAGAACAGCACGTTGTATCGTTTTCCTTTGCTGAGCAGTAAGATTTTTGATTGAGCTCTTTAGACTGTAATAACTGTTGCTCATGGTCCTCAGCAGCAAAAATTTTAGTTACATACAGAATTGGTATTTAAATAGTTATCTAGTCTATTTTAAAGAACTCTTTCACCAGTACTTTTTTTCCTTTGGCATTTTGGGTTTAGCACCATGGGATGGTATGAAATTATTTCCACTTTGGTGTCACATCTGTACTTGCTTGGTTGTAGCCATGGCAGCTGTATTCCAACTGTTGTTCAAACCCTCAGGGGCATCTCATCTATGGGAAAATGTGCCAGCTTCTCTCTCACTACACAGCACTATTTTAATAAGCCAACGAAAGCCTAGTCTTCATCAGTGTTAAAATATCTCTGGCAGAATCATCCCAGGCTTGCCCTTGCTCATCATGGCCCCACCTACCCTGTGTTCTTTCCTTTACCCACAGAACCTAAATATTCCTTCCCATTGGGCTCTAAGGCTGTTTTCTCAGGGTGGTTAATGAAAATAATGGGAGGATACACTGGGTCTGGGGAATTACATTTTCTCTCTCTTAGCAAGTAAGTGGCAGATCCCAGCCACATGGAATTAGAAATTTTTCTCTGCTCCCTTGTGATTCTGTGCCATTTAATAGAAATGCAGTGTAGGTTATATTACTTGTGGCAGACAGTTCCACAGAAGGTGTAAGAAAAGGACACCTCATAGTAGTGCTGCTCCTGGAGGGACCATTCCTAGGAGCCACCGCTATGGGTACCACGATTCAGCCTGGTGCACTGCAGCAACGGAGTCACTTGTCACAGAGGAAGGCATGCAGCACTCAGGTTTCTATCCAGCAGCTCCTTTTGAAATGGCTTCATTGGGTAACGAGCTCCCCACTTAGCATGGTCAATAAACTGATGGGGGGGGGGGTAGGCGGTTTGAGATAAATACTCTTATTGGATTTAGACTCTTTGTAAATCAAAGCCATTCTTAATACAACTCAAGTAATATAATTTTTTCCTACATTTATCTCCACCACATAATCTGTTTTCCAGAGTTAATCTTTTCCTATTTTTTTTCTGTTGTTCCATCTAAATCTTTTGGTCCCTGTGTCTTTGTAGAAAGTTACTGATACACCTTAACATGAGTGCTAGGTTGGTGATAGTCTTGATTGTTACAGAGGTCATTGTATTTAGCTACTATTGTTCCATGATTAGAATTTTCCTTTCAATGTCAGACACATACATAGTATCGATAGTTGATATACTTCACTACCTTACGTACCTAGCTAAGTATTGAACCTGCTCTCTGTTCCCTCACAAAATCCATGGACACATTTGAGAAGCACCATGGGTAGGACTTTCCTAATAGGGGTATAAATTCTGGTGGTGCTGTGGCTTAGGATACCTAGAGATTGATTTTGGAGCAATGATAGGTTTTTATTGTCCAAGGCTTTATTGAAGTTTAACTCACGCTGCTAGTCTGTGTGCCTTTTTCACTCTGGGGGTTGATCCTGGACTCAGAGGCACTGGCCTGGGGGCTTCTCTCTTAGAAGTAAGCTTTGCTGCTTTGTCCATCCTCCAGCTCTTAATTTTGCTTCTTTTTGCCTCTGAGTTTGTTCCTCATTCTGTGGCTTCATCCCAGTGATTCGCTCTTTACCAGGGAAGGAGAATATATCAGGAGGTAAGTGGGGGATCAGGCTTCCCCCAATTCTCTTGGTCCCAATCTTATCTTTTGTTATGTTTCTTTCCTTTCTTCTGTGTTTTCTAGCATTATCATTGACTCGGGGCCAAGAATTCAAATTTCATAGTTCTTCATGATTATCTGACTTGCTGTTACCTTACATTCCTACCAGGAGAAAGCCCAGTCTTAGTGAGACAGAATTTTCTCTGCATTCAGACAGGCTACCTTGGCTGTAGCTAAGTCTACCAAAAGGGTAGACTTAGGATCTTACCAAAAGCTGTCCAAGATGGCCACACACTCCAGTATTTTGACATTTTCTTACCAACTTACTGAAATCACACAGAACAGTAAGGGGGAAGTTTCCCTGTAGATAGGAAAAAAGTAGCAGATGTCCATTTTACTATTTCTCCTAAGTTGCTATATCTTGTTCTGCAGGCAGAGCGGTGTTAGTTTTCTCTTGACTTTGAATCTGACTGTAACTATGTATGACAGCCGTCAGTCTGGGAGTATTGGAATGGATCTGGAGAGAAGGGTATTGTTGATGGTTTTGGTTTTTTTTTTTT
>VBSM01000529.1:57789783-57809621 GCA_008086735.1 Cheirogaleus medius
AAAAAAACAAAAAAAAAAACCAATGTATAGTAATACCCCAATTTTGTAAAAACTATCCATAAGTATAGAAGAAAAATGACTCGCTGGTTGTCAAATGTTAACAGTGGTTATTGTTAGGTGGTGAGTGTATGAATAACTTTTATTTCTTTAGGCTTTTTGTGTTTTCCAAATTTTAAATATAAAACAAACATATTAACTTTCATAACCAGAAAACAATTATTTAAAAAATAAGGCTAGAATTCCAAGAAATAGAAGAAACTTAATCATTCTACATATAGTGGTTTTACAATTTTCAACTCTATGATTCCATTAAACAATTTTCTTTAATTGAACTATTTATAATAAAAGACTATAATAGTTCAATAGTGAGAAATGTGGTAGAATATTATGTTGTATCAACTCTTTAAATTGGCAGTATCCGTTAACTACTTAACTTTTTAAAGTTTAGGGGGAAATGTGTGTAATAAATCAGTAATAAATGTGAATAATTACTTTTATTTCTTGAATTCCCATGATAATTTTTACTTCTTGAATTTCCATGATAATTTTTTTCTTGAATTCCCATGATAAATAATATTTACTGTAGAGTAAAATAAGTAAAAGAGTAAAAATATTTTAATTACTTCTTTTTAAAAAACATAATTATCCTTTACTTCCTTAAATTGAAATTTTCCTTAAGTTTATAATTTTTTGTTGTAACACAGACTCTTTTGGATTAAAGCTATGAACTTTCTCCCCACAGATGCACATTAACTTTTGCTTGCAGTTTTAGGAAGTTATAAAAACAGAGTTGGGGTTTTCTCAAATTACTCTTTAACTAAAGAACAAGAAGACTTTGGGCATAGGTATTGTACTTCTGATACTTGACATGCACTGTTCTGTCTCATGAAAGGGATAGTTAAGAGTGAACTTTGTGTTCTTGTGGGGCTCATTCATGTGTCGGCAGCGCTTTTGATCCAATAGACAACAACTGACATCTTCATGCAGGTGGCATCAGTATATATCTCCTTTTCCTTGCTTTTGTCTGTCCCAGCACCCTATTAGCTGTATTTTTTTAAAAGCCTATTCTGAAGAAGTCTGAGAAATTTTGGAGAGAAGGACACATAGAAAAAGGGAACGCATAGTTACAATTTTAAATTCTGGGACACGGCTAGATTTTTTGTCAATTATTCTGAGAAGTGTGTTGTGTATGTTTGGGGTGGATGTGGAGTAGAAAGCACGTGGCCTCTTACAGACGGTGCCATTTGTGTGTGTCCAAGCATTGGAAGGCCTTTTTAGATGGGTTGCTTCACTGGACAGAATTCTGTATCTGTGAGGTGCTTTTCAGTTGGAGACGGTGGAAAACCTTACCAACTGGCTTAAGCAGAAAAGAGAATCTTACAAATCAGCAGTCCATGAGTGATGCTGGCATTAGCAAAGCTCTATGTAGGGCCCGTACAATGTGACTAGGACTCATTTGACTCATTTTCTCTCTGCTCTGTTTGACAGATCAACTCCATCATTCAGTATCCTTATAAGGTTAGCTCCACATTGTGTCCCAAGATAGCAATCAGCAATTGCTGGGACCATCTGCTTCCTTATTCACACGGAGCAGAAAAGGAGAGTGTCCTTGTCTCAGGATTTTTAGCAAAAGTCCTGAGATTTATTCTGACCTACCTAACTGTTGTCACATGCTCACCTCTGAAATAATCACTGTGATGAAGGGGATCAGTTGGCTTGGTCCATTCATTTGTCCCATATCTGAAGTTGGGAGGAGTCAGCTTCTCCTGAACCACAGTGGTCCTTAAACAACCAGTGGGTACTAAGACAACCTAATGTCTGTTATCAATGGCCACCCATGATTTTTAGTAGAACGCAAAATCAAGTAGTGTCTCTGGGGTAGACCTGCCAGGCTTTTTTATTCTAGCCCTGCCCACTTACCAGTTGTCTGTGACCCTGGTGAAATCATCTCACTTCTTCAAGCCTTGAGTTCTTCAATAGTAAAATTAGGATAATAACAATAACTATCGGAATAAATAAGAGCATATAAAGAATTTTTATTACCTGGGATATATTAAATACTTGGGTAAAAAAAAAAGCATTACCTTTAAATTGACTTCCCCCAGATGATTTACATTACTATCCCTAAATGAATATTGTGTATGTGTATGTTCTTTTGAAATAAAATTTCTTTAAGAATAACACTTATGTGAGAAACAACATATAATACTTGCTAGTAGCCATCTGTAGAGGGAACTGCTCCACCTGGAGAGATTATCTGAAAATGAGAGCAGAGAGCTCCAGACCCTGGGTAAAGTTATTGACCCTAACTATTATTGCTTTGTAGAAATGTCAGTCTTCAAGAGAAACCTAAAATTTAAGTTTTTATAAGAAATCACCCAATTTTAAAAAAGATGGCAACTAATTAAAAAAATCCAAAAACACTGCACATTCAACAAATATGTCTGTGTACGACATATTTGTGAACTACCTGTTTGCAGCCTTGGCCTAAGAGAATTGTCCTTCATGCCCAAGGCCTTTGCTCTGGTTCCATGCACATCCAACTTTCAGGTACTCAGTGGGAAGAAAATTCTAAGTGAATCATTCCTGGGAGGGGTACAGAACTTATGAACTGAGACTCACCCAGTTAGGAGGGACTCTGAAATGTAAACTCTCCACTCATTGCCTCTGGGGCCTTTGAACTTGCTGAACTATAGCCTGGAACACTTTCCCCTCCCCTCCCTTCTTCCCCATTATTAGTCTTGATGGTTGGGTCTCTGCTTAGAAATCACTTTCTGCAGGAAGTTTCAGGCTCTTAAGAAGGAAGCATGGGAGTCCACTTGGACCTTTGATACCATCTTTCCCTATGGATCAATAAATGGATTTCATGACATCTGTTCTTTGTAACCTTTGTTGATGAGAATTGATCCCTGAGATTTAGATCAGCTCTGGGAACACTACAAATATAAGCATTTCTGGGCCTGCAATGCTGAGGATCATTGGTGTACACGGCCTGCAAAGTCCTGCCTGAGTTGCCAGCTGGCTCACTCTTTTGATGTCTCTCTTGGTGCTGTGTAACTTCAGAGATGGAATTACAGGAATTGATTGGTGAATTTGATGAGGCAGTGGAGTTCACCCTACACAGGCAGTTAGCAGAGTGGGCTATATGTTTACTTCTCCGGGATGGAGTGGTGATATGTCTGTCACTTGCCCACATGGTGTCATATGACTTTAATAACGAAATAGGGGATATTGAGGTGGGAAGGGGGGACAAAGGGACCCCAGAGTCTGCAGATTTCACTCTGTGTTCTATGGCCCCTCAGTGGATCCTCCTTCTTCCCCTTCCCTTTAAATCCTGCCACCACAGAGATGGACACTGGAGGGCGTTGAGCCCTGAGTGCCTCGTGAGGGGCTGGGCTTAAACTCATCCAATTTGGAGAATCTGAGAGGAGCAATGGGAGGGCCACAGGTTGTTTCAACTCTCTCCTAAACTCCTAATCTCCTTGACAAGAGATTGTTTTATAGAAGAGAGAAATAGAATAAAAAAGAGACCTTTGCCCCTGGTATTTGAAGTGACAACTTTCTGAACATTTGAAGAGACCTTTGCATGTTTCTCATGGAGAAAACCGATATAAGTGGTTTTGTTAGGGAGGGAGTGGAAGAGCAGATTTCTCTCTCTCCAGGTTGAAACACACCAGTAGAAGCAAATTCTATAATCCAGCAGCAGCACCCTATTAATGCGATCCAGGCCGCCGGCTAAGCACCTTTCCTACAGTAGTCCTTTGAGTGCTTAACACAACACTGTAAATGGGTGTTACTCTCACTTTGCAGGTAGGGACATAGTCTTCAAGGTCACACAATTTGTAAACAGAGGAGCTGGGATTTTAAGTCCGGTGCTCTGACTCTAGAGTATACACTCTTAACCACGACATGGTGGATAACAGTGTAGATTAAATCAAGATATTAATTTCTCCTAGGAAAGCCATTAGGTATCAAATGATCAGAATGCAGCCGAGCACATTACTCACAGGCATTATCACACCACGTTTGAAACTGAGTGTGAAGGCGGACATGATCAGACCTCAGTAGTAAAGTCCTTGCAAGATGTTTTAAAAGGGCCAGATAATGTTTTTGAGAAGTCAAGAAAATGAAAGGGGTCTTACTTTCAGCTGAAACCTGATGGGAAATATTAGAAGAACTTTTATCCCACTGTTTTGAACTGAAAGTGGTTGGTTTGTTTGCTTTCTGTCACGAAAATGCCCCTGATTAATTTTTTATCTTGCCTCTTTTCCACACAGGCCCTCAGCCCACTGCAGTGTACCTGTTTACAACTATTTCTAGATGTTCCCAAGGGTTTTACATGGCTCAAAAGAACTGGTCCTGTTAGGCACCTTGTTGGCCTTCTCTGTATCCTAAGCATTCCATTCTTTCCTGTGGGTATCTTTGGGCTAGCTCGTGTTCACTGAGCACCTTAGAGACAGCCGTGTCCATCTGTGCCTACCTCATGTTGGAATCGTGTTCTCTGCCTGTGCTCTGATGGTGACGCTTCAGGCCATCGAGGGCCCTGATGGGACCAGAACAAGGCTTGTTCTGTGCAGAAGTGGGAAGAATACCCAGTGTCTCCACTGGGTCAACCTGTTGAGGATCTAAGCCATGTTGCATGTGTTCCTGCTGAAAACAGAGCTTTTCATTTCTTTCAGCACCTCTTCTTTCCCTACGGCTCGGGCACAGGATTTTGGGATGGGACAGATACCTTTCTGCCTTCTCCATTTCCCCATTTCTCTTCCTGAGCTTCACTGTATAGCACAGACTAGGGGTTCACCTGTTTACTGAAAAGTGTCCAGGCCAGGAGCAGTGGTTCATGCCTGCAATCCTAGCACTTTGGGAGGCCTAGGTGGGAAGATTGAGGAAGGCTAGGAGTTCGAGACCAACCTGAGTGACATAGTGAGACCCTGTCTACAAAAAAATAGAAAAATGAGCCAGATGTTGTGGCACACATCTGTGGTCCTAGCTACTTGGGAGGCTGAGGCAAGAAGACAGTTTGAACCCAGGACTTTGAGGTTGTAGTGAACTATGATGATATCACTGCACTCTAGCCTGGGCAACAGAGTGAGACTTTGTCTCAAAAAAAAAAAAGTGGCAGTTAAATGGGGTCTCATAAAGAATGATACATGTATGTATAAACATTTTAATTTAAAACAGAAATACACATTTAAAAAAAAACCACTCGTAGGCCTGGCGCGGTGGCTCACGCCTGTAATCCTAGCACTCTGGGAGGCCGAGGCGGGCAGATTGCTCAAGGTCAGGAGTTCAAAAGCAGCCTGAGCAAGGGCGAGACCCCGTCTCTACTAAAAGTAGAAAGAAATTAACTGGCCAACTAAAAATATATATACAAAAAATTAGCCGGGCATGGTGGCTCATGCCTGTAGTCCCAGCTACTCGGGAGGCTGAGACAGAAGGATTGCTTGAGCCCAGGAGTTTGAGGTTGCTGTGAGCTAGGCTGATGCCACGGCACTCTAGCCCGGGCAACACAGTGAGACTCTGTCTCAAAAAAAAACCACTCGTAATGCAAAAGGCCTTTTCTTTGAGTAGAGATCACAAACTGAAGTTCTTTGGTCTTTCTTATATAATCACAACTTTAAATCATATCTATGGGTTTTATTTCATTAAAAAACCTATTTATATGAAATGAAGGATGTTTAAAGATATTTTTCCTAAGCTCCTAAAGGAGTCTTGCCTACACCTAATTTTCTTTTCTTTTTTTTGCAACTCACCCTCTTTCCAAAGCAGTCAACCTAGTTTTCATAGCAATAATAACTCCTTCGTTTACACTAATTTCATCAGCTCATGTACTTTTAAATTAAAGCACATAATTAGAGTGACAGATACAATTGCCACAAAAAGGTGTGGGAATAAACATGACCATTTCTAGGTAATGTGCAACTCCACCATGGGAGTAGCTAGGCACCCACGAGCTGAGTGCTCCTGAGCCCTAAGTGACCAGTACATTTGGTGGGGAGCAGGGGCTAGTGAATCAGCTAGCTGCAGGCTGGTTACCAGGGTCTACTGTATAAACCACATCCATTCCCGTGAAGTGACTGATTGAGGGTTGGCCTGGTTGGTCAGACATGCTTAGACAGGCCAGCACCCCAAAAGTAGGCCAGACTATAAAATAGTTGTGATTTTCAAAATGTTTCAAAACAGTAAACCTGTTTTTCCCCCCTGTGGATGAACAGGATTTTCCTGCCTGTTTTCATGTATAAACAAGTTGATTTATGGACCTAAATCATCAGATCATGGAAGGAAACATGCTTTCTGTTTCCTTGGAGGTGAAAACTGCCTTTCTGGAGGCTGGTCTAAGCCAGACCTAAAAATTTAACTTTTGCTTTGGTGCCACCACGTGGTTAGTTTTGAGGTGCCACTTCTGAGAAGACGGCTTGGCAAATACATACAAATACATAATGATAAAAAAAAATCTGGGATGAATAGGTGAATTATAGAGGATTTTTAGGGTGGCAATAGTATTGTGTGTGATACTATACTGGTGAATATATATTATTATATATTTCTTCAAACCCGTAAGCATATACAACACCAGGAATGAACCCTGATGTAAACTATGGACTTTGGGCAATAATGATGTGTCAGCTTTGTAAGTTTCAGAAAGGTTTTTTATTTTATTTTTTAAATGTATCCGAGTTGTTCATTTTTTCAGGGCTGTATCATACTCACCAAACTTATAAGAGGCACTTGTTGGTAAGTCAGAATGCCAATATATTACTTTACAATTATTATAGAAATGTAGTGGTGGACAAAATGTAGTGGTATATGTAGTGGTGGACAAAAACACAGGTGTTAGATGGGCTGTTCATTTTCCACCCTGTAGGAAGTTTATATGAGAGGATGAATTATAAAGAGCAGGTTGCTTGGTGAGCTCTCAGTGGGCGGGGTCTGTGTGCGGGGGGTGGGGCTGCTTATCTTACCATTAATACTGTTAAGCTGTGGCTGTCTTCACCACTTTAGGGACATATGTGACTCTGGGCTGGCAGCACTCACACTACTGGGCAGTACAGAATCCTGGACCGTGCTGATGACAGATCGACTTAATCTTTTTCTCTGGGCATTCTTTTTGAAACTCTATGCGGAGCACATGAGAATCTTTTTTTCCCTCAGGACACAATGTAACTGGCAAGGCCATGCTGGAGGCTTGTGGACTCAGCTCTAGTCTCCTGAGAATCCATTCAATCACCAAGAGTAGCATTTGGGTGTTCCCAAAAGTCATCAGCCACCATTTATAGGTTTTTGCTTAGGGGGAGCTGGTGTATTCATTGCATGATAATTTTTAATAATTTCATTCTCAGAGGAAAACTTAATGTTTTGGTGAATCTGTTCCTGAATGTAGGTTAAACTGATATGCAAAATCCTTGATCACTTTGGCATAGGTTCCCAATAGCAAAACAGTACTTGGCTGAAGATAAGAATTATTCTAGGTTCTAAGTAAGCAAGAATGCATTCGTGCGGGCCACTCGATGTCTGTGTCTTGAGAGCTTTGCGTAGACTTTACCATCTACTCTTATTTCCCGGCCTGTCCTGTGTCTCCTCACTGGAGCTCAGTTGTCTCCAATTCTTTGGTGTGGCATTTCCCTCCCCACCCACTCCTTGCCTTGCCCCAAACTGCTGCCACATAGAGTCCTCAGTTAAGGGGACTAGGGATGTTTCAAGAGACTGTGGTTGGAATCTTAGTGGCCTGCGATTGGAATCTGACCCACAGATCTCTTTTATTTTTGCCAACATGTTGTTTTTGAAAGTTTGACTTAATTGCCTAAACTTAAAAAACTTAAAAATTGAAAGATTCATAGAAGACTCTGAGTATCCGGTTTCTTTGCAAAAAAGTAGATCTGGCTGTGCAGGGCTTACATTTCCTCAGGGTAGTAAGTTGTGGGACTGGCCTGCATTATCCCTTCCATTATCCTCAGTCCCCGCCCTTCCCTTTCACTCATTTATGTTACTGCTTGGTATTGAGGGTGACTCTTGGTGCACTGAAAAAACAAAAAACAAAATAAAACACAACAGAAAAAAATAAGCATAAGGAAAGGGGTGGCTTCACGTGGACTCTAACTCCCTGTTTTTGTCCTTGCTGTCAGTGGGGAATTCCTGCCTTGGAACCTGCTCCCAGGCGTTTTTCCTTTAGGAATCTGCTTCTCTGTCATCTCCGATTTTATCACTGGTGCTTCCAAGAGGTATGGGGCTGGAGTGTTGTTGAGGAAAACATATAGACTCTGGAATGTGGTCTGTACCCGTAAGACCTAGTTTTCAATCCCAGCCTCACTTCTTACTGAGTTCAAGTCCCTTATCTGAAAAATGAGGGTTATAACATGCCTCGTAGGTTGGTATGTATTAAATGGGATTTTGCATATAAAGCATCAGGTAGGTCCTCAAATAATAGTGCCTGTGTCCCTCTGTTCTCTCAAGACCTGATTCTTCCCCTTCTTCATGACCTTGATGAAGTCCAGCTGAACTTTTTCTGCTGCTTTCTTGCCACTTGGCCTTCTTTACTCTTCTAATATAGCCAACGGTTTTATTTTTTCTTCCTTATAATTTCCAGTGTTTCCCATCTGTACATTTCGCATATTCCCTTTTATTTTTGTAGTCAGAACTCTCTCATACAGATTTCCACATGAGAATAAGGGATGGCAGGTGAATTTATTTTAGTTTGGGAAATTCTATAAGAAGGCATGCCTTTTATCAAATCTCTATAATAATTATCTGTAGTTTTGTGATAAGAACTACAGTAGCCTTCACAGCAATCTGTTGAGATTCTTCTTGAATATATGTACCTTTCTCCATTCATTGTATGTTTATAGAAATAGGGCCAAGGTCAAAAGCTGGAAAGTCATCAGCAGAAAAAATTGGTACCGGAAGGGAAACTCTTCGCCTGAGGCCAAAAGGTCGTGCCACCATAGAAGAAGTGGTATGTTATGTTCATTTACTTCCTATTCTGCTTGGAAATGTATAGATATTCATGTTTATTAGAGCTGGAAATAAATGCTAAATGACAAAGTTAAATAAAATGCCATTCATTCTAATTAAAATATGGACTTTTAGTTCATTGTTTATTTAAACAATGTGGAAATTACTGAAGGCATTTAAGGAGGAAATATAGAAACTAAGTGTGTGAGAAGAGATTGTGACCTATAGAAATTCTCAGCTGCCTGCAGATGACTTTTCTAGAATCTGTAGACATCTGAACTATCTCAAAAACTGAAAAGAAATTGTCTCAGAGCCACCTGTAGGAGTAAAGATACTGAAGAAGATTTTGATAATGAAAGATTATATTTATAAGCTCCTCTTCTCAAGTAAAACATTTTGTACTCACCTTTGAATCTTCTCTTTCTCATCCCACATCCCTTCCATCAGCAAATCCTGGTGGATCTATCTCAACAAGAGACCAGAATCCAACATCCACTCGCTTCCTCTTTCCCACCATCATGGCCTGAGGCACCATCGTCTTACCCTGCATATTGCAGTCACCTTCTGTTTACTCTCCTCGAGTTCCTCCTTGCCCTCTTTCCATCTGTGCTCAGCAGCAGCCAGAATTATCCTTTAAAAATACAAGTGAGATTATGTTACTTTTCTGTTCACAACCCTCCAGTGGCTTCCCATGTCATTCAGATTAAAAGCTAAATTCCTCAGAGAGACCAACATGATCCCGCATTTCTTCTCTGATCTCACTTCCTACCACTCCTGCCTGGCTTCCTCTGCTTCAGCCACATCAGTCTCCGCCCTGGCCCCAAATGCTGCAGTTGTATCCCCACCCCAGGGTCTTCGTACTGCTGTTTTCTTGGCCTGAATGCTCACCTCAAAGGACTTTTCTGAGTGTTCTGTTTAAATAGCTATTCCTCCACCCCTCCCACTGCCCACTCACCCATGCCCTTTGTTTTCTTTTCTTTTTTTTTTTTTTTTTTTGAGACAGAGTCTCACTCTGTTGCCTGGGCTAGAGTGCCGTGGCGTCAGCCTAGCTCACAGCAACCTCAAACTCCTGGCCTCAAGCAATCCTCTTGCCTCAGCCTCCCGAGTATCTGACACTACAGGCATACGCCACCATGCCTGGCTAATTTTTTTTTTTTTTTCTATTTTAGTTGCCCGGTTAATTTCTTTCTATTTTTAGTGGGATGGGGGTCTCGCTCTTGCTGAGGCTGGTCTGGAACTGCTGACCTCAAGCGATCCTCCCTCCTCAGCCTGCCTGAGTGCTAGGATTACAGGCCTGAGCCACCACGCCCAGCCCCTTTGTTTTCTTAAAAGCACTAAATACCGTAGGACTCATGTCTTTATTTATTTAATTTTGTCTGTTGCCTAGCTCCTTTGCTCATGTCTTGCTCACTGCTGTGTCACCACCACCTAGACTAGGATCTGATATACCAAAGGAACTCACATCTTTGTTGAATTAATTAATTAAGGATTCATTTTAGCTTGAAAAAAGCAAGGATTTTGCTGATGGACTGACTATGTTTATATAAAAGTCAGTGTTTGAGTGAAAAACACCAGAAGGCGAAGAGACAAATGAAGGCAAGAAGGGTGGAAGAAGAGGACAGCAGGGTTGGGGTGGCAGTGGTAAAGATTCTGAGTGACAAGCGGCAGGTCCGCACACAGCAGTGAAGGCAGTGGGGATGAAGTCGTCCTGTAGGTGAAGGGGAAGTCGGGTAGGTGTCTGAGGGCCGGGAACTCCTGCAGGCAGGGGCACAGGTCTCTCTGTGTGTGACACTCTCCCAGATTCCTATGTGTTTGAAGAACAAAACAGACAGGTGAACAGTTAGGAGGCTGTTTCACAGAATGGGATCCCAGAGCTGGTTGGGTGACAATGCCCCAGGGTCAGCCACGGGAGTGGTTGGTTAGAGCAGACATTCAAGCGTCCATGAGGCCAAGGTAGCCTTAGCAATGTTTGAGCCACCCAGGGTGTTGTCAGCTTTGGGGAATCCGGAAGAAGATTCTGAGTGGGAGGCCTTGGTTCTGGGGGAAAGAAAGGAATGATCAGGAAGCAAATGGCAACTAAGAGACCTGCTAAAGCCAAAAGCATTTTGCAAATCAGATGATGAGGCACGTGAAGAAAACCCAGGACAGTGACTTCTGGTTATTTTGAGCCTTTACTTTCCCACTTGCCCAGCACACTGCCTGGCATATTGCGGAGGGCCAGTAACTGTTTACTGAAGGACCGGACAAACCCCAGTGGAAGAACAAGGGAAAGGGCCAGCAATGGGGAGCCAGCAGAAGGTCATCTCTGCCTTTTCTCAAGGCTGTGAGGAAAAACCTTTAAACAGCTCGCAAAGGAAGCAGGGTCTGCATGTTCTAATAGTTAGCATAATTCATAAATACTTACTTATGCAAACATAAGCTATATATAAGTTGCTGGGATGAAAAAGAGTAGCTTAAAGTCTATCTGGGGACATAGGAAAGATTCATTCAAAGATAAACATCTAAAAATCCATTCCTATTTTCATAGCCTGTTTAATTAAATAGGGCAATTAAAAATAGCTCATAATGAAAGGAAAAAGCTGGGTTGGTGCTAATATTAAATCTGATACAAATGACCTACAATCTAATTTTAAACACTTAAAGATTTAAAGGATTTATAGGATTTGAAACAAATCACTCCCTTATAACCTAGCACAAATGCTGAAAACTATAAGATACTGCACTTGCGTACCTCGTACTCTATTCAACATGTGCTTGTTGAGACAGGCACAGTCTAGGTGCTGATGATACAAAGATGCATAAAGACCTTGTTTCTCCTCTAAAGGGAGAGAGGCATGAAAAGAAGCTCTTACATACCACGGGATAGGGTTAATGAAAGAATATACAGGATATACAGTGTCACAAAGAAGGGGCTCATCAACAGTTATCAGGGATCAGGGAAAGAAAGGAAGTCAGGGAGAGTTTCCTTCCAGAAGAAATGAGTGAATTGGTTCAAAATGAGAAGAAGAAGAGTGTTCTAGGCATGAAACAATGATGGGCTTGGGGACCTTGTAAGCGCCCATGAGATTGGGGTGTGGGGTGCTGGGAGTACCTGGTTGGGGGTGATGAGGCTGGAGGTTTAGGCTGGGGTTAGGAGCTGAAGGGCCTGGGGATCATGAGGGAGCCATTTAGGAATTGCAAGGAGAGCAACACAAAGAGTTTTGTGTTTTAGAAAAATCCCTTGGTTCTAGGGAATGGGTTGTAGAGCAGGATGGATTTGAGACCCTGAAGACTGCAGGCAGGGAGACAAATTAAGAAACCTCTGTAAATCAGAAAAGGTGAGAACGGAACCCAGGCAAACAGAATGTGGTTGGAGAAGAGGTGATAGATCAAGAGCTAATCAATAGCTAATAGGAGCTATTCGAATGGTGAAATATTGGTAGCCATTTGTGTATGAGCATACTGACACCTGTGACCATCACTTACAATATGACTGGATAGATACAAAGGTTAATACCTAAGTTACGGCCAGGCACGGTGGCTCATGCCTGTAATCCTAGCATTCTGGGAGGCTGAAGAGGGAGGATTGCTTGAGGTCAGGAGTTTGAAACCAGCCTCAGCAACAGTGAGACCCCGTCTCTACTAAAAATAGGAAGAAATTAGCTGGACAACTAAAAAAAAAAAAAAGAGAAAAAAGTAGCCAGGTATGGTGATGCATGCCTGTAGTCCCAGCTACTTGGGAGGCTGAGGCAGGAGGATTACTTGAGCCCAGGAATTGGAGGTTGCTGTGAGCTAGGCTGATGCCACGACACTCTAGCCAGGGTAACAGAGCGAGACTCTGTCTCAAAAACGCAAGAAAAAAACCAAAAAACAAAAAACCTAAGTTTCTTTGAATAGTCGGTTGCTTTACACAGACAATTCAAAATACACTCTAATGAAGGCAAGAGCAACATGTTGTCTGTGTTATGTTTTTAAGGCTTAGTTCTTGTAAATAAAAATGTGAGAAAGTTGTACTAACATCTTCAAGGAAATAAATTTTCACTTGCTACAAAATGCATGATTTTAATAAATTTTGAGACTACAAAGCAATATACATTTATAACAGTATTAAAAGTGAAAATGTGAAAATTCTTACAATCTAATCATGAATTCTACATTTGTACCTAGAGTTGAGTATTTAACATCTTTGGGCAATTCCTTTTTTAGCTATGAAGCCATTTAAAACCAAGTTTTGAAATAAACTGAACTTAGAACCAGAATTTATCCAATAGTAAACCAAAAATTTAAAAGAATATTAAGACTTATACAATCATGTTTTTTACTGAAACTTTTAATAATAGTTTTAGGAAGAACCAAAATGTTTTGGTACCATTGATACCTAACACAAAAAGTATTTAGAAATACTATTTCAGGCCAGGCTTGGTGGCTCACACCGGTAATCTCAGCACTTTGAGAGGCCAAGGCAGGAGGATCTTTTGAGGCCAGGAGTTTGAGACCAGCCTGAGCAACATAGTATATGACTCCATTTCTGCCAAAAAAAAAAAAAAAATTATTTCATCATTATCTCATTTTTATAAAATTTCCCTTTTTTAGGGCATTTTTGTAATGTATACAATATATCAACATGGTATTACATGTATATAATTTATAAATGATACAATAAAATTAACTAAAACAAATCATAAGGATATATATTCAGAAATGTTTTACTATTAGGGTGAGCCATCAAAAAGTTGGAGATGCTGGCCTGCACAATAGAGACCAAAATCCTCTTCATGGCACAAAGGAACCATTCCGATCTAGTCATGTTTGTCACTGTGTTCTCCACTCACCTGGGACTTCTTACAGTCCCTCTGACATGCCATCATCTTCTCTCAGACTCTGTGACCTCATGTAGACTTTGCCTATCTATTACTTTCTGCTTGAAGTGCCTTCTTCTGCTTATCTCCTGTTCATCTTTGAAAACGCAATTGTTAAGTCACCTTCTTTCGGAAATCTTCCATGACTATTAGAGAAATAAACTTGCTTCCTCCCTTGTGATGCTTCTGTACCTTTTTTATCCTTTAAAAATTGTCACACAATCATTTATTTTCACATCTGTCCTCATTTCTAGATTGTTAGCTACTTGAGGACTGTGTGTTCCTGGCTTTTCTGTTTTGAATCTGTAACGCTTAATGCTGACACTAAATATAAGTATTTACTGTATTGATTTGTATTTAGTTACAGAGCACATTGTAGAAGATCTATTTCAATTAAAATTAGCTGAAGTATACAACTATGACCTGGCTGCACATCAGATTTCCCCTTACATATGCCCCAACAATCATGAAATTTCAATATAAATATAATGTATTATGTTATTTCTCTCTTCTTTGATAAAGCCTTCTGAAACCAAAGCAAAGGCAATTGAAAAGATTGATGATCTTCTTGAATTGTACATGGGAATTCGAGATATTGATTTAGGTAAGATTATATTATTTTAAAAAGTCTTATATCTCTTATTTTGATGGAACTTAATGCTGACTTATGTCTTGTTTGCACTTATAGCCAATTATACTTTTCAAGGTAAAAAGTATTTGTGGAGTGATGAAAAGAATAATGAACATAAAGATAATAAAGAATAATGAAAAAAAGTCCTGATCCCTATCACTTACTAGCTATGAGGTCTTAGAGCCAAGTCAACATTTAAAAATTTTGGTTAGTTCTTAGTCTATAAACTGCGAATAATAATATCTTTTCCAGTCATGTTTTATGGATTTAAAAAATATATCTGAAAAGAATTTTATAAATGATACATATGAAAAGCATTATTATTTGATACATCAAATTTATACTGATTAAATTATATATTTATTATGATATTAAAACCGTGCACCATTTAATAGAGCTACTGAAATCCTATGAAACAATGAATCAGAAATATGAAGAAGACACATTTGGCATATGACTAATAGGGGCATTTGAGCAATTAAATTTCTGTGTATTTTTTATGTCATCATTAAGATGTCAGGGTCTTGATTTATCAGTGAATACTCTATTGGTTACAAATGACAAAAACTAAAATCAAAATGAAACAAAAAACCCTAACTCCCACAGGTTTAAGGAAAAAAGGAGAAACTTATTGGTTCTTATAACCGAAAAGTACTGAGATAGATCTTGGCATCAAGAAGGCTAGATCCAGAGTTCTCATGCTGTTAGCAGGATGTGATTTCTCTTCTCTCAATTCTGGTTTCATTTTAGGCCCTCATGGTATCCCTCCCTGGTCCCTTCAGGCTCTCCCTCATAGAGCCAAAATGACTGCCATGGCTCCACCCTCTACATCCTCTTGGTATCAAGGACAATGGGAAAGAGGGAGGGCCTCTCTTAAGAGAGATGACTTAAGTCATTCAAACAAAATGCCCAAGATTGTCTCTGATTTTTCTGGTTGGCTGAAGTGACCCATTGAGGTCAGGAGATGGTTAGGTCTGAGTCAAATGCCCTGCCTCTGGGGCTGAGAGTAAGCCTGAAATACAAGGGTCAAGAATATGAAAGGCCTGGCATTTCCTATGTAGAAGCAAGATATCCATTCCCTTAAGAAGGGAAAGTGGGATGCTGGGTGTGGAAAAGAGTAAATGTATACCCCAGGGGAGGAGTTTGTACCTGCAAGCATTTGTGGGTGTGTGTTTGAATCAGGTACTTAATACATTTTTTAAAGTCAAGGACTTGACTGTTTTGTTTACCTGCTACCAGGTGGAGTATCTGAAGCTCATTCATCCTTCTCTTTTCTTTTTTTTTTAGACACAGGCCTCAGCTATGATATCCTTCTCTTTTCTATTTCCACTCATCTTCCATTTTCCTTTTGGAATTGTCAAAAGACAAGATTTAGAACCAATTTAGTTTAAAGATCTTAACTTGCTTTTATTTGCAATTCTAGAATCAGGCAACAGCCTGTTCTATAAAATAGAGTGGGTGTTCTGATGAGCTGAGCAGAGGAGTTTGGCTTTATAGACAGAAAACTGCTGAAAAAAGCAGAAACAGAGAGCAAGAAGCAGATTGGCCATTTTAAGGTTGCTTTCCTTATAAAGGTTAAAGCAGAGCGATCTTGCTTATGCCAGCTAAAACTGGCCTGTTTGGGGATTTGGCTATGATATCTCTCTTTCCTGATTTCTTAGATCAGATAAACAATTTAGTTGTGGCTTGGTGAGTGGAACTTCAGGACGAGTAACTCCATTTCGGTTTGATCTGTTGGGCCTAGTGCAGGAGCTCTGTCCAAACCAATGGCCTCCTGTAAATTTTATTTGATAGAATCTGTTTATTTTTTCTTGCCTGCTTGAAATTTAGAATTTTTATACTGAAGGTATAGATGATGTCTGTAACTGAAAAACATTGGTACTCTGTTTCTTGCTCCTTGAAGAAAAATAAAAAATTTGCATGTAACAAATTTGTGCTCTAAGCAGACAAGAAGTTAAAGCTGAAAACCAGTGTCTTATAATTTCTCTCCTCAGTTCTTTTGCATTTGGAAAAATATCCAGATTTACATATGTAACATGGGCCTGTGACGGATGTGCAAATGCATATGCAAATGAGGGTAAATGGGATTTAGGAATAGTAGTACCCTTTAACTCTACTTAACTAGGGAGTTTTACTGGCAAAATAATATAATGCATTTCTATTCAGTTGAGAAGTTTTCAAATAGTATAATTGTATGACTGTTAGAAGATTCAGGAACTAACGTGTCAATTGCTGGATTTTTTTTGCCAAGTAAAAAGTATTTTATTCAACATTTTCCTGGAAGCAATAGCCATGCAAACATAGTAAACAGGACCAAAACCAAAAAGATATAAACTTTCAAAAAATAAGCCAAAAATTAATGATATTTTCATATGATACAATTACCCTGGAACAACATTAGGCTCAACTGTAAAAATCATAAGAAAGCTCAGAAAATGTAGTAGACACACAAATAATATAGAATAATTAGTGGCCCTAAAGAGTTAGACATTCTGAAAAAAAAAAAAGAGTTAGACATTCTGTCTTTATAATTTCACAAATGCAGTAAAATTGATACATTTCATAAATACAAATTCATCAATAAATTTGCAATATGTATGTAAAGACAATTTTTCCCTGAGCTTCATTTAAAAGAAGGTAAGAAAATATATCATGATTCCTGGTGGCAAGACAGAATATAACAAAGTTTTAATGCATCCCCATGTACTCTATGAAAATAGTGGAATTCTGATCCAAATAATTGCTGGATCTTGAGCTCAAATTCAGGAGAACCACAACTTTGAAAGGTGGGAACATAAAACAGTTCTCAACTTCAGAACTTAAGTTTGGATATAGGCCTTACAGTTACTTAAGTATAAATTGAGAATAGTTAATAGTTAAATAAATTAGTTTGCCTTTTTGTTATTAAAATATATAAGTATACAGGGTAGAGTGTTGGACAATAGAACAAATAATTATAAATGAATTAAGAAACAATTTTTTTTTCTTATTTTCTTTCTTTTTTTGGGGGGAGTGGATAGAGTCTCACTCTGTTGCCCTGGCTAGAGTGCAGTGGCATCGTCATAGCTCACTGCACCCTAAAACTCCTGGGCTCAAGTGATTCTCCTGCCTCAGCCTCCTGAGTAGCTGGGACTATAGGCACATGCCACCACACCCGGCTAATTTTTGTATTTTTTCCTTTGTATTCTTCTGGCTAATTTTTTCTATCTTTAGTGGAGACGGGGTCTTGCTCTTGCTCAGGCTGATCTTGAACTCCTGGCCTCCAGTGATCTTCCTACCTCGGCCTCCCAGAGTGCTGGAATTACAGGCATGAGCCACTGTACCCAGCCAACAATTTTTTAAAAATAAGTTTTCTTTTACTCTGAGAAATTCAGGGCACTAAACACTCCTCACAATTTCCTTGTAAATTAACCAGCAATTCCTTTGTAAGGTTAATTAATCATCTGTAGCAAATTCCTTCAATTGGCATGAAAAGTCATTATTATTACACATGATTAGCAATGTGATTAGTCACCTAGGGAGGTAAAATGTAAGGAAAATAATTATTTGAAGAATGTTAACCATTGGTAATTTGGGAATTTCTTTCATTATCCAGATCTGATTAGCATGAAATATAAATCACAAATGTGGCACTTATTTAACATACAAATAAATACATTTACTTGTATGTATTCCTAGTATTTCTTAGCTTTCAGAAATGTTAATTCTTAATGTGAATTACATGGATATCACATTATTCTGGACTTGTTAATGTAATCATATATTAAAAATATTATAGGCTGGGCATTGTGGCTCACACCTGTAATCCTAGCTAGCACTCTGGGAGGCCGAGGCAGGAGGATTGCTTAAACTCAGGAGTTTGAGAACAGCCTGAGCAAGAGTGAGACCCCATCTCTAATAAAAATAGAAAAATTAGCTGGGAGTGGTGGCATGCGTCTGTAGTTCCAGCTACTCTAGACCCACCTACTCGGGAGGCTGAGGCAGGAGGATCACTCTAGCCAAGGAGTTTCAGGTTACAGTGAGCTATGGTGCTCTAGAGCAAGACTCTGTCTCAAAAAAAAAAAAAAAAAGATTATAAAAAGTGATATGACAATAAATGATTTAAAACATTATCCTCAAAAAGGATTATGGGACATTTATTATTATTATTTTTTAAAAATAAACAATAGAAATTCATTTCTCACAGTTCTGTAGGCTGGGAAGTCCGAGATCAAGGTGCCAGTGTTCAGTGTGTGGTGAGGGTCCTCTTACTGTGTCCTCACTTGGCAGAAGGCAGAAGAGCAAAATGGGAATGAATCTATTCCCTTAAACCCTTTTATTTAATTTTTTTTTCAGTTTTGTATATATATATATATTTTATTTGTATAAATTTAAGGTTTACAAGTGCAGTTTCATTACGTGGATATATTGCGTAGTGGTGAAATCTGGGCTTTTAGTGTAGTCACTATCCAAATAGTGCATATTGTATCCATTAAGTAATTTCTCATCCCTCACCCATCTGCCACCCTCCTGAGTCTCCAGTGTCTATTATTCTATTCTCTATGCCCATGTGTTCACATTGTTTAGCTCCCACTTATAAGTGAGAAGGCGTAGTATTTGACTTAATGCTTCTAGTTATTTCACTTAAGATAATGGCCCCAGTTTTGTCCATTTCATTCTTTTTTTGTGGTTGAGTAGTATTCAATGGTGTATGTGTGTTTGTGACATTTTCTTTTTCCAGTCATCCATTGATTTACACTTAGGTTGAGTCCATGTCTTTACTTTTGTGAATAGTGCTGTGATAAACGTACCAGTGCAGGTATCTTTTTGATATAAAAATTTCTTTCCCTTTGGTTAGATACCCAGTAGTGGGGCTGCTGGATTGAATGATAGTTCTACTTTTAGATCTTTGAGGAATCTCCATACTGTTTTCCACACAGGTTGTACTAATTTCTATTCCCACCGACAGTGTATAAGCGTTCCCTTTTTTCCACATCCTTGTCAACATCTGTTATTTTTTGACTTTTTAATAATAGCCATTCTGATGTTAAGATGGCTGTGTAAGATGGTGTAAGATGGTATCTCATTGTGCTTTTAATTTGCCTTTCTCTGATGATTAGTGATGTTGAGCATTTTTTCATATGCTTTTCGGTCATTTGTATGTCTTTTTTTGAAAAATGTCTGTTTATATCTTTTGCCCACTTTTCAATAGGATTATTTATTTATTTATTTAGAGTTATTTGAGTTCCTTATAGATTCTGGATATTAGTCCTTTGCATAGTTTGCAAATATTTTCTCCCATTCTGTAAGCTGTCTCTTCACTCTATTGATTACTTCTTTTGCTGTGCAGATGCTTTTTAGTTATGTCCTGTTTGTCTATTTCTTTTTTTGTTACATTTGCTTTTGAGGTTTTCGTGATGAAGTCTTTTTTTTTTTTTTTT
>VBSM01000529.1:57809721-57820713 GCA_008086735.1 Cheirogaleus medius
ACCTTGAGCGATCCTCCCGCCTTGGCCTCCCAGAGAGCTAGGATTACAGGTGTGGGCCACTGCACCCGGCCAAGTCTTTGCATAGGTCAATGTCCAGAAGAATTTTTCTAGGTTTTTGTCTAGAATTTTTATAGTTTTAGGTATTACATTTAAGTCTCCCCCCCCCTTTTTTTTGGAGATAAGGTTTCACTGTGTCACCTAGGCTGGAGTGCAGTGGTGTGATCATAGGTTGCTGTAACCTTGAATTCCTGGGCTCAAGTGATCTTCCTGCCTTAGCCTCCTGAGTAGCTGGGACTGTAGGCATGCACCACCACACCTGGCTAATTTTTAAATTTTTTATTAGAGATGGGGTCTTGCTATGTGGCCCAGGCTGGTCTCAAACTCCTGTCCTCAAGCCATCCTCCTGCCTCAGCCTCCAAAGTGCTGGGATTACAGGTGTGAGCCATAGTGCCTGGCCACATTTAAGTCTTTAGTCCATTTTTAGTTAATTTTTGTATATAGTCAGAGATGGGGTCCAGTTTCATTTTTCTGCATATGGCTATCCAGTTTCCCAGCACTATTTATTGAATAGAGTGTCCTTTGCCCAGTGTATGTTTTTGTTGAAGATCAATTGGCTATAGGTTGGTGGCTTTATTTCTGGGTTTTCTATTCTGTTCCATTGATCTATACGTCTATTTTTATACCAGCACCATGCTATTTTGGCCACTCTTGCCTCGTAGTATAATTTGAAGTCAGGTAATGTGATGCCTCAAGCTTTGTCGTTTTCACATAGGCTTGCTTTGGCTATTGGGCCCTTTTTTGGTTCCAGATGAATTTTAGAATTGCTTTTTCTAATTCTGTGAAGAATGATGTTGGTATTTTGATAGGAATTGCATTGAATTAGTGGATTACTTTGGACACTATGGTCATTTTAATGATATTGATTCTTCTAATCCATGAACTTGGGATGTTTTTCTATTTGTTTATGTCATCTACAAATTCTTTCATCAGTGTTTAGTAGTTTTCTTTGTTTTATTCTTAATAAAATTAGGATTTCTAATTTATTAAGAGATCTAGAGATATGTGGAAAGGAAATCTGAATGATAGTTCCCAGTCATTTTTCCTATAAAGTCTTTTGTGCCTCCTGAAAAAGTATACACTAATGGTGTTTTAACAGAGATAATTACATTTCTTCCTGGGATCACTTTCTTTTTTTTCAACAAATTCAAAACAATGAACACTATACAAAGTCGTCCTTCTCAGATAAAGCCAATGAAATTTTGGAAATAGATTTTCATTAGAGATTATATTCTAAATTGGCTGTGCTTTTGATGTTTGACTTATGTGACTTGTTGGAAATGGGTTGATATTAATATTTATGAAAAGTCTTAGTGAAGGTAAGGGCTGAAGACCTTCCATAGAATGAGGTCCAGTTACAGATTTCATGGTTCAGTTAACAATGGGGATGATTAATCTTTATCTAAATCCTGTTATTTGCCATTTTATAGATTTGAAAAGTGAGATTCAGAGAAGTTTGGTAACTTGCCCAAAGTTACCTAACAAGTTAAGAGCTAAGATTTAATTCTAGGATTTTGATACCAAAATTTTTAACCATGTAGTAATATTTTATACCTAAAAGTTCTGCTTAAATATTTAAAAACGTAATGGAAACTATATGTTGATCTACATCACCAAAATAGGTTTGTCATTAAAATAATGTAAAAATAGTTTAGTGGTAGTAATGAAAAATTTTGCCACTAGAGGTCAGAACCTAGCTGCTATATGGGGTATAAAATTCTCTTTTAGTGGAATATTTTTTGCCAGATTGTAGTCAGGTATTAAATATTGCAGCTCTATTATAGCCAGTGGCTAAAACTTATTTTAATATCTGTCTTATGTTAATATGCTATAACTTTCTAAAAAGTATTTCATTTTGCTAAAGTTTCTTTTGCTTTTCTCTTAAATCAGAGATTAATGTTTTATCAAAAAGTATAAAATTATACCATTTATTTTTCCTGTAAGGATGTTTAAAAGCTATGTTTCTATTTAATGCATTAGCAAAAATGCTAACACTTGCATTAGCAAGCATTCAAGTGAATGCTTTATTCTTAATTTCTTTTTGAGCCTTAATTTCCATGTCTTAAAAAGGGGCATAATATAAACAACCTTATAAGGTTGCCATGGCATCAAATTAAATAATACGTTCCTGTCACGTCACAAATAATAGATGTAGCTATTACATTCTTAGTAATGATCACTAGCAATTATTACTAGTAATAACAGCCGTGATAGTAGAGGTAGAACACTTAGACGTCTGGAAGTCTGATCAGCTTTGGGACTGTATTGAGTTTGGGGGTTTTCTTCACTTTTCTGCTATGCCAAAATGAGTGAGCTTGTATATTTTGGACTGTAAGGTTAGAGTATGGGAATCTTGAAGAGCATTTTTCTTATTTTGTGACTAGGAACCAAAACCAGAGATTGCAAGTCATAGTTCCCTGTTCTTTACTTGATTTTCATGACCTTGATATTCTTGGAGGGTGTAAATCAGGTTTTTTTTTCCCCAGTATCTTCCTCAATTTTGGTTTGTCTAATTTTTTTTCCATAATTACATTCAAGTTTTCACACTTCTTTGTCAGAAATATCATAAATGTGGTGTTGTCTTATTTTCATTACATCTTGTCAGGAGGCACAGGTTTTTGATTTATTCTCTTATTAATGTTCACTTTGATGACTTAGGTGGTGTTTGCTAGGTTTCTATATTGTAAAGTTATTCTCCTTAATAAGTATTCTGTGGGGAGATGTTTTGAAACTATGTAAATAAACTGTTCCTCATGAACCAGTTTCTTTCTTTAATTCTTTCTCTTATCTATCTTTAATCAATCAATTAATCATCTATTTCATTATGGAGTCATGGTTTCATATTTTATTCAATGGAGTTATAATCTGTTACTGTTCCTACTTATTTTGATGCTAAAGTTATCCCTGATTTGGTCAGTGGGAGCCCTTGCACTCTGGCTTCTGTGTCCTTTTCACATGTTCCTATCATTTATTTTATTTATTTTTCTTTTTTTCTTTACTCTTTTTTTGTTTGTTTTTTATTTCAGCATATTATGGGGGTACAAATATTACGGTTATGTATATTGCCCGTGCCCCCCTCCCCCTCTATCATTTTTTTAAAATACTTTCTTTCTGGTACAAGAGGCTCTCAGTTCATACTGCACTTTGCCTGCTCTAGCCTTGGAATCAACCACTTCTCTAAGAAACTCTCATTCTTTTTAGTGGGGAATGATATTTAAGAACCAAATTCTGAGTGCTTTGTGTTCTCTTTACTCTTGGGGTGTCATGCTTCCAGGACTGAGAAATGTGTGTGTGTGTATTCATGCATTTATATTTTTAGAATCTCTGAATTAAATATATATATACATATATATATATTTCCTCTGATATCTGCAATTACAATTCTTTAGGGATAATTCTTATTTTTTCCTTTTCCTTATTTATCCTTCCCTAGCAGTGACAAACTTGATTCCCATTGTTCTTGATATATAGACTCATGTCAATTTCCATGTATGTAACCAATCTCTCATTGCTGGGACTGCTGTCCTTCCTTCCCGCCCCCATATCCTCCTCACCACGTTTGTACTGTCCCGCCCCACTCAAGGTGGAAGCCCTCCTGACCTTACTAGAACTTTGGTCCCTGTACCAGATCACTCTACCCGCACCCCACTTCTGTTCTGATCATGGGGCCCTTCTGTGGGCCACATCTCTTCCTTTCTTCCTAGCCTGCCTTGTGTTAGTACTGAACCACTGGTAAAAGAAACAGCTCTTATTTACTCTAAAGAGCCCTAGTAGATTTAGCTGAAAGACCAGATCTTGTGGCTCATTAAGGGAAATCATATGAACTTTGATTAGTTCATTCTTAACCTGGGAGGAAAGGAGAGGCTGGAGCATTTCTCTTGGGATTTGGTGTTTCCCTTTCACCTGGAAGTTCTTCACCCAAATCCCAAGTCACATTCGTACTGTCTCTTTCTGGTTGTTGGTGCTTATAGGGGGCTGAGCAAAAAACCAGCTGAACCTCATGGGCTCCCATCCACCTAGGGGCAAGTCCCATGGGAATGTGTACTCCTGAAGATGTTGGCTCCCAGACATAGAATATGGGGCCTAGGCAACTTACTAGAAAAACAGAACAAGGGTACCACTTTCACTTTCTGCCTTAAACAGGAGAGGAGCTCAGAAAAGGTACCTTGATTCCATGGGTGGATATATGTCTTCCTCTTCTTCTCCCTAGCTTTATTGCTCTCTTGTAAGCTGTCATCCTTTGTCTTTTTTTTTCTTTGGGGAGGGAGGACTAGACTCCATCATAGTTGGGAATGGGAGGAGGAAGCAGAGAGAGCTAGTGACTATAGGGAGATGAGAGAAGTACCCTAAGTTTCCTGCCAGTGTTAGCCACAGGATTTTCTCTTAGGGGATCTTATTTTACCCACAGGAATGCCAGAGGTCCCCAAATGATGGGCCTCAAGGTCGGGTAGAGGGCAGGGGTGGCAGCTGCAAACCTGAGTGCAGTGGACAGATTGTTGAAAAATATCTCTACTAGCTTGATATGTGAGAGGGATATCTTACTGTTTTAATTTGCTCTAGAAATATATGAAACATATGCATGTGACTTTTAGAAAGTAATTTTCCCAGTGCCATTTTCTCAGTCCCCTGATGCTATCTCCATTTATCATTAATTTTTTAAAATTATTTTTGACAGCTACCACAATGTTTGAAGCTGGAAAGGACAAAGGTAATCCAGATGAATTTTCTATGGCAATCAATGAAACTCTTGGAGAATTTGCGTTCCCAGATGAATTTGTCTTTGATCTTTGGGGAGCCATTGGTGATGCCAGACGAGGATGATTATGACGTGGGTGATCCGCCTCTGAAGAAATGAACCATTGTTCTTATTTAAAACAAAACCCCTAAGATCTTCTTTTGGACACTCTATGAACTCTGGTTTAATTGTATGTTTATGGAATATATTCTTTGAAATATAATTTTGATTTCTGGGTATTTTTAAATGCAGTTGCTTCTGTAGTATTCTTGAAATAAATTACCTAAAATATGATCACTTTTAATATTCCTTCAAAAGTTTTAAAAAAGTTTTAAGAAATATTTCTAGAGAGATGATTTTGCTCCTTATTAACTCCCATGCTTGTTTCCCACATGTAAGTAGTTGATTGCAATAGCTTTGTAGTTTTTTTGCAAAATCTCAATATAATGAAAATTAGAATTGGAGTATGATTTACTTCATAGCATCTTCATTTTGTTATACTGGTTTGAACAGGACATGTTCAGGAAATGAAATGTGAATTATGCCTCCCACAGGTCTAGAAGCATTGTTTTGTTTTTTTTTTTTTTTGACCCACTGAGTAAGGGAAGGAAGCTTCTTATGGCCTGTTGATCTCTAAGGCTCACGTTCTCTCTTTGTAAAATAAGGATTGAATGATTTTCTTTGCTTCTTTGTAATTGCTTTTAAAACTTGTGGTTGAAATCTACTGTGCTGTGTGTGTGCATGGTTGCATGTGTGGAAGAGGGGTGAAGAAGAGGCAGGTAGGGTAGAACCACTTGCATTTGATTTTTTTTTTTTTTGGTACTTAAAACATTATTTCTTTTTTTCACTCATAGCTACCTTCATGTTACCTTTTGTAAGCACTCCAGGGAATGTTTTATGTCCTTTATACAATTTATCTTTTGAAAGATATTTACTCAAAATAACTATATTCGAGAAAAATTTTTTGGGTTAAACAGCAGCCCTTTTCTGCCCCTAATCTTTAGAGGAGATACTATCAGACATAGATTTCCTCCAAGTGGAAATAAAGGAGGATGGGAGAATTGCAAAAATATATTAGCCTATTATTTTAGAGTTCTAGCACATTCCCTCTAAATCTTACATGCTTGAGAAAATTGAGGGTAAATGACTGTCTTATCATTCTTATTTGACATTTTATAGATGTAAGAGAAATGGAAATGAATGGTTTCAACATAGATCATTTAATAAGGCAGAGCACGGTGTGACCAAGCATTCTTCTCAAGTGTTGGATGAAAAATGCTGTGTGCTGCCATGGTAATCAGAAATAATCACCTGTGAGGGACATAGTCTAGGAAATCAGAAGTAGTTCCCTTTTCATGCTGGGTTATTGCTTAGGTAACTCTGTTGTTTTTTGGGGAAAACTTTACTGTTACTGCCATCCACTCCCCTTTCACATAAGTTTAATGCTGTGAAGCTGATATTCTTTGTCTGATTAATCTGAAACCTGTACAGAAGCTGTTGAAGTCATTAATGTGTAACAAAGATTGTCCCATTGCTCTTGCTCATCACTTGAAAATAGAACCCCCTCAGGTTGTGATTTGTTGGTACTTGTTAAGTGGATTTCTTTTGGAGGTTCCAAAATATTTATTCTTAATACCACTTCTCTTGGAAAGACATAAAAAAGGAGCCTATATATTTAGGGATAGGAAAGTTATTGGCTGACTTAGGAGGCCCATGGAAACAGTTTGAACAGCAACAAAAATAAATTTTTTGGCACTAAATACGAGATTTGAAGTGAGTCGTTTCTTATTATTGATAGATGTCAGTTTCTTCTTCCTTTTTTGGGCTTGCATAAAGGCTGAACTAAAACATGCGCTGATTCCCTGTAATTTACGGAATGTCATATTCACAATGATCTTTCTAGAATTTTGTGTGTGAGGTGCCAATATCCATGCATAGCTGTAACTATTCTTGTCTGTCAGCATTCAATGGACCACTGTCATTACTAAGGGCTTCAGCTGGGCCCAAGTGCTTTATATACTACCTGTAATAGGTTTTCCCTTGAAATGTTCTTCTCTCTCACCTTTATTGCTAAACTAATAATAAAGTCAGTTTCTTTATGCCATTTTGTTCCCATACCTGAAAATGCATCTATTTGTGAACTTTGTGCCTTTTTGTAACTCTCAGTGCACAAAAATGGTCTGTTTTTAGTGTAGTCACATAATCTATAAGTGTGGGGTACTCTTCTGCTGCTATGAGACACACCATTTTTTTAAACATTCCATTTTATTGGCACTGTCAGATGTTTTCAGGACTCTGTTGTTTTCCCTTGTTCTATATAAATATATTTTTACAATGGAGGATGATTAATTTATTTGTTCTTGATTTTTTTCCATTGAAAACAGCATCTTCTTTCAGTGACCGCTACTAAGAGCATACACAATGTGTTTTTTTTAGATTGTGGCAGGAAATGCAGATAAAATTGGGCTCATTGGGGCTTTGAACATAGCTGGGTCCTGATTGGAGGTACATGTTCTTATAATTACAAATAGGTACATTTTGGGTTTCTGTGGTGTTTTAAAAATATAATTCAGAAAAATGGGCTCCACATGTACTCGCCATCAAATCGGTACTGACCGATTATCAATATGGTGCTCAAAGGGTGGTGGCGTTCACCAGAGATTCCGGGGGTTGTGGGGGTAGACTCACATCTGAGGGATGTGGCGAACAGTGTGGAGGGGAAGGATATACCTCTAACCCTTGCTTGGGAAAGGCAAAGTTATAAAATATAGCCAAAATGTTAAAAAAAACAACAACACAGAAACATTTATCAGGTGTCGGGCAGGTGGGAGGGGGGAGAAGGGGATGGGTATATATAAACATTACAAATGCGATGTGCATTGTCAGGGGGATGGACACGCTTGAAGCTCTGACTCGAGGGGGGAGGGAAGGCAAGAGCAATGTATGTAACCTTAACATTTGTACCCCCATATTATGCTGAAAAAAAAAAGATGTGAAACTCTTTAAGAATTCAATTATAAAAGCAGTAATCAGTTAACTTCTGGAGTTGCTATATCCAATATTATGTGACTGATAATTAACTAAAAAGAGATAACTTATTTTTTTCAAATGATAGACATTTTCCAAGTAAATCACACTTTATTTCGTTCCCTGTTATTTATTACTAGATCTTTATCACATCTAGAGATTCCCTGGTCTCCTTCAGTTATCATTGCCTGTCTAGCATAATAGCAAAATGAATTTCATCAGCAAAATGGAGTTATCAACATAATGGTTCTTCTAAATAGAGCACAGTTATCAACCAAAGATGTAAAAGATTGATCATATAATGGCCCTTTCACTCTCTGATGTATCTAAAAATATACCAATAGCGTTGCTATTACTCTGGTGGAGGTACTAGGTTAGAAGAACATTTAAGTGTTTTACCCAAGCTATTAGTGAATACAGAGATAGGAGATGCTATTCAACTCACAGACCCAAGTATTAGTGCCCTGTGCAAAATGCACATTTATTATCTTCTTGACACAGATTGAAGAAGATAGAGTAATTACAAGTTCTTACACATATCATGGTTATAAAATGTTTCTAAAGTTGTGAAGTGTACAAAATAGCACAGTCTGTCCCTACCCTATTACCTGAAAACCTAGTTCTAAGAAATGACTCATGGCTATTATCTGCTGGGAGGGTGAAAATTGAATATCACATCTTTCTTTCAATTGGAGACATTAGTCTTCATAAGATTTAAGTATAGGTATAGATATTTTTCAAGCAGTAACAAAAAGGAGAAATTAAAGACTATTTTCTAAAGGTAGTTTTGAGTAAACATTTTATATTTTGAACCATTTTTGCCATGCAATAGTATAGACTATATATAAATAAGACATTCTACATTTGTTTTGGAAAAAAAGAGGTTTTCTTTTTAATAAAAATCATAGCATTACTTTAAAATGTTTTCTTTAAGGTTGAAATTTGGGGATCTATTAATATATGAAAGTATAATTTATATTTTGATACTGTTCTAAAATATATTACTATATTTCTACTTATAGATATACATACTTAGTTATGTGTTGCTCAAAAAGTGAATTATTTGTAAAGTTATAATTTTATATTTCTTATATATGTTTTCATGAAAAAAGTGATGGGTATTTTTGTCATAAAAATTGGATTTAATAATTTTAGATTTTTAAATATTATTTAAATAAATGACAGGAATAACACAAGGTATTGTTTAGGCTTTTATGTTTTTAACATATCTTTGGTATATTTTTTCTTAATGTATTTTGTACAAGGTATAATAAGGTCTCTCTAGCTTTAAAATCCCAAAATTATTTGCTTTGATTCAGTAGAAATGCATGAATTTGGTCTTAATGCTCTAAGATAAAAGTCATAAGCTGTTTCTTTTACAAGATGAAGGTTTATCCAGGGTGACACTTTCTCCTTTATTTTTTCATTCATCAAATTTTATGTGAGTAGTTTCCAAACAATTGTGTGAGTTAAGAAGTAGAAGAAATATCAACCCATAGCTTTTAGGTAGTTATGCCCTTTGGATTTATTATCTTCTTTTTTTTTATTTTTATTATTTTTTTTTCAGCATATTATGGGGGTACAAATATTACGGTTATGTATATTGCCCACGCCCCCCTCCCCCCTCGAGGCAGAGCCTCAAGCATGACCATACCCCATACGTTGCACATCTTACTCATTATGTTTGTATATACCCATCCCCTTCTCCCCCCTCCCACCCGCCCAACACCCAACAAATGTTATTCTTGCTGTTGGAAATCATTACAGAAACCATGGTAATTCCATATGTTTGGGGATGAGGTCCAGCAATCTGCATTTTGACATATCCTCTAGGTGAATCATGGACTTTTCCTTTGAGGTTTCTGAAGGCCCTGGCCTATCATTAGGGTGGAAAGATAGGTAAGACTTCAAGAACTTATGATCTATCAAGGTAGGCAGAGACATGAAAGAGATTTCTAATACAATTAGATAAGTGCTAACATGAACGCCAGGTAGTGTGGGAAAAAGCTACTTATGATGGGATTTCTCTTAATCTTACAAAGTAGCTGATTTTCTAAATATAACTTGGTATGCTGGAAGGGTTTGTTACCTTAATGAAATAGACTTCTTGATTGACCTCCTGTGGATTAACCTATGGGATGGTTTTGTCTCAGTTTACATGCAGTGATTGATGCTTACTGATGATATAAGTAAATATTAGCTAATTACTTACTGTTGTTAGGTATTTTATCTTATAGTTTTGCAGATGAGGATCCTCTGAAACTATGGTTTTTAAAGAAACTTTTTTGCTTTTAATAGAGTGGAATTGACATGCATGGTAAGAAGATTAGCCTCTCTCAATGACAGTAACTTCAGTGGGTGCTATGGTTCTGATTATGGAAGAGCTAAGCTTATAACAATGCTTCTTGAATTCTCCTTGTATAGATTTTCTGTTAGGAAGCTTCTCTTCATGTAGGGGGTAGAGTATTGAACACGATTTATTCTTTATCTTATGTGTCATCTAAAAATATGTGGGGAATAATGTTTATGATTTTTAAAAATTATAGATCTGATGAATTAAATCAGCCTTGGAAAAGTGGTTTCCCTAAAAGTTAGCATTTCTACCCCCTTGTGGTTCAGATAGGTTATTAAATACATAATTCGATTTGTTTTAATTTTAATTTTAATAGCTTTTCAGTGAAAAGTAAACAGAAACATAAAAATGAAATAAACCAGAAACTTTCTTCCCCATAAAACAAAACATGACCACTGTTGAGTGGCACTGGGGGAAAGTGAGGAAATCCTGCAAACTGCAGGACTGGTGGAAGAACCCTGTGCTATTTTAGCTTTGGGAGAAGGACAGTTGTGGCCTTATTCCTGCAGTGCCCTTCCCTCCTCTTATTCCTTCCTTCACCGGCTCTGTCTTCTCATTCAACCTCCACTGTGGGGTTCCTCAGGCCTCTGGGTTCCTATTCCCCACTTTACCCATTTTTCTTAGGTGACTCATCTGTTCCTGTGGCTTTAAACATCTTTATTTTTATGACTCCTAAATTTATATTTACAGTTCAGACCTCTCTTCTTAGCTCCAAACTCAAATATTCAACTTCTTCCTTGACATCTCCACTTGGTGTCTTGAAATTTTAACATGTTCAGGAAGAAACTTTAGATTTTTCCTTTTTTTTTTTTGAGACAGA
>VBSM01000529.1:57833221-57860743 GCA_008086735.1 Cheirogaleus medius
TTAAAAAAAAAAAAAATCTAACCATATACAGAATTTTGTGACGTAATTTTCCTGAAGCTCTGAGAGGTTCCACTTCCCCCCAGGCAGCCTTACACTATCTCGCTGGCTCTACCCCCTCTCTAACTTTACTCAGGGCCTTTCAAAGCTGGTGCTCCTGCCAGGATCCCTCCCTCCATGGATCAAGGGCCTCCCTGAGGAGGGGAGTGCCCTCCTTCCCTTGGGCAGCTTCTCCCACGGAGTGTGTCCCTGCTGGATTAGCCTGCCTGGCTCCCCCAACTTGCCTGACATCCTGTGGAGTACATATTCATGTCGAATGGTGGTATGTGCATGTTAGGCACAACATTTGTACAATCCCTAGACACGGCTTGATGTGGGTATGTAGTTAAGTTCTCTTTGTAGTAATAATTGCAGTGGCCACTAGGCATCAGAACCCAACACGTTGGGGACCACTCCTACAAAACTCTGTAATCAATAAACTTTATGGGGCATTATCTATGGATTTATTTTTATTTTCATTTGGGTCTGCTCTTGTCTTTTAGTTAACAAAAAAATCCCAAGTTTACCCCACTTAGAAAAACTTGTGCATATCTTTATTTACTCTAAATTCATCTCCACTTAAACTTCAAGCATATATCTCCTTCTTTATTAGATTCCAGATCTTAGTAAACAAATTTGGTATACTTCAATATTTTATAGACATTGATCTTTTCTACTTTTGGCTTTGACCATTCTATACTGAATAATGCTGATTTGTCCCTGTGTTTTAGCTTCCAACTCTCTTACAGCACCAATGTGGGAACATTATAGATAGTCAATATTGCCTTCCCACGCAGATCCCCCTTGTCAATACCATTTGCTAATGGTATTGATATTAGAAAGGGAGGCAACTGCCCATTTTCTCCTTGCTGGATTATATAAGAGAGAATGCTGACATGGTGTTTTAAAAGTTAATAGAGATTCTTTTATAAAAAAGTTTTTTTGCAATAAAGAAGACTTTGAGATTTCAATCTCTTCTAATCAGTAAGCTAAGATATTGGCTCATTGTACAGTCTTAATTTTTGTGATACAACCAGGCACTATTTGGAACCAGGGGTGTAGTTTTCTATTTTTACTTTCCTTGTACCTCGTCACTGAACTCTCTTACAAAATTTCCCGCCTTCCCTGAGAAGACATCATAGATCATCCAAAACAATTAAGCTCTGGATCGAAGAGTGGGTTACAGTGATGACTAGCGTGTGTAGAGTCAGTGTCCCCAGATGATTTTGGATTTAAAATTCTAACATTCAGAATATACTTATTTTTTAATTTAAATTAAATTGAATTTATTTAGAGATAGGGACTTGCTCTGTCACCTGGGCAAGGTACAGTGGCATGAGCATAGCTCACTGCAACCTCAAACTCCTGGGCCCAAGTTATCCTGCCTCAGCCTCCTGAGTAGCTGGGACAAGTGCCACCATGCCTGGCTAATTTTTAAAAGGTTTTTGTAGACGTGGGGTCTCACTATGTTGCTTAGGCTGGTCTCAAAGTCCCAGTCTCAAGTGATCCTCCTGCCTTGGCCTCCCAAAGTGCTGGGATTACAAGTGTGAGTCACTGCACTTGGCTGGAAAATACTTATTGAATATCCATCATGTACACATAAGTTGCTATACTTGGTGTTGGAAATATAAAAAAGGAATAGAAACAAACACTCTTTGTCCTCAGCAGGCTTGTGGTTTAGAGCAGGGATCAGACAAGACCAGCAAGTCAGAAAATAGCTATGATGCAAAGTGGAGAGTGGTAACTTCCTGAGAGAGAGAGATGATGGGATTATAAACAAGGGAAAGAACACACCCCACTGGAACCAGGGAAGATTGCACAGGTGGGGTTTTAGTGGCATCATTATCAATGGCTGGCAATGGGGCAGGGAGAGAATTCCAAACACAGGGCAAAGCACAGACGGAAAATTGTAGCATAGGTATGAGAGCAAGTAATTGTGTGAAGAAAAGTAATGTAATTTTAGCCTGCAAAACACACTCATGCGTGCACACACACAGCCCCCAGTTTCATGAAGCAGATTTTACAAGATGAGTTTTTCTCTGAAGGTTATTGATTTCTCAATTTCCTTAATGAATTTGGCAGGATTCATTTTGATATGAGTTGCAGCTTTAACAGACTGCAAAAGCTGTTGTCAGCTTGGTGATTACATTTTTCATAGTTTCAATTTTGGGGAGCAGCAGTGTGTGAAAAATTTGGGTTCTTAATTGCTTCAGAAAAGGCAGATTACTGGCAGCATTTACTATAGTGGTTTTAAATTGAAGAAAAAATAATTTTTTTGCTGGTCCTCATTTTCTATAGAATAAAGTCCAAATTTTTACATGGCATTAAGACCTGCAGCAGTTTGTCCAAAGGAAACCTTTTAGCTCATCTTCTGACACTCTCTCTTGGGTCTACATTTCAGCCAGAGAGAACTCTTTGGTTTCCTCAGGCTATTTCATGAATTTCAGTCCTCTGTCTTTCCCTGTGCTGTTCCTTCTGCTTGTGTACACATGAGGGAAGCCTAGAGATGGTAACAGATGAACTCCCAAATCTCAGGGGCTTAATATGATTGAAGCTTATAGTAAAATGTAGTCACTCTTAGAGAGTGGCCTTTCTCCACATGATTTTAGGGACACAGGCTTCTCCATCCTATGGCTCCACTGTCTTCACACCGTGACTCCCAAGGTTGTCCTCGTCATCTCCAGTCTAGCCAGCTGGAAAGGAGAGAGCATGGAGGGTCATGAGTCAGAGGCTAAATAGACTAGACTTGGTGCCCACATTTCATTGGTTAGGATGGAGACACGTGACATGCCAGCTGCAAGAGAGGCTGGGAAGCAGAGTGTGCCCAGGAGGAAAAGGGAATGGTTTTTGGGGACTAGCTAACCAGTTTCTTCCATGCTCTTTCTTTCTGGTCGCAAATGATCTATTCCATTCTTCCTCTCTTACATAGAACAAACTCACCCTTTCCCCCTGGGAGGCGAACCAAAGACCCTCGGAGCAGCCCAGGGACCCACAAAGTCAATGCAGCAGCAGCAGCGACACAAAGTTCAGGACCTCCAGATGATGCACAACCTTCTCCATCGTGTCTGGATGGGGCTTCTTGTGGTGACATGTGAATAAAAAGACAAGCTGTTTGTTCCCTCCCCTCTCAATTTGCAATGATGGAGCAGGGGAAGGATGACTGGGATAAAAACTCATTTTCAAAAAAGAGAAGAGTGGAAGACACTCAGCAACTATTGGTTGCTAAAACTCACGAAATCCTATGGAGCAGGCATTATGAAGGTCTCCTACCCTGTGAGTGGGGAAGTTCCTTCTTTCTGCTCTCCGGGAGGAACTCTCTTGCCCAAGGCGCTTGGCCCATCCCCTGGGAGGGTCTTCAGGTCCTGTCCTCCAAGGCCACATAGGAAGAGGACATTTGGGAGTGTATTCTTCTTGAAGACCATACAGCTTTCACAGCCGGCCTCCTGCTTATGAAAGTGTGGGGGCCCGAGGATTGCTCTAGTGCTCAAATAGTCCAAGGCTTTTTAAGGTTGAGATCATGTTTATTTGGCATAAAATTTACGCAGAAACTTAGAAATTTTCTGATTTGTTGGCTTCCAGACAGTTCTACGTGCTGGTAAATATATCCAAAGCTTTGCCTAGATGTCATTCTCAAGTCTCACTTATTTATTTGTCTCTTTGCCCACACCCTCTTCTTTCTCAATTTAATAGTAGCTACTTTGAGGCCAGTAGGTCTGGGTGGAAAGGCTACCTTTAATGTAATCTTTGCAACAACATTGAGGTTTTTAAAAAATTCAAATGATTGATTCTCATAGATTGCTAATCATTTTACAGAGAATAATGTAATATTAAAATATGACATCCTCAGTTAATTATTCTTCACTTAAGAATCTGATTGTTAAGGGTAAAATATAGCATATAGGACTTTCATTAAAAATACAAATTTTGTGAAAATTAAAAGAAATTTTGAGAATAAAATTATAAAAGTTGATGCTAAAGAAAATTCTACTTTTGGATAAGATGTACCTTAAAATTCTATGAAAAATGTTTTCACCCTGAAAACACTGTCTGAAAAGAATACTTGAATTCTTCTCAAACCATTAGTTCTAGTATCCAGTTGCTGTTTTGGTTACACTAAGAAAAAATGCATTTACAATTTTATACTACCAACATTTGTTGAGTAACTTGAGTAGAATAAATGTTGTTGAAATACATATTAGGTTGACCATTACTTATAATTTTTAAAAAGACAGTGCTTTTTTATTCACTTAAATCTTTAAAAAATGCTCAATTGAAATGCACACTTATATTCTAATATTCTAAAAATGTTTGGAGACATTTTTCATAACTTATAGAACTGAAAGTCTATTCTAATGCTTCTAGCAATAGCCACTGTAACCAAATGAAATTAGTGTTTTGTGGTTTTAATAGTTTATAGAACTTAAACTCTTTGAGGGTGTGACACAGTGGCTCCATCTTTCCATTTGTTTATGTGGTCTGAAAACAGTTCTGCACAGTGGACATATTTTCTCTTTGTTAAACCCTAAGGTAATGGACTCTTTTTGGAAAATATATGCTAGCAGGTGGAAACAATAGGTTTCTGAAATTCAGTTTGACACACTGAACAAATTACCCACATCTGAACAAACCACTCCGTAACTCGGTTGTGTAAATAATAGTCACGAAATCTATTTGAAAGTTCTCAGATATACAAAAAAATCCAAAAACTTTAAAATGAGGTAGACTAAAGCTGGTAATATCCCAAGAATCTATCTAGTTATGTTACCAGACTCCCCAAAGCCAATAAAATAACAAAACCACACTGGTATGGAAACAAAATTCAGAGATACTGACATAATTCTTTTAAGAGCATATACCAGTAACCCTTAGATTTAAAAGGCATGATGAAAGAAGGCACCAATAAAATAATACCTTTTGAACTATAAAAAGAAATTTTAGAACGAAGTCTGTAATTCCAGAAATCCAAAGTACTTTTTAGAAGCTCAAATGATCCAAAGTAGGATTTAAAAAGATTAAGCTGTCATAAAGTGACTGGGAATGAGAAAGAACAGAAAATCCTGCTACGAGTACCAGTAACCCAGCGTACTGAGTCTTTGAGCACCTTTCTCTTAGAAAAGTCTGATTTATAATGCTTTTGTTTGCATATATAAAAGTTGTTAGAAGTCCAGCGTCAAGAGAAATTCCTTATAATTCTGGAGCTTGGGTTTTTAGCACATTCTGTAGGCATGGAGTTTATCTGGATATAAACATCTCCAGAACGAAGGCAACAGTTTTACCAAATGTTTTGCTCCTGTATCATTTGGCTATCCATCTTCACAGCTCTGTTGTGCATTCCTTTATAATAAGTCTTGAAATCAAATGGTGAAAAGTCCTCCAACTTTGTTCTTTTTCAAAGTCATTTTGGCTACTTTGCAGTTCTATATGAATTTTAGAATAGTCTTTTTAATTGTTACAAAAAAGCCTGCTGGGATCAGGAACTGGGAAAGTAGGGGTTTAGTAAGGATAGTTGGTGAATCAGGGAAGAGTGACTGGTAACCCTACTGAAACTCTGGCCTGGTAGACTGGTCAGAGCTCCAGGGCAATCTGCCGGGGAGGGACCACAAATGGGGCTATTGTAGAAGTTATGGGAGGCTGTAGCCTATTCCTAGCTGTTGCCTCGTGAGTTTGCAGTAGGCATCTGGTCACCGGTTGCTGTTGGTCAGCAGGGCTTGCCGATGAAAAGAACAGCTGGACATGGAGGCTGAAGAGGATATAGAGTTGGGAAGAAGATTGAGGACAGACTGACACCTGCTAGCACCTGTGTCTCTCATTCATCACCCACGACCACAACGACCTTCGGAGCATAATGGCTGCTGGTCCACTTCACTTTCTGAACCTCGTACAAGTTTCTGTTTTGGTCTAACCTAACCCAGAGCCAAATAGGGAAGGGGATTTTAAAACGTAGCTACCACTTAGCCAGACTGATACAAAATAGAACCACTTTATCTTTGACTGGTCTCTTTGCTTTACCATCTTCACTCAAATAGTCATCAGCTCCTGTTGATTCTACATCTTAACATCTCTGGATTATAACCCCTTCTTTGCCATTGCCCTTCGTTAGTTGAAGCATTCATACATTTTATGCCTACATTACTGTATGCTGTGGTTTGGATATGGTTTGTCCCCACCAAAACTCATGTTAATATTTGATCCCCAATGTGGTGGTATTGGGGGTGGGGGATCTAGTGGGAGGAGTTTGTGTTATTGGGACAGATCTCTCTTAAATGGCGTGGTGTTTTTCTGGTGGTAGTGAATGAATTCTCACGCTCCTGAGACTGGATTAGTTCTTGTGGGAATGGATTAGTTCTGGAAGAGTGGGTTGTTATGAAGCCAGGACTTCCCTCAGCTTTTCTGTTCTTTGCATGTGTCACCTTCTCCTTTGACCTTGTCTACCACATTGTGATTCAGTGCAAAAGCCCTGGCTAGAAGCCAGGGCCGTGCCCTTGAACTTCTCAGCCTTCAGAACTGTGAGCTAAATAAACCTCCTTTCTTTATGAATTATCCAGTTTCAGGTATTCTGTTATAGCAACAAAAATGGACTAATAGCTTCCTGACTTGCAAGGCCATTAAGTCTGGCCATGTAGGTTGTGCACTGCACAATATCAGGGGTTGCCATTCACAGACCACAATTTAATAGCCCTCCCTAGAGTTGTACAGGATACAACATGCAGATATGTACATGGTGGTCCTATTTCAGATGTAGACCCTCCTTCCTCCCCACCCCAGTAATTCGGGCCATCCTTTAAAAAAGAAAACCGACCATGTCATTCTCCTGCTTAAAATCCTTCTTGGTCCGCCAATGTCCTTCAAGGTAAAGTTCAAATTCCTTAGCATAGCATAAAATCCATTCATAATTAGCAGATGAGCCTAGACTCTGGAATTGGAATTTCTAAGTTGGAATACTATCTTAGCCACTTGTAAAATATATTACCTTGTACAAGTGTTTTAATCTCACTGGGCTTCTGTTTATTTAGCTGTAAAATGGGGGAGGGGGTAAGAATAGTGCTTTCCTCATCAATTTTTGTTAGGATTCAGTGAAATATAAAGCACTTAATATAGTGGCTGGTACATGCTAAATTTTCAATAATAAATATGGAAATATTATTCTTCCCTCTATAGTGCAATCTCTTAGTACTGTCTATCCCCATCCCAACTCTATGCTTCAACTAAACCGAACTCCTTGTCATAGTGCTCCCCATGGTTATCCATCCTGCCTTTTTGCCTTTACACCTGAATACCTTTTGTTTCTTCCCCTGGCTAGAACCTGCTCATTCTGCAGGTCTCAATGACTCATTGTCACTTCTTCCTAGAAGACCTCTCAGCCTCAGTTAGTGGCTGCTCCCTTAGGCTGTCAGTCAATGCTTGATTGTATCACAATGAACACTGTTTTTCTGCTACCTGCCTAATTTCCCCCACTATATAAAGTATGGTCAGGGTTCTCCACAGACACAGAACCAATAGTGTGTGTGTGTGTATATATATATATATATATGGAGAGAGAGAGAGAAAGAGAGAGAGAGAGAGAGAGAGATTTATAATGGGGATTGGCTCATGTGATTATGGAGTCTGAGAAGGCCCATGATATGCCATCTGCAAGCTGGAGAATGAGGAAAGCCAGTGGTATAATTTAGCTCAAGGCCAAAGGTCTGAGAACCAGTGGGTTACTTGGTATAAGTTCCAGGGTCCAAAGGCCAGAGAACCAGGAACTCTGTCTGAGGGCAGGAGAAGATCGATATCGCAGCTCAAAGAGACATTTTTATTCTATCCAGGCCCTCACTGTATTGGATGATCCCTGCCTACATTGGTGAGGGCATCTTCTTTACTCAGCTTTCTGATTCAAATGCTAATCTCTTCTGAAAACACTCCTATAGACACATGCAGAAATAATGTTTTACCAGCTCTCTGGGCATCTCTTAACCCAGTCAAGTTGACACATAAAAATTAACCATCACAATTAGCTATGAACTACCTCCCCTACTAGACCATAAACTGTAGAACATACCAGGGCTGTCCGGAAAGTATCCAGCCATGTAATTGTTCTTGTTATGTTAACAATGGCTGAGTACTTTCTGGACAGCCCTCCTATTTTCTTTGAGGGTAGGAACTTTTTAAATTTATCTTTATTTATTTATCTTTATTTATCTTTGTATTCTTAGCTCCAAATGTGGCACAAAGTTCTTGATAATGTTTGTTAGCAAGTTCTTAAAAATGTTTATTGAATTAATGAATGGTAATGAATTATGATGGAGCTAACAGGCATTGGTATACTTACTGAGAAATGTAAAGACAATGCATAATACCAGGAATTTGAGAATTCTGAAATTTAACAATTTAGTAGATTTTAAAGTATAATTGTTTTTGTTAAGAATGGAAATTCTTTTAATAGAATGAATGCCTAAGGACATTTTTGTCAAGGCATTATTTACTAGGATTTGTTCAATATCCTTTAAGACCTCTTAAAAATATTATTGAATAATCCATAAGAAGTTCTTTAAGAATATTGTTTATAAACAGTTTTAATACTTAAAAATATAAAAGTGCTATCCATGGCAAATTCTGGATCAACATCCTGGCAACTATCTATAAATTATATAATGTCTATATGAGTTCAATCATTTTAACAGCGTACCTTCCCTCAGTCAGTAGTTTATTCCTGAAATTTCTGATAATGGACTTGTAATAAAGAGAACAAGTAATTACTCTCTGAGGTCTTTTTGTTTTTAACCTCTAAAATTTCATATTTCCATGTACTGAGTATGCTGGAAATAAAGTACATCTATAAAGGATTTTTTTTCACATTAGAAATTTCTGAATCAATAATCATTCAATTACTTAAAATTTGGAATAAAAATGCAAGAGTATAACTTAATATCAGAAGATATTAAATCTAAGCACTTCTGTGAGCTGTAGATATTGACCTTTTCTAAAAACTTGTCTCTTCTTCCAATATATTCTTCCATTGGTATAAGTAAAAAGTTTTAATAAATATGGAAATGATCACTCTTAGCACCAGTGTCATGTTTTGTTAGGCTTAATGATTATAACTGTCACCCAGTGCATCACAATTCTAAGTTTAAGAAGTGTGACTTGCTTAAATATTTTTGCATCTTACAAATGAATAAGAATAAATGAAAATCTCACTAGAGAAATGGACAAGGACTTTTCAAAGGAGTCAGTAAAGAAGAAATAAAAATGGCCAATAAATATATGAAAAAATTTTAATCTCACAAGTAAGGAAATGCAAACCAAAACAATAATGAGATAATATTTTAACCTATTACAATAGCAGAGTGTGAAGAAATGGGCACTTTCATCCATTGTTATTTGGAATGTAAATGTGTAGCTTTTCTCTGCAACTTGATAATATGTAGGAAATGGTTTAGAAATGTTTTTAGCATTGACTCTGGAATCCCACTTCTAGAAATTTGTTCTAAGAAAATAATAGGACAAATGCACAAAGTTGTAGATTAAAGGATATTTACTGCAGCCTGGTTTACAGAATGACACTGGCTGGGTAAGTTCTTTTGTCTGGCACTGTGTTTCTGTGGGGAAGGACAGCCACTTCTGTAATACTTCTGGGCCCTCTCCCACCACATAATTTTCTCCCAGGGAAAAGAAGTAACTTGTTTAGTTGATGAGTCAGGGATCCTCTTCCTCCGGTCCTCCATTTTGGGATCTGTCTGTCTGTAGAGAGCTTGTGCTTATGTGGGCTCATTGCCAAGTGGAGCTGTGATGGGGAAGGCCTCTCTACCCCTGGGGGGGGCCTGCAGTTTTCCCGCTTTGCCTGTGCCTGTGTGGAAAACTCTGTTTAATTCCAGGTACTGTGTTAGGACTGCATACTTGAGTCATGTCATCCATTTTGCTTTCATTTAAAAAAATGTATATATTTTTCCTTGTTCACAAATGACATGATCTTATATTTAGAAAACCCCAAAGACTTTTTGATATTTTGGTTTCCATCTGTCTGACTCTCCTCTACTACTCAGTTAGTATTGAACATGCCAAGAAGTAACAACAAAACAAAATTTGGATATCCCAAAACATGAGATTGATTAAAAATGTATGTTTATAAAACAATATGATGCAGTTATTCAAAATGATCCTATTGATGTATATGCTGATAAAGAAAAGTGGATTCTAACACAGCATCTGCATATGAACACATCTATATGTATAATCTGCTCTTTTCCTCTCTTATCCTCCCTTCTTTTCTCATCTATATTTTCTGAAGCATCTATAATACTTTTGTTAAAAGTAAAGTAAAATGGGTTAATTGCCTTTTTTCTTCTGCACAGGTGTTATTTGCAGCTGTTTGCTATGTTTATGGTGTCTGGTGTGGGCTTTGCCTTACTTACTCTTCTGTCTCTCAGGCAGTTTCCTTGGTGGAGGTAAGTAGGACCTTGGTCACAGGTAAGGCATCTAGAGTTGGATCAGCTCTTCCCAGCTGGACACCTCCTTTACATGGACACCACTCACAGGACAAGCCCTCTCATGATTTATGGATGCACCCCTACCTCACCTTCCCTGTAGAGCCTGACCTGGTCAGAAGGAAGCTCACCTGTGGGCCCAAAGAAGACAAGAATCATCTTGTTCCTCCACTGCCCCACTTGATCTCATTGTCTCCTTCCCAGGAGGCTGAAGCTGCTGTCTGAGGAGAGCCAGTGCCTCAGTCATCCTGGGGCTGTTGAGGGCTGGGAGAATTCTCCCAATCAAGAGAATAAAGTAGTAGATCATAACAAGGTCAGGGTGAGCTGGTGTACAGAGTAACCCCCAATTTATGGAGATGCCAAAAACATCATTATTTGCAATGGCTCCTGGGAAATGGAATTTTCCACAAATCTGAATTTTCTAGATGGCTAGCATTTACTACCTTAAGAGCCTAAACTATTTTTACCAATCATTTTTAACGAAAATCTTATTGAAGTGTTTTCAATTCATTTCAATAAACATTTAACATTTTCTTGATGACTCAGTCTTATCTTCATAAAGAATATTTTATTGTGCTATAGAGTGGTGATGTTCTCTGAGCTCATTGAACCATGGAGTTCTGAAGGACCACTCCCGGTTGCTGTATTTTCAAGGTCATGCCTGTGTTTTTTAGATTGTTGGCCTATTTCCCCTGCTGAAAATGTTCCATCTTGGAACCCGTGTATTCTGGTTCATTTGAAACCCTGCTGTATTGTGCAAGCATTTGGTTGGGAAAGGCTCTGATTAGATCAAGGTCCAGCATCTTGTGGCAGATATCTCTCTGCCACTGTGAGGCCATTTCCATTTGTTTCTGAGTTTGCTGCTGGGTTTTGGCCATAACTGTGGTTATGGTGGTCAGCAATCTGACCTCTGGTTGAACAGGCCATTCTTACAATAAGACTTCTATTCAGCTTTTAAACAAGCAAATTAAAATTCACATTTTCCTTTACAAACAGGCTTCCTTACAGATTAATGATCATTGACATTATAATTTTAGGAAATGTGGTTCAAACAAATGAAGTAACATTTTCTAATCCTGTTCACAATGAAATGTTGATGAAGTTTAGGATCTGTTCCTGAGGCTATAAGACTGGAAATCACAAGCTATTTCTAAGAGAACTCCAAGGGGACAATTGAATGAGTATGCATCCATTCATTTAATAACTCTTATTCAACTTAATTAAGAAATGGATTATTTTATTGGTTTTCCATTGCCTAAAGTGTAAAGCTCAATATCTTTAACATTGTACCAGTTAGCTTTTACTGCCTAAAAACACCCAAAACATAGTGGTTTAAAATAAAAAATGTTTTATTATGTTTCATGATTACATGGGTCAGGGAGAAGTTCTTTTGGTCTGGGTTGGCTGGGCTGGAGCTGGATGGTCTAAGTTGGCCTTGCTAACATGTCTGGGGTCTTAGCTGGGATGGCCGGGATGACTGGGGCCTCTCTCCACGAAGTATCATCATTCAGGGGGCTCACCTGAGTCTGTCACATGGTGGCAGAAGGGTTTCCAGCAGAGAGAGAGGGCAAATCTCAATGCATATGTACCTCTCAGATCTCTGTGTCACATTTGCTAATGTTCCATTGGCCAAAGCAAGTCACATTGGCTCGTGTCAATGTGGAGGGGGCTATGCAAGCGCATGGGTACAGGAAGGCATGATTCACGGGGGACGTTACCCCAGCCATCTACCACAGCACATTCCAAACTATCATTCTAATGCTGCAGTTCTCGAACTGTGGCTGAGGTGCCCTGGGATGTCAGGGTGAATTCACAGGGGGTTGTGGGATATTTTAAAATATTGAGGGAAGCATGGTTATACCTCAATTTAGTAAATTGAGTGGTGAAATTGAGATTTAAATCAAGGTGTGACTCCAAAACTCAGACTTGTTTCCACACTTCTGATTCAGATGTACTGAAGTCAAAGCTAAGTCTGAAAACGTAAACTCTGAAGTGAGATCTCTTTTAGAATATGCTTGTTTTCTTAAGCACACAGATAAAATAGTGCCCTATCATTAATAGGAATGATACTGTCCCCTAGAGGGCATTTTGGACAATGGGGGAATATTTTTTTGTTGTCTGAGAGGGTGCTGGAGGCATTTAGTGGGCTAAGGCTAGGGTTGCTAGTAAGTTGCAATTTGTAGGACAGTCCCACACAAGGAAGAGTTGTTCCATGTTTTGCATAATTTGAAGTCTTCTCCAGTCACTTAGATAAGTGGAAACTTCTTTATAATTATGAATCTAGAACTAATAACATATGCATTCACAGTATTTTTTGCATGCCTTCAAAATAGGCTGAATTTTCCATGACTACAACTACTGTATAAATTGATGGAAGAATATACTTGATTAGTTTGGAGTTTTATCAAGAGTTTTTTCCCTATTTAGGAAAATCACATTACCCAATAGCCATGTTGCTTTTGGCCTTCCAATCACCAATACAATGCACCTAAATTAGTCTGCATTTGTAGATGTCAAATTCCCACTAATTCTCTGTGTAGAGGCATTGAGTACTTCACTGTGTCTTCTGGTATAGTTGTGCCTGAGCTTCTTTGTATATACGTTATTTTATGATAAATTCCATTCTTTTCATTTCTTCCTTGTATTATAGGATATTACACTGTTTTGTTAAAAAATTACATGTGTAGGAAGGTTACAATTTTTTATGATGTCCATTTTAGGACAGTAAAGGGAGCCTTGAAAAATATTTGCTATCGAAAGGGGTGGGGTCTTGTATATTGAGAGCCACTGAGGTCAGAGACACAAGCGTTTGGCATCAGTGAAGAGCAGATTTCTTTTTGCAAGAAAACCTCAGAGGCGTTGACTTTCCCTGAAGTCCTGTTGGCTATGAGGGCAATATTCTTGGGCCCGATGTGGAAGAGTTATCAGAGCTTTCAAGAAACTATATTCTGTGTGTTAGCAGTCAAGATGCCTGAAATAATTTGCTCAAGGAATAAGGATTTTCAGATGACCTCCTTTCTTTCTTCTTTTTTTTTTAAGTTAATTTTTGTCCTCTTGGCTGGACAAAGCTGTGTTTTTCATTTGAGGGAACAACCTTGGCAGAAAAAAAGACAAAAACTCTTCTGATTTTTTTTTTTTTTTGTCTCTTGGGAGGTAAAATAAGAACTGTGTGAGACATGACATTGAAACTCAGAAGACTCCCTGTTACTAATTGCTGTGAGGAAGCTGGAACCCAGGGCTTTGGGCAAAATGTCCCAATCCGCTGAGTTTCCTGCAGATCCATTTTCCTTATGTAAACCCAGGACTCTGCCCTTTTTCTGGAAGAGGGTGTGTTACAACCTAATATTAACAATGTTACTTTTGCCAGTCAATTATAGGAGAAAAGCAGCACTTTACTTTGGCTTTGAGTTACATCTTTTAACCAGGGGATTGGTCCAACTCTAGAATGGTTGCTCTGCTTGATTTGACTTAGCCAACTTCTTAAAGAGAGGGAGTTTGTTGTTGTAGACACTTGGGGCCATTCCATGTAGAGATCCACATTATGGTCATTAGGGAAAATCCTGGATCTCTCCCCTACTTGCTCCAATGTCCCTTTGGGTTCTTGGATGCTTTCCAGGCACTTGCGTCTTAGTCGCCTCAGTCTGAGTGATTGGTAAAGCAGGATGGACAGAAGGGTGAGATGGGAAAGTGCCTGTGGATTTTCAGGCAGGATATCTACCTGTAGTATAGGCAGTGTAGTGTAATGTTTAACAGCCCAGTCTCTAGAACCAGACAGCCTGGATTTCAATCCTGGCTGTACAATTAATAGTTGTATGACTTAAACTCTCTGTGCCTCAGTTTCCTCATCTATAAAACAGGAATTATAATAATACCCAATCATTGGGCTGTTATGATGATTAAATGTATTAATATATATAAGTGAGAAGCGGGAAGGAAAAAAATCTTTCTGCTACACTTAGACATTTAAATAGAAGACTATTTTGTTTCCTTCTGTTTCCTAGTTGATGTTTTCTTATAAATTTGTAGAGCTTAATTGACTTCTTTAATTTTTTGGATGGTGGAACTAGGAGAACAACTGAATACATACAAAGTAGAAAGAGTCATTGGCTTTGGTTTTGATTTAGAGGTTGGGCTTGTTGAAGTCTGCACCCCAGGTGTACCCATTTTAGCCCAGACAAAGTAACGACTGATAGGAAATGACTGCGTTAGTGAAGTACCATTCATTCTGTTTATTCAAAAATATTTATTGAGTACCTGCAACGTTTCGAGCACTATGCTAAGCCCTTTGAATACCACTGTTGAAAAGACAAAATGAGGAAACAGATCATAAACAAATCCATAAAAAAGTAAACAAGATCATTTTGTGTGGTATAAATACTTTGAAGACTATAAAACCAAATGTATATGCTATCTAGTGATGGGCGAAGGAGGCCACTTTGGTGAGAGGGGTCAGAGAAGGTCTAATCACCGCTTGAACTGGGTGGTGAATATAAAGATCTGGGGGAAAACATCATGAGTACAGTAAACAGCAAGTGTAGACAGAGTCCAGTAGATGTAGAACTAACCAGGCTATTTATTTTCTCTTAAGTGAGCCTGGGCAGTGTGATGTAAAATTTGTACATTTTATCTAAGTTGTTGCGTTTAGGCATAGATTTTTTTTTTATAATAGTCTCTTATTGTTGTACTCTCTGTAGGGTCTATAGTGATGTCTTCTTTTTCATTCCTGATATTTTATAATTTTGTCTTCTCTTTTCTTTTCTTGATCAGTCTGGCTAGGAGTTTATCAATTTTATTGGTATTCTGAGAATCAACTTTTTGTTTTGTTGATTTTTAAAATCAATTTTCTGTTCTTAATTTTTATCGATTTCCTCTCTTCTCTTTATTCTTTCTTTCTTTCTGCCTGCTTTGAATTTGTTACTTTTCTCTAGTTTGTTAAGGTAGAGACTTTGATCATTAATATGAGAATTTTCTTATTTTCTAACATATTTAATATTCCAAATTTCCTTCTACATACCGTTTTAGCTGCATACTGCAAATTTTGATATTTGTGTTTTCATTTTCCTTCAATTCAAAATTCGTTATTGAAAGGCAGACACCTGGAAATGGGCATACTTATCCTTCTGCTAGGCATACCTTGTAGGGGTTTGAGTTAATCACAAGCTCCCACACTCTCCCTCCATCTTTCTGTCAAGGAGACAGGTAGAAGGATCTAATCAGGGCTCTGTGTCTTTTCCACAGAGGCTGCTGTTCCCCTCCTCAGGGCTGCACCACAAGAAAGTCTCTCTCAGGTCTCCCTCTGTGGTCCCAGCACTGTGAGGTCTGTGGAAAAGAGTCTGTAAGTTCCCCATTGTGTTTGTGCCTCCCAGGTTTTCTATATCATCTTATTGGCCACAGTATGCACCTAGCAATTTGTTAAAAATTTTAGTTGGATCCTTATTGGCTTATATAACATCCAGTATCTGTCTCAGGTAAGCAAGTTATTGCATCTCCTCTCTCCTTGAAGGCCCCTCTGTTTCCCTAAATTTTGGGATAGTTGGTTGCTGTTCTGCAACCTTAGCTTTCTGATGAGTTTAAGAAACATTGTGATTTTGTAGATTCTTCTTTTTCCTTTTTTGGCAATGCTTTTTCCAGCTTTCTAGGTCCTAAACGGAAGCTAGAAATCCCTTTAAACACATTCCAATCAGGCTCACCCCAGCCCCATTCTCCAAGTCTACTGAAAATGCTCTAGTTGAAGCCACCCATGGCCTCCACATGACTAAATCCAATAGTCTATTCTTAGTCTTCATCTTACTTAACCTGTCAGCAGCATTTGACACAGCGGATCTCACCCTCCTCCATGATATATTATTAATATGTTCTTTATTTGCCTTGTGTGATAGCACAATCTCTTAGTTTTTTTCCTACTTTACTTGTTTCTTCTCAGTCTTACTTTGCTGGCTCCTTCTTTTTTCTCTAAGCTCTTTGTTGTTGTCAAGCTCTCTTAGTCCTTGGTTCTCTTCTCTATCTACAATCACCCTTGGAGATCTCATCCAGTCACATGGTTTAAAATACCATCTATATGCCAATGACTCCCAAATTGTAATCCCCAGGCCAGCTCTCTCTCCCAACTTACGTTTAAAAGTGAACTCCTGGTTTTCCTTAATAAATCTGTTTCATCCTCAGCTTTCTTCTCAGTTGATGGCACTTTCATTCTTTTAGTTGGTCAGGCTAAAAACTTTGGAGGCAACCTTAACTTCTCTCTTTCATACTCTGCATCCAACCCATGAGCAAATCCTGCTGGCTCCACCTCCAAAATGTATCCAGAGTTTGACCTCCGCTATTCCTATTCTGGAACAGAACTCATTCATCTTTCCTTCGCGTTACTGCAATAGCCTCCATATTGGTTTTGCTGTGTCTCTACTAGCCATGTTATGGTCTATTCTCAACATGGCAGTCAGAGTGATTCTTTCACATTTGAAGTTATATATGTCACTTCTCTATTCAAAATCCCCTGAAGAGTCCCCATTTCACTCAGAGTAAAAGCCAATGGCTTCATGCTGCCTATGAGGCCTCGCATCATCTGGACCTTGCTACTCCTCTGAACTTGTTGTCTACTGCTTTCCCCTTTGCACACTCCTCTTCAGTCATACTGCTATGGTCTGAATCTGTTCCCCCAAATTCATATGTTAGAAACGTAATCCCCCATGCAAGAGCGTTGGGAGGTGGGGCTTAATGGGATGTGTTTAGGTCATGAGGGCAGTGCCTTCATGAATAAATTAATGCTGCTACAAAAGGAACTATGGGAGTGGGCTCACTCTCTTCTGCTCTTTTGCTGTATCACGACACAGTGATCATCCCCCTTTTCCCTTCCACCTTATGCCACGTGGGTATGCAGCAAGAAGGCCCTCACAAGATGCTGGCACCTTGATCTTGGATTTCTTAGCCTCCAGAATTGTGAGAAATAAATTTCTATTCTTTATAAATTACCCAAACTGTGATTTTTTTTTGTGTGTGTGGTTATGCTTTTTAGTAAAACACAAGAAGAGAGAAACAATTTTAAGACAGAATTTATAATCAAAGGGAAGCAGAACATAAAGATTTGGAAGCTCCTTAGCCTGGCTATGTGAAAAATAGAAAAGCGAGTTTAAGGGAGAAAACCAAGGATGTAGCAAAGTGGCCTTTTGATAAGGAGATTCGTATAGGTAGAAGGAAACCAAATGCTATTCATCAAGACAATGGAAGAATGACCCTGAAAGTATTTCAGAGATCTTTGAGGCTGTTACACTCATCACAGGCTTAGAGTGCTGGGGCCTTGAGGGCAGAATGGTTTGGAGGGAAGGGCCCAGGGCACCCATGAGACCTGGAGCTTGCTTCCCAGGGCCACTTCAAGCCTCTGCTCCCAGCATTCCAGCCCAGTATTCCTTGCAGTGGGCCCAGGTATGGCTCAGGCTGCTGCTCTGGAGGATGAAAGTGGTGAGCCTTGTAGACATCCATGTGGTGCTAACTCTGCAAGTGCACAGAGTGCAGGAGCTGTGGTGGCATAGTTACCTCACTGAGATTTCAAAGGACACCATGCACAGCCATGGGGGCCAGGCAGAGACCTGCCACAAGGGTGGAGTCCCCACTAGGGCAATGCCTAGTGGAGCTGTGGGAGTGGGGCCTGCCCCAAGATCCCACCAGTGTGCAACTCCAGCCCGAGAAAACCACAGGCATGGAACTTCAATGTGTGAGAGCTGAATAATGGGCTGGGCCCAGCAAACCCATGGAAGTCCGTTGTCTTAGTCTGTTTGGACTACTGTAATAGAATACAACAGACTGGATAATTTACAAAGAACAGAAATTTACTTATCACAATTCTGGAGGCTGGGAAGTCCAAGATCAAGGCAATGGCATCTAGTAAGGGACTTCTTGCTGTGTCCTCACATGGCAGAAAGTAGAAGGACAAGTGGAGGATCAGCACTGTGTCCTCACTTGGCAGAATAGCAGAAGAGAGAGAACCTGCTCTTGCCAGCCATTTTATTGTTTTTTTAAAATTTCTTTTCCTTTTTTTTTTTTATTTCTGTCAGATTTCTGTCAGAAAAGAGTGCCAGCCATTTTAATAACAGCATTAACCCACTCATAAGGACAGAGTCCTCATGATCTAATCACCTCTTAAAGGTTCCATCACTCAACACTGTTGCACTGGGAAGTAAGTTTCCAACACACGAACTTTAGGGGCACATTCAAACCATAGTGTTTCACCCTGGCTACTGAAATTCATTTTCTTCTCATATGCAAAATACATTAATTCCATCCCAATAGGTCCCAAAGACCTTAAACCCCTCCAGCATCAACTTAAAATTCTGAAGTCCAGAGTCTCATTTAAATCACTATATGGGTGAGACTCAAGGCAAATCGCACTCCAGATGTGAGCTTCTGAAATCAGACAGGTTATGTACTTCCAAAATACAATAGTGGGACAGGCATAGGATTGATATTCCTATTCCAAAAGGAACCAATAAGAAGGAAGAAAGGAGTAAGAGGTCCCAAGTAAGTTCAAAACCCAACAGTGCAAACAACATTAAATCTTAAGGCTCGAGAATAATCTGTGACTCCATGTCTTGCCTTCCAGATGCACTTGAGGTGGGAGCCTGGAACCCAAGGCCTCAGGCAGCCTGGCTCTCATGTTTTTGCTGGACATAGTCCATATTTTGGTTCTTATGTACTGAAGTCTCATGCCTGTGGCTTTCCCAGGCTGGTGTTGCACACTGGTGGCCCTACAGGTCTGGCTGAGGAGTTATTGAAGCGTTTTCCCAAATCTGGTATGCAAATTGAACAGGAGCTAAATTTTATTTCCTGAGCTTATTTTACTTTTAACAAGAAGAAAAGTTTTCCTCATGCCCTGTCATAATCCCTCCCTCTTACTCCTCTCTTTCTATCTACTCCCTGGCCTTTATCCCCAGGAATCACTGATCTGCTCTCTGTCAGTGTAGATTGGTTTGCATTTTTTAGACTTTTATATATATAAATGGAATCATACAGTATGATTAATGTCAGGTTTCAGTGTGAAATGTTGGTTCTTGGCATGCTCATGGCTGAAGAATGACCAGACACGCCAAAGTAAGGCAAGCATGAAAATGAGGTTTATTGATGAGAGAAAGACAGGATTATAGTGCAAGAGCAAGATATAGGTTTACAGAGCATGATACATACGCCACAGATAACAACTGGACCCATTGTCACAGCAAAGAGAGAGCATAAGGAAGGACGCAAAAAAAAAAAAAAAAGGGAGGGTTGGTTATGGTCTGCATCTTGTTTTGTAGTGCCCAGCTTGGGACCTCCCTCGTGGCTTGGATGTCACCATGGAACCAGTTTGATTGGACAGTTGGGAGCTGCATGACCTGAGTCTTATTGCCCATGCAGATATCCCATGAGCCTCTCTGAAAGCCCATGGGGGTGAATCTCAGCAGCACCCACTTTCATCCCTAGGAGACCTGGAAACTTTCACTATCTACCTAACAGTAATACTTTTTTGACTGACTACTATCACTCAGGATAATTATCTTGAGATTCATCCATATTATTGTATGTATAATAGTTTGTCCTTTTTATCGCTGAGTAGTATTCCGTTGCATGATTATTTCACATTTTGTTTATTCATTCACATGTTGGCAAACATTTGGGTTATTTCAGATTTTGGCCATTTGTAAGTAAAAGTACTATGAACATTTGTGTACAAGTCTTTGTACATATGGACATAGGCTTTCATTTCTCTTGAGTGAATAACTTGGAGTGGAATAGCTGGTTAGGTGTATGCCAAGCTTTTTAAAGAAAATGCCAAACCTTTTCCCAAAGTGATTGTACCATTTACAAAGAGCAGTATAGTATACAAGAGTTCCAGGTACTTCACATACTTGCCATCTCTTGGTTTGGTCAGTATTTTAATTTTTAGTTATTTAAGTATAGTAATATTTCACTGTTATTTTAATTTGCATTTCTCTCATGACTAATAATGTTGAGCATTTTTTCATGAGCTTACTTGCCATTCATATGTCTTCTTTCGTGAAGTTTCTGTTAAAATGTTTTGCCCCTTGTATTTTCATAGACTATTTATTTTCTTTCTTTCTTCTTCTTTTTTTTTAGAGATGAGGTCTCCCTGCATTGCCCAGGCTAATGTTGAGCTCCTGGCTTCAAAAGATCCTCCCACCTCAGCTTCTTGAGTAGCTGAGATTATAGGCAGGAGCATTCACGCCTGGCTTTCTTTTCTTATTATTGAGTTTAGAGAGTTTTTATATATTCCAGATACAAGATCTTTATCAGAGATGTGATTTCCAAATGTTTTCTCTCAGTCTTCTTTGATCTGTGGGTTATTTGAAAGTGTATTGTTTAGTTTTCAAATATTTGAGTATTTTCCAGCTGTCCTTCTGTTATTGATTTATAATTTTATTTCTTTGTGGTCAGAAAATATACTTTGTATGATTTGAATCCCTGTAAATTTATTGAAGCTTGTTTTATGGTCCAGGATATAGGCCATATCTTGATACCTTACACTTGAAAAGAACGTGTTTTCTGCTGTGGTTGGGTGGAGTGCTCTATAAATGTCAATTAGGACAAATTGGCTGGTAGTTGTATTAATTTCCTAGGGCTACTGTAACAAATTGCCACAAACTGGGTGGCTTAAAACAACAGAAATTTATTCTCTCACAGGTCTGGAGGCTAGAATTTCAAAATCAACATGATGACAGGGCTGTGCTCTTTCTGAAGGCTCCCGGGGAGGATCTTTCTTTGCTCTTTCTTAGCTTCTGGTGGTTGCTGGCAATCCTTACCTTGAAGATGCATCACTTCAATCTCTGTCTCCATTGTCAAGTGGCATTCTTCCTTTCTGTGTCCAAATTTCTCTCTTCTTGTAAGGACACCAGTCGCTGTATTAGGAACCCCCTTAATCCAGTATGACCTCATTTTAACTTGGTTACTTCCACAAAGAATGTATTTCCAAGTAAGGTCACATTTACAGGTACCAAGGATTAGGATTTGAACATATCTTTTTGGGGGACACAATTCAGGTCACAAGAGTGTTCCTTAAGTCTTCCATGTGGTTACTGATTTTTCTGTGTACTTGTTTTATCAGTTATGGAGAGAGGGATATTGAAAGCTGACTGAATTCATGGATCTGTTTATTTCTCCTTGTAGTTCTACCAGTTTGTTTCATGAATTGTGCTCGATTATTAATGTGTATAAACTTTGATGATTATTATGTCCTTTGAGGAACTGACAGATTTACCATTATGCAATGACATTCTTTGTCCCTGGTAATATTCTTTGCTCTGAATTATACTTTGTTTGATGTTAATACAGCCACTATAACTTTTTTTTTGATTAGTGTTAATGTTTTATACTTTCTCCTATCCTTTTATTTTTAACCCATTCATGTCTTTATATTTAAAGTGAGTTTCTAGTAGCCAGTGTATGAATGGATCTTGCTTTTTAATCAATATTTAAGTTCACTTATCTCTTATTCTGGAATGTCTTTCATGCTATTAATATCATCCAGTGTATTTTTCTTCTCAGACATTTCAGTTTTTCATTTCTAGAGTTCAATTTAGATATTTTAAAAAAGATCTCTCATATGTATACTTAGTATTAATATGTTCAGTCTTTACTTTTCCAACATATGGAATATAGTTATAAAAACTTTAAAAAATGTATTTGCTTACTAATTTTATCATGTGTGTCAGTTCTGTACCAGTTTTTATTTTTTCTCCTTCTTATAGGTTATACTTTCTACTTTTTTTTTTTGCATGCCAGGTAATTTTTGATTCAATGGCAGATGTTGTGACTTTTACCTTGCTAGGTACTAGATATTTTTGTATTCCTATAAATATTCTTGAACTTTGTTTTGGGATGTGGTTGAGTTACTTGGAAACATATTGATCCTGTGAGTCTTGCATTTCATCCTTGTTAGATAGGATCATGGTAGAGTTCAATGTAGGGCTAAATTTTCCCCCTTCCTGAGGCAAGACCCTGTGAGTACTATGGTGCCCTAGGAATTGAGTATTTTTTTTTTCAGCCTGGCTAGTGTAAACAGGCATGATTCCTGGACCTGTGTGAGCACCAGGTATTGTTATGTAATGGTTAATTTTATGTGTCAACATGACTGGGCCATTGTGCCCAGATATTTGTGCAAACATTATTCTGGATGTTTCTGTGAGAGTGTTTTCTTGGAAGATAATAACATTTAAATGAGTGGACTTTGAGTAAATTGGATTACCCTCCATATTATGAGTGGACCTCATCCAATCAGTAGAAAGCCTTAACAGAACAAAGACTGGCCTCCCCTGAGCAAGAAGAAATTCTGCCAGCAGGCAGCACTGGGACTCACACTGCAAGTCTTCCTGGGGTCTCCAACCTGCTGGCTTACCCTACAGATTTTAGACTCACCAAGCCTACACAATCATGTGAGCCAATTTCTTAAAATAAACATCTCATGCTATATGTACACATAGCCTGTCGGTTCTGTTTCTCTGGTGAACCCTAACAGTTACCTCTGATAATTTCTGGTGGCTCTTTTCTCAGCTTCAGAGACTGGGGAGTAATTGTTGGGCTCCCCTTGTTTGTTTCCTTCTTTCAGGGATCAGTGTCCCTCATTGCCTGATGTCCAGCATGTTGAAAACCATTATTTAATATATTTGTCTGGTTTTTTTAAGTTGCTTCAGGTGCGAGGGTAAATCTGGTCCCTATTACTCCATCTTGACCAGATGTTAAAGTGATTAGGTGTGTCTTCTTGTATCTTCTCTTACCAATCTGGCTTTCTCTCTTTCTGTGCTACATTTATAACTACTCATAGCTTTTACTTACTCATTATTTCAGTTTCTTTAAAACTGTGATTTTATTATTGTTTCTTTCATCTTTTAAAAAAGTGTTTTATGTTATTTGTAATTGACACATAATAATGTAGATATTTATGGGATGCAATGTGATGTTTTGATGTATACATTGTATAATGATGAAGTCAGGGTAATTACCAAACCCGACACCTCAAACTCATATTTCTGTGTGCATTGTGTTAGCATTAGTTCTTGTAGTCAATCTACAGATGAGGGCTAAGTGCCCTCTTCTGACTGGAGCTACCTGAATGTGGTGGAACAGGTTCATGCAATACAAAACAAGGCTAAATAAGCTTGTCCATCTGCAAGAAGGTCCTGGATGGTTTTTCTTAGAAGAGCCGTTGGACTTGACAGGCTCTGTGCAGAACAAAGCCTATTTTTATTTCACAGAAACAAAATAGATGAATAATTCAGTTCACCTTTGTTACATTTTATGTCCCTCTATCATGCTAGAATGTAAGCTTCCCAAGAGCAGAGACAGTGTGTTATTTTTCATTGCATTCTTATCATCTACTATAATGCCTGGTACTTACCATCTATTCTATTACCTAAGGAATAAATGAACAGATATGTTACATCCTCTGCTCCCAAGTGGTTTTATCACTGTTTTTCCTGTCCTAAACATAAATTAACAAAACCCTTCTGGTGGTTCTCAGGATTTCTTATTTTTCTTATAATTTACACCATTCTTGTTTTTTATGACTTTTTACATTGTGAATTCCACTTTAGAATATGATCATTTTGGGACTGCTCCTCCACCTAAAAGAAGTGAAGATAAGGTCATTTAGAGAGAGTTCTGAGAAGCCTTTATCCCTGATGCATTTATCCAAAGTGTGCTGGACTGTGTCTTTGCAGAACTTGTCAGATTGTTTTGGTCTCAATGTCCTTTCAGAGTATTGTTCTTTGCTGATTTATAGTTTCTAAGCAACATTGTTAGGCTTGTGGATTTCCATCTCCACTTAAAAATTGGTAAAAATTTGATGTGTGGGATAAATCTTAGCCTAAATTTTTCATAGTAGACATGAGTAGCCTGTGATTCCAAACACTTTGGCATAGTCTAAAAGAGTTAAAATAACATTTTGACAGGCAAGAACTGTGGGCATTGAGGATGTTATCCATTTAAATATTTTCTTAATTTTAATAATCATGACCCAAATCATGACCCATATTGTTTGCAAAGCATTTAGCACACAATCTGCCACAGAATGAGTGTTCAATAGATGCCAGCCATTATTATTTTTGTTAATAAAGTATTTTCCTTTACATCTTTCTTCTCTAGGTCTTTCTCTAACATGATTCTTTGATACAACATTATACGCAAATGTATGTTAACTGAAAAAGTCTGCGAAAGAGCAATTCATTTGTGCTTTTTATTTTGTGTACTAAGTTCCAATTTGGCCTGTTTTCTGGTATGAAGGCTGATGTCACTATTGCTATGGTTTGTGTTGCAGACCTTTCTTCTCACATTCTTTTTTTTTTTTGAGACAGAGTCTCGCTCTGTTGCCTGGGCTAAAGTGCCGTGGTGTCAGCCTAGCTCACAGCAACCTCAAACTCCTGGGCTCAAGCGATCCTCCTGTCTCAGCCTCCCTTATAGCTAAGACTGATACTGAGAGCCACCCCACCTGGCTAATTTTTTCTATTTTTAGTAGAGACAGGGTCTTGCTCTCGCTCAGACTGGTCTGGAACTCCTGACCTCAAGTGATCCTCCTGCCTCGGCCTCTCAGAGTGGTAGGATTACAGGCGTGAGCCCCCACACCCAGCCCCCTTCACATTCTTTATACTATCTACATCCAAAATCAGACCCATCTCTTTCGTTTGTGTCAACATGGTCAATCAGTTGCTATAGCTTCTTCAGGTGTTTATAGCCAAACCCTCCCTTTTTGCCAAGGGGATTACCAACAACAACAATCACTATAATAATAACAGCTAATATTTGTTGACTGCTTTCTCTAGGCCAGACTGTGTAGTACTTAACATCTATTATGTCACTTAATTAACACGATACATTTATGGAGTAGAAGTCAGTTTGTAAATTATGGTATTCAGTTAAGGTAATGCTGCTGGCATCCCCCAAATTTTGGTCAAGTCTTGTTTAAGTGCTTTAGCCATGTCATTGCTTTGCTGCTGGGTATCAACGCACAGATATGCTGGGCCTGGGGTTGGACATGGGTGGGAGGCAGTGCGTCAATTCTCAGGCCAGAGAATGAACAAGCAACACAAGCGAAAGTGGATTCGTTTTCTGTTGCTGCTATAACAAATTACCAAAAATTTAGTGGCTTAAAACAGCACAGATTTATTATCTTACTATTTAACGCCAAATTTTTGGAGATAATAGTATTAAAATTATAAATGAAACAAGGATGCTTACTAATTACCATTTTTAAATTTAACATTATTCTAGAAGTTATGGATAATGTAATAAGACATGAAACAAAAATTATGCTGAAAAACATGATATTATTATATTCGGAAGGTATTGCATACTCAGAAATTTCAAGAGAAATAAGGTGTAAACAATTAGGATTAGAGAGTGAAAGTTTAATAAAGTGGCTAGACATACCTATTAAAAATTAGACAAAAAAATGTAATAGAAGAAAGCATCCCACTCATAAGAACTTTAGAAGACGTAAAAACATCTTAAGGAATAAGTGGAACTTGCATGAAATATATTAAAAACTCTTCTGAGAAAAATTAAAGAAGAACAATAATTAAGGGATACATATTATTCCTTGACTGTAGTACTAAAAACTTTGAAGATATAAATGATTCCAAATTAATTAATTTATGGGTTTATCATAATTTAAATTTAAAAAACAATTGAATTTTTTGAGGAATCTAAAAAAACTGAGTTAACAATTCACTTGGGAGACTAAATGAAAAAGCTGATAAATTATGAAAAGAAAAACTAAGGTGTTATCTTCTAAGAAGATAATTAATTTCATATATTGTGAAATTAATTATAATTTATTATAATTATTTCATAATCTATTAATCATAGATTAATTTCATATAATATGAAATTACATTAACAAAAAGATATATTATAGGTCCTGGAATGGATAGATCAATGGAATTTAACTTTAAACTGAAACTTTAAATTCCAGAAAATAGGAATTTAGTTTATGATAAATGATAGCTTACAAGTCAATTTGAAAAGGAAGAATTATTAATTAAAAGATTTCAAAATAGTGGATTCTTTTAATTTGACAATTAGATCATAGTTTATGCTAAAAAAATCTTTTGGTTGTATGAGTCAGGGTAAAGCAATGTAGGCTGCTATAGTAAACCATCTCCAAATCTCAGTGGCCCAACATTATAAAGATTTATTTTTAGCAAGCATCACAATCCAATGCAGGTTGACTGGTTCTCCTCCAAGGAGTGACTCAGTGGATCTGGGTTCCTTCCATTGTGTGGCTCTAGCATCTTGGAGTCTTTAACTTCTGGGAACACAGACAGGAACACAGAAGAGCAAGAACACAGTGGAGAGAGAACATGGAATATTTTGTGGGACATTTTACTGACAGGAATGGATGTACTGTTCTTCACTTCTGCCCATATTTCACTGGTCAGAACTCAGCCATGGGACCCTGTCCTTAACTGAAGGAGAGAGCATGGAATGTAGATTTTCTGTGTTTTCGGGGAGAGGAGATGAGATTGGTGAACATCTAGCCAGTCTGCCACAACAGTTTATTACTGCTCAGCTAGAACACGTAAACCTTTAAGGAACAAATAGAGATCTTACTGTTTGGATCTTACCAACCGTCTTCATAGGCTTATATCTTACCAACCTTCTTTATAGGTTTATTTTTCTTCTCTTACACCCTCCCTCAATTTATTTCTCACATATCAACAAAATGAGCTATGTGTTGCTCCCTGAATAATTTTTCATGTCTGTGGGGTTTTAGACTGTGTCAACTTAGCTAAACTGGAGCTACACATCTCAGAATCAACCTCCCTGTATGATTCTGCATTAGGGTTGGCCACAAGAGAAATTGGTGCGAGATTTGAAGGTGCAAGTAAAGCAGCAGGCATCATGCCCAGGAGGGAAGTGCAGGGTCTGGGCCTGGCCTGGCAGGTGTGGGGCAGCCACTGGACCCACAGCTCCTCCTGCTCTTGCCAGATTTCCTCCTTAATGTCTCTGAGTCCTCAGCCAGGAATAAGTGCAATCTGTGGTGAAG
>VBSM01000529.1:57863866-57891213 GCA_008086735.1 Cheirogaleus medius
TGGGCTAATATAGTTAATACAATAAGATAAGAAAGAAAATTTCACTCTAAAACCCAGAAATGTAATATAAATTAAAAATGATTTAAAAAATTTTAAAAAGAACTGAGCCAAGATTAAAAGAAATAAATGAAAATCCTCATATGTAAGAAATGTAGTAGAAACTCAAAGCCAGAAGGGCAAGGTGAGGCTAAGGTAGACCTTGGGGATGGTGACGCCAGATAAAGCCCTTTTTGGCTGGGATCTGGGATTCTAATGCTTACACAAAGTCAGAAGGTGAGGTCTCAGGACTGTGCAAGGTAGGGAACTAGGTCTGAGACCACTGCATAGAGCAAGAAGCTTCATAGGATGGGCCATCCCACAGAGGGACTAGACCAGTGTGGCTCACTGGCCTAGGAAAGGTGGGGGTAGCATCCTGCCTTATCACTCTTGTGGAATGCCAAGCTGAAAAATTAATATATACACTGATCTAGAAACTGAATTACAGCAGAGAAAAATGGGAAATTGTTCTATAGAGATGACCAGAGGTCATACATGGGACTCTCTGCTCCAGATAAAAAATTGCAAATCACATGAGGAAAGAAATCACCATGAGGAGGAGTCATCAGATACAACTAACAAGAAAATTAATACCATAGGAACTGGAGACAATAGAATAATCTAAAATGTACTTTGTAATTAGTATATTTAATATTTTGAAGGATTTAAAAAGCCCAAAGGTGAAGCCCATAGGAAAAGAACAGGAGAGTATAAAAAATGAACCAGGAGATAAGAAAAAGAATCAAGCAGAACTTCTGCAAATAAAAGATAAAAAATAGAGATATTGAAATAACCCAATAGTTAGGTCAAATAGTACATTAAACATAGTTGAATATAACATCAGTAAATTGGAAGATTGATTTGAGAAAATCACTCAGAATGTAGTGTGTAGAGAAGAGATGAAAAATCTGAGAAAGATTGGACTGAAAAGTTACTTCATGTATCTGATAGGATCAAGAAGAACAGAATCAAGAGAATGAGGATGAGGTAATATCTGAAGCAAAATGACCATTTTAATTTTCCAGAATTAAAAATTTATAAATATTTAGATTAAAGGAAACTATCTAGTCTGGATTGAGATAAATAAAGCCAAATCTATATCTAGAAACATCATGGAGAGTTTATAGATCAAAGACAAAGAAAAATCTAAAAGTCTTATAGAGAGAAGAGACAGAGGACTTATTAAAAAAGTCAGTTAAACTGATGGTGATTCTCATCAGCATTAATTAATGTCAGAAGAAAATGAAATATTATCTTCAAAATGCTGAGGGGAAACAACAGATGCTAACCTAGGAGTCTGTACATTCAGCTAAACTGTAATTTAATGAGTTGGGAGAATGCCTATCTCAAAAATTTGATCCATAAAGTAAATTAAAATTCTTTCATTTCGTGGTTTCAGCCAGAGATTTGTTTAGCTGGGGAGTACTGACAAGGATTAGGGGTGGCTTTCTAATGGCTTTTGTTTCTTAGTTGTTTTTTATTTATTGGTAAACCCAGGGGCATAGGATGAAGGTAAGGAGACGAACATAAGGTCATTGCCACTATTCTGCACAACAGTGCAAGTTGCTTTCTCTGTTGTGGGCAGGGACAGACAGGGGTGCAGATTATATATAACACACATAACATTAGCGTTATTTTGTGGAGATTTGGGCTGTACTTACCCTGAGGCTTACAATTTGTCATTGGGAGGTGAATATATCTGTGTCTGAGCCGGTAGTTAACCACTGGATGGTCAGGAAGCACAAGGAAGCACAACTGCCTTTCACAGTGGTGGGGAGATCTCCAAAAAATCAGATGAGAGACTGCTAGAGCCTACCTGAGCTGCCTTGAAATAGTCCTGAGTGATGATATTCTACTTTGAATAACTCAGGTTTAGGGAAATGTTCACTTGAGTGATTACTGTGCCCCACAGACAACACAGAGCTGGAGGGATGTGGGGAATTGGACAATATACTCTAGAGTCTGGCCAATTCCCGCTGGGTAGAGAGTGAGGTTATTTCTAAGGGGAGGTGGAGAGCCCACTGCTGGAGGTTTGGTGAAGACGGGGGAACAAGATTAGGAACAGGGATGTGACCAGCAGGACACAGTTGTGAAGAGTTTTAACTTCTTAATGCTTTCCCCATGGATTTTAATGACAACCTTATCTAGCATAGGGTTAAGAACATCCACTCCCACTTTTCAATTTTGTTTGGCTCCATCTAACCTGTTAGTAAAGACTGATCTATCAGCGCAGTGGAGAACGAAGGGATGGGAGCAATACAAGGATGTGTGGCCTGCCCCACCGTCCTCTCTGCTGAGACCCACTGGAAGTAGTAGCATCCTATCAAGGGGCCTGTGACTCAGCAGGGCCTGCAGGGGGCTTAGAGCAGATGGGAGGGGAGTGCACAGCGCAGCAGGAGCAGCTGCTGAGTGGACAGTTCTGCCCATGAGTGCACCCCCATTTTCCTGAATGGAGGAAAGTGGCCCTGAATGGCCATTAGACTCTTGTTTTTGAGACAGAGTCTCACTCTGTTGCCCAGGCTAGAGTGCTGTGGCATCAGCCTAGCTCACAGCAACCTCAAACTCCTGGGCTCAAGCGATCCTTCTGCCTCAGCCTCCTGAGTAGCTGGGACTACAGGCATGCGCCACCATGCCTGGCTAATTTTTTCTGTATATTTTTAGTTGGCCAATTAATTTGTTTGTATTTTTAGTAGAGATGGGATCTTGCTCTTGCTCAGGCTGGTTTCGAACTCCTGACCTTGAGCCATCTACCCGCCTCGGCCTCCCAGAGTGCTAGGATTACAGGCGTGAGCCACCGTGCCTGGCTTAGACTCTTAAAATGGCAAACTTTTTACTTTTTGGAAAAATGTAAAAAAACCCAAAACACCCGCCTCATAATCTTATCACATTAATGTAACTTTTCTGGTATTTGCATGCTACCTTCCAGTTCTAGCCCACTTGTGCGTGTATACCTAATAAAGACGTCATCATATTTTTCATGCCATTTTGCATTTTATGTGACCTAGGTTTGGATTTTAGCTGTATTAGTCAGGAGTAGTGTGGCACTGGGAAAATTATATAACCTCTCTGAGCCTCTGTTTCCTTTTGTGTAGAATAGTAAAATGGGAATAATAAAAGCTTCCTCAAAATATTTTATTGAGCGGCTCAGTGCTGGGGATAGGAAGGTGAGCACATGCTGACCTGGTCCTGGTCGCATGGGCTCACAGCCGTGTTGGGAGCAGGGGCTACAGAAAATAACTTACCTGCACAACTTGGACGAGTGCTCCAGAGTAGAGGCACGTGGTCCTCTGCAAGCCTGAATGAGATGAGATATAGGGACTTGACTGAGTTAGTCGATCAGGGTGTCTTCCCTGATGTAGAGAAGTGTTGAAAGCTGAAGGATAAGGAAGAGTTAGACAAAGAGGTGAAGAAGAATGTTCTGGCCCAGAGAACAGCATGTGTGAAGGACCTGTGGGAGGAGGGAGCGTGCACAGCCCCGGTGGCTCTGAGGTCAGTGTGGTTGCACGGTAGGGAGAGCACATGTGAGCCAGAAAGCACTACGAGCCAGGAAAGAACATAGCTTTGGAGAGTGCATCGAGGGAGCCAGGATGGGTGCAGGTAGACCCCTGGGAGCTACTGCAGTCCTCTCTAGCCAGGAAAGGATGGTGGCCATGGTGGAAACAGGGGGATGGAGAACAGTGAAGGGATTCCAAAGACATTTAGGTAGTAAGAGCTCAGGAGTCCGTCAGGGGCTGGATAAAAGGGATGAGGGACAGCAGTTTCATGAAATCCTCTTGAGGGTGCATCAGATGGTTCTAAAACAGGAAACAATGCAACAAAAAATGGCAGATGTGGTTGTACAACCTAAACTATACTACAAATAAAGTTTCCTATGAAGAAGGTAACTTTGGAAAAGGGTGAACTGAACATGGACAGATATACATTTTCTGATATTGTTGCAAAAGTAATTACAAAAACACATTAAGCCTCAGCTTCAGAATACGTAGAGCACCACTAAAAAAGTTGCATGTGCATTAAAGTCAGTTATCATTATCAGAATTATTAAGACTTTTATCAAAGAAGGTAATTGGTAAAAATGAAGTAAGGTTTAATTTTAAATAAAATCCACCTTAATTGAAGCTCACTGAGCAGTACTAGAAAGGGATGGCTTGTATGTTTATTTATTTAGAGACAGAATCTCGTGCTGTTGCTCGGGCTAGAGTGCTGTGGTGTCAGCCTAGCTCACAGCAACCTCAAACTCCTGGGCTCAACCAATCCTCCTGCCTCAGCCTCCTGAATAGCTGGGACTACAGGCACATGCCACCACACCTGGTTGGATGGTTTGTTTAGAGTCAGTAACAATGTCATGGAAAATGTGTTTAGGGTTTTTTTTTTTTCGATTGAGGACTTACTTGGTAAAGGATATAAGGATATTATATATTTTGACTCAATTTGATTCACTTAGCAAATATTTTTGAGCTCCCACTAACTGCTAAACACTGTGCTAGATCTTGGATAAACAGTGATGAACAAAATAGCAAGGTTCCTAGCCTCATGGAGCTTGCATGGGAGAGAGCTAAACAAATAAACTCATCTTTATAAAGAGTGGCCAGTGCTTAGAAGGAAAAGAGAAGGATGTAGCAGGAGGGAATAGCGTGGGAGACTGGCTTGGCAGTTCATGGTTGGGGAAGGCCTCTCCGTGGAAGTGACACACTTAGGCTGGGACCTGAGGGATAAGGAGGCAGCCAAGCAAGGGATGTGTTGGGGAGACTGAAGCAGATGGAGTGAAGGGTTTGACATGGGAAAGTGCTGGCATGTTTAATGAATGCAATGGTCCATAATGTTTGAATGAGTTGACATTTTTCTTTAATGGCTTGCAATAAATCAAGGAAGTCAGATGGTTGGGGAGGGGAATTGGAGGAGAGGAGGAGAATCATAGGTAACTTGAAGCTAGATTAAGGAGCACAGATTTATATATTAAAACTCCAGCTCTTTCTCAAACATCATCTACCCCCCATGTAAATTTTGTTTGCACTATTATCTGTCATTTGATCAAGGAAATAGTTAAATACTTTCTCTAGGTAAGTAGTAGAAGATTATCTGCAAGTGAAAATACTTTCTCTGATTAATCTTGTTCCGTTATCTGATCATAGGAGAACATTTTGTGTTGCACAGTTATTTGCATGCTAGTCACTTCTGGCCCAGGTTATTTAATATTTACAACAACTAATGAGACAGTTTGTGTGCTTGAAAAAGCAGGGTGGTAAAAAGATTACAACTTTATAATTAACTCTTGGTTTTTGTGTAGCATTCTCTGTTCACATAGTGTTATATGTATTTAAAAACATATGTCAAAAAAAATAAAAACATATGTCAGAGATTTTTATTTATGAAGGGCTGTCTGATTTTCCTAATTATTTTGAATCTTACTATGATTCATTAAAAAGTTGCACCATCTTTCAACCAGAGTTACAACACTTTGCATTGCTACGTCTGTCTTAACTGTTATCAAATTCCTTTGACCAAAAGATTTTTTTTTCATATTTTCCAAGCCTTACCCTTTGCTTAGCCTTGGTGTCTTCTATCTTGAAGATATGTTTTTCGTTGTTTCAAGTGTGTTAGGTATACTTGGTAGAGGCCAATTTCAGGACCACTGTAGTATGGCTTAGTGGAATAGTGGAAATAACATTGACATTGGAATTAGACAGACCTGGGTGTGAATTCCAGCCCTACTGTTTACTTAGCTATGTCATCTTTGGTTAGTTACATAAATTTTAAATCTTAGCTTTCTCATCTTTAAAATGGGGACAAAAGGGAGGAGGAGGGAATGGGTAAATTCATGCCTAACAGGTACAATGACACTAACTTTGACTCAAACTATATAAAGGCAATTCATGTACAAAATGTTTGTATCCCCATAATATTCTGATAATAAAAAAAATGGAGACAATAATCTGTTCCTCTCAGCATTGGCAGGATTAAGTGAGATGATACATGTAAAGCATAGCGTAGTGCCTGCTACTTGCTGGGTGCTCGGTGGTGTATGTGGTCTTTGGCGGATCAGATAGCATTTCTTACATTTGAAATACAATTATTTCAAATAGTAGAAAAAGATTTGCACTATTTTATCTTGTCCCTTTGTGTCCAAGGACACTGATTTATTTCTCACTTGGGATAGAGGAAAGGGTTCCTGGGTGGAGCAAGACCGGCTGTGGCCAGGAGGGAGGAGCAGAATGTCACACTACCTTGATCAGAAGGCTCTGCAGCTGGGGTGGGCTGCTAATGGAAGCCCAGGCCAGTGTTTAAGCAAAAGGCCCCAACCTTGGGGGAAGAAAGTATGTTTGGAGCCTAAATTAAAAAGCACAATCCAGGGCTATACACAGGAAGCCAGGTTATTCCTTCAAAAAACATGGACTGGGAAGCTTCCATGTGCCAGGCACCATGGGTTTACCAAAGTGGGGCACAGTGCCCCAGGGAGTCTATAATCTAGAGAAAGAGCCCCATAATTATGATACAGTGTGGTAAGTGCTATCACAGTGGTGCTAAGCAGGGAAAGGGTGAAGGGATCTGAGAGTGAAGGAGAGATAGTCATTTTATAAATTCTGGGAGAGGGATGAGAAGCAAAGGGTTCCAGAAAGCCACACCTGAGCCAGGAATGAAATGAAATGTTTAACAATAGGAAGGTAAATTGTAGGTTAAATGGCAAACATGTGTTATGAATCTCTCTTGTTTCTGGTACTCAAAGGGGGTAAGAAACAAAGCAAGGATGGTAATGAAATTGATTCTGATAATACCTATGGGATGCTCTGTGAAGAGCCAGACACTGCCCAAAGAACAGAGGGATGCTGCTTGACCCGTCAGGAACTGAAACTTTGACCTTGCTTTCATTGACTTGAAGCAGAAATTATTTAAACGATGTTAGTTTAAATAATAGTTCATAATAGTTCTTATGAAACTTCTTTTTTTTTAATTTTATTTTTTGGGGGGTCTCTGTCACTCAAGCTAGAGTGCAATGGTATGATCATAGCTCACTGAGGCTCAAGTGATCCTCCTGCTTCAGCCTCCTGAGTAGCTGGGACTACAGGGTTTTAATTTTTTTAGCGATATGGTCTTGCTATGTCGCCCAGGCTGGTCTCAAACTCCTGGCCTCAAGTGATCCTCCCGCCTCAGCCTCCCCAGTTGCTGGGATTACAAGTGCAAGCCACCATGCTTGTGCAGTTTTTATGATTTCGAACTCCTGACCTTGAGTGATCCACCCACCTCAGTCTCCCAGAGTGCTAGGATTATAGGCGTGAGCCACCGTGCCCGGTCTGTACAGTTTTAATGAAACTTCTGTTGGTTGTAACTGAGAGCAGGATAAGATTTACCTACAGAATAATCAAAATTTTTGCTGACTTTATGGGATAGGAGGAATGGCAGTGAACTACTTCTTAACTCTGGAAATTCTAGTGCACTGGTGTATTTGGGAACATTTTTGGAACTTGGCTAAGTAAATATTCCAAATCTTAACCAGAAATCTCCTCATCAAAGATTTTTTTCATGGTTGGGGTGTACTCAGAGATAGAGTAAATTGGTTTATTCTGTTCCCCTTGCCTGGCAATGTCTGGCTATACACGTGTAACACGAATGTGCCCTCTGGATGTTGGTGTACAAGAAGGTACATAGCTCCTCTGTGAGAGCTGGAAGATCAGTCATTAGTTCAGTTCTGGTTATTGTCATCCTATTCACTTTTTCTTTAAAATGCACTCTTAGGAGACCCATCTCTGTGATTGTCTGGGGGAAGATACAGCTGAAAGAGTAATAGTATTTACCAGAAACTTAGAGGTATTTGCCATCTCTGCAGCCAAGGTTTGTCAGGTTGATTTCCTACTAAGAATTCACTTGAGAATAAGCAGTAACACTAACTTGTGCTTACATTATGATTTCAGAATAACTGCATTCCAAAATGTTCTCAAGTATCGTAATTCTGGGAAAGTGAGGATTTATACAGGAAATACTTTATCTACTTCTTACTACAGTCTGTTTCTGTAGTCCCTACAGTCCCCCATTCCTACACTTTATAGACACAGCTATTTAAGTCAATAAAAATCTGGAAATTATTTGCAAAGTGAGGTAGAAGGTACTCACTAGTTGAATTATTAAAGTCTGTAAATGTAATTTTAAACCCATCAGGGGATTTAAAAATCACCATTTGGGTATATCTCGCCTTTCTGACTGTTGCATAGACAACTCTGTTATCTGGCTTGTAGTCTTAAGCCACTAAGTTTTAGTGTGATTTGTTATACAGCAAGAGATAACTGAAACAATGGATCAAATAGCACCTCATTCACATTCACGATGGGTAGCTGGGGTCTCGTTCAAGCATTTTATTTCAGTTAGGTCCACTAGCAAACCAGGAGTTGTTTCTTAAAAGGTGAAAGTTATCAGCAGAGAAGGACCCCAGGGGTCTTTGCTGTGATTCTTTTATTACGGCTTGCCAAAGACTCCAAACCACATCTGTTTATCACAGACACTTGGACTTCCCCTGGCTTTACTGGTCACAAGGGTGGCGTGCATCCAAGCTCAGACCTCCTGCAGAGAGTTTTGTAGCTCTGGCCCCACTCAAAACTAGCAGCGTTAAGACTATTCTGTAAATGGGTCAGAGCAGCACAACCAAATCTGGGATCAGTTGCCTCCAATACCCAAAACAATGCTGAATTGCTTTCCAGGGCTTATAATTTATGCCCCCACTGGCAGTTTATGAGAACCCCCAGCCCTTCCCATCCTTGCCTGTGTTGGCTGTTACATCTTTTAATGTTTGCCAATCTGTCGGGTGTAAAATAAAATCCCATTGTGTTGTTCATGCATTTTGCTGATTACTGATGAGGTTGAACATCTTTTAATATATTTATTGGCAATTTTTGTTTCCTTTTGTTTGAAACATCTGTTTCTGAATTTTACCCTTCTTTCTGTTGGATTGTTTGTCTTTCTTATAGCTTTTTTGATGTTATTTATATATTTTGGGTAGAATCTTCATTTACTTTCTTTTGGCTAGAAAAAATAAAATGATGAGTTTACAGTGAAGAAGCTTCTCTTGTCAAGGAATCTTCTGGGCATCTTCCTGGCTGCTACTTCCCTTCTCCATGTACTTCTTGCCTCATCAAAGGATTAGTGAACCTTTTCCAGGTCTTTGTCGCCTCACTTTTGGCCCCATGTATTGCTTGAAGAGTGGGGTTTGGGGGTGGGTGAAGGGGAGACAAGAGTGTAGGGGAGGAAACACAGCTTGATTCCTGGAATCTTCCTGTTTTTATTTGTCCAGTCACTGTTTCAATCATGGCCTTGGAGTTGTGTCCCTTCCCTTGAGTGCTCCCAGTTCTTGAAGTTTGTTTGGTATTCATTTTGTTAGGTTTGGAGTGGGCAGGGGTCTGTGTTCTGGCTTTATTCTGCCATTTTGCCCTGAAAGTCTCTGGGGCTACTTTTTAAGGCTGCCCTTGATGTTAATTTTAAATTGATTTCCACAAGGTAACTACGCTGGAGAGAGAAGATTCCTTTTACTCTTGGCTCTGTGTTTCTGTGATGTGGCCCTGCCTGTTGATGCAAAACTCCAGTGGAAGATGTGGGGGCGGAAATGGATTTCACATCCCAAACTTGACCATATAAAAACGAAACCTCTCCCTCCTCCCATAACAAAAATTTTTATCTTGAACTTCTATTCTGTCTGAGACAGAAATCTTAATCCAACCACTTAGAAATAAACTCAGGCACTTCTGATATTTTTCTTACATATTTCAGGTTTAAACTCCGTTAAGTTTAGGGTTTTTAACACTATCCTCCCAATTTTCTTGTTTCTGGGGTTGCTGCTAAGCTTGGCTTGGGGAAAGATACAAATGCCACCTCAAATAGGTGGGAGATTTCTGTGTCTTCATTGACAGTGTCGTCTCTGTTGCTATATCCTTCGAAAGTGCGCATCTTGCTGAGCCTTGCGTGTCTCCATCCAAGCTGGTATCCACAGAGTCCCATCTTGTCCCTAGCCTCATGGTCTCATCTCTGCATTCTTTTTTTTAAATTTCAGCATATTATGGGGGCACAAATGTTTAGATTACTTGTGTTGCCTTTCCTCATCATCCGCCCCGGAGTCAGAGCTTCAAGCTTGCCCATCCCTGAGATGGTGCGCATCCCATTCATTATGTATGTATGTATATACCCATCCCCTCCTCCCCACTCCCATCTGCCCGATAAATGTTATTCCTATATGTCCACTTAGGTGTTGATCAGTTAATACCAATTTGCTCATGAGTACATGTGATGCTTGTTTTTCCATTCTTGGGATGCTTCACTTAGTTAGAATGGGTTCCAGCTCTATCCAGGAAAATACAAGAGGTGCTATATCACCATTGTTTCTTATAGCTGAAATTCTTATTCCTGGTTGTGTGTATTAGTTTTCTATGGCTGCCTGACAAATGACCACAAACCCAGTGGCTTAAAAAAAACCAAAAAACCCACTCATATATTATCTGACAATTTTTATGGGTCAGAAGTCCAGGCACTGTTGAGCTGGGTCCACCGCTCAGTATCTTACAAGGCTGGAATCAAGGGGTCTCCAGGCTGTGATCTCACCTGGAGGTTCTGGGAAAGCATCTGCCTCTAAGCTCATTTGGGCTGTTGGCAGAATTTATTTCCTATATTTGTAGGACTGAGATTCTCACTTTCTTGCTAGCTGTTGGTCAGGAGCCACTCTCGGCTCCTAGGACTGGGCCTTGCCGGGTGGCCTCTCACAACACAGCCATTGGCTCACTCAAGGCCAGCAGAAGAATCTTTCTCATTTCCAATTTCAAGGCTCCCTTGATTAGGTCACAGCCACCCTAGATAATCTCCTTTTTGATTAACTCAAGTCAACTCATTAGGCACTTTAATCATGTCATCAAATGCCTTTTACCTTTGCCATATAAGATAGCCTAATCGCCGTTGTAAAATCTTATGTTTGAAAGTCCTGACACACTTGAGGGCTGACCCCAAGGGGCTGGGAATCTTAGGAATATCTCAGAACTCTGCCAACCCCGCTGTGGGACACTTGGAGTTCTAGTTCTCTCTCTCTCTGCTAATTTCTGTGTCTCCCTTGGGGCCTGGGGCATGGCAATTTCAGACGCTCTGCTGTGCCACTCAAGAACAGAGAGAAAAGTCAGGGCTCTTTCCAGCCCTGCCTGCGGTCTACCTTTCCTCTCTGTGGCAGAGGAACTTGCAGGGCTGAGGGCCTTCTCACAGGGGCCTGTCTCATGTCCTTAGGCTGACAGGGACAACCACCTCCCTTTCATGCTATAAGTCCCTGGTAGGGTTGGGCAAAGAACAGGACTCATCTTTTGTTTTTCTCCAAACTCTTGTTACCTCCTCTAATCTATAAAGGTCTTTTTTGCTCTTCCTATTGTGGGGTGGAGGAGGGATAGAAGGGTTGGCTAGTTAAAAAGTCTTCCAAATTTATTGCCTATTCTGGGTCCTTGGCTCTGGAAGCTTAAAAGCTAAAAATTAACTTCTTTTGTTTCTATTTGCATTTCAAGTATGGCCTGGCTTTTTTGAGGGTAGCAGATTCCAGGATTAGTTTAAAGTGGGCATGGGGGCTACAGGGATTGCAAGGCTGTCTCACATCTCCCCTCACCTGTTTTTTATGGGTTAATACTTTATATACCACCTGCCACAGTAGTTTCCAAAACAATCTAGGTTTTCTGTCATGCTGACAATTGGATTAGTTCCATGTAAATTTTTATGCCTCATCTACTGTATTCTTTATGAATATTTTTTCCCTTTCTCAGAGCAGGTGGAAACCCCAGAGAAGGACAAATTGAAACACTTTTAGAAATTAACAAAGTGTTAATTAAGTTTTCCTTTGCTGAGGGGAGAGCATAGCTTGGCAGTGTTTCAGAGACGATAAAAGACTTGTGCTTGCACAAATTAGGAGTATTACTCAAGTGAAATAATTGAAAGTCAACATAAACCTCAAAGCTTAGCACATAGCGATAGAGCTGGTTTGGAATCAAAAGGGGAAAAGATTGAGTCCAAAAAGCAGTTGGTATTTCTCACTAGAATAGTTGTGTTACTTTTGCACTTAGCTATTAGGTTATTAAGTATGGAATGTCAGATTTCCTTAAGTGCTAAGTTTGACAGTTGATATCTCTGACATTCGACTTTGACGCTTTTTTTGTTTTTAAATTGTGAAGGTACATTCTTATTGTTTCAAATGCACAGTGTGGCTTGTGATTATTTTTCATTTTTTAGAGCAATTTTTGTGAAAGTATGCATAAGTCAAAAATTCGAGTTATTTTTGAATATGAGTTCTGTCATGGAACCAATGCAGCGCAGAGAGCTCGAAATATCAATGAAGTGTTTGGGAAGGATGTGGCTAATGAACGCACAGTACGTTGATGGTTTGAGAAGTTCTATTCCGGTGATTTTAATCTTGAAAATGAGCCACATGGGCAACCTGAGACCAAGGTGGATAATGATGAGCTGAAAGCTGTGGTGGAAGCGAATCCATCTCAACCTATGTGTGAATTAGCAGCAAGGTTTGATGTTACTATTCCAGCAATATTGGACCATTTGAAACAAACTGGCAAATAAAGAAGCTGGATACAAGGGTTCCACATGAATTAAACGAGCATCAGTTGAGAAATCGTCTCGAAGCTTGCCTTCTTTGCTGTCGTGACATAAATGTAAACCATTTCCACACTGTATTTTTAAGTGTGAGAAAAAATGGATTCTTTTTGACAATCACAAGCATTCGGCACAACAATTGGATAAAAATGAAGTGCTAAACACAGTTCAAAACTGAATATTCATCCAGAAAAGCTAATGGTGTCTGTTTGGTGGTGCAGCGCTGGCATTATCCACTACAGCTTCATGAAATCTGGTCAATCAATTACAGAGGATGTTTCCTGTAACCAATTGGATGAAACGATGAGAATGCTTGCAATTAAGAAGCCGAGATTGGTCAATAGAGACGGGCCAAGCCTCTTGTAAGACCACATGTCCCAAAAGACAATGCTGCTCAAACTGCAGAAACTGGACCGGGAAACTCTCGGTCATCCACTGTGTTCACCAGACCTTGCACCAACTGAGTACCACTTCTTCCAGGCTTTGAACCACTTCTTGCAAGGATAAATATTCAATTCTCAACAAGTTGTGGAAAATGCCTTTCATGATTTTACTGCTACTTGCTCTCCAGGCTTCCTCGCTGCTGGCATAAACAGGCTACTGTAAAGACAGCAAAACTGTGCTGATAGTTTAGGCACATGCGTTGATTAATTGTACTGCTTCTTGTTTGAGATATAAAAATGACACTTTTGACTGAAAATCAGACATTTCATATTTAATGACCTAATATTTACCAGTACGTCCCTCCATCTCCAGCCCTCAATAGCGAGGCTCAATTGTCAAATAAACAATCTGCTAATGAGTGGCTTTGAGGCAACTCCTTGAAAAGTCTCAAAGGAGAACAGCTAACCCCCCTGGCCTGCTTCCTCAAGGGCAGATAGGGCCGTTTTCAGGCTGTGAATTCCTGATGCAGAGCTTGCAGTGCCAAGGACCCGGAATAAGCGATACATTTGGAAGACTCTTTATTGTCCTTTCCTTCCCATTTTCTGCTTTCCTGCTCATCTTCTTTGTGCTCTTTCATCTCATTTTCAAAAGTGTAAGTTTATCCCAGATAAGTTCATCCCAGTTTATCTCATTTCCACATAGCTAATTTCAGAGCACTCATTTCTCTTGATTTTTAAACTATGTATTTTTATCCATCTGAATTTTTCTTTGCATTACCTGGCTAGTATTACCTTTCTGGTGAGGTGCAAATTTTTATCTTTGTATCCCAGGCAGATAACATGAATATCCAGAATATAATAGCTGCTCAATACTTGTTGATAACATGAACGCATCAATGAAATATGTATCTACTAGCACTCTGGGAGGCCGAGGCGGGCAGATCGCTCAAGGTCAGGAGTTCGAAACCAGCCTGTGCGAGACCCTGTCTCTACTAAAAATAGAAAGAAATTAATTGACCAACTAAAAATATATATAGAAAAAATTAGCCGGGCATGGTGGCGCATGCCTGTAGTCCCAGCTACTTGGGAGGCTGAGGCAGTAGGATCGCTTGAGCCCAGGAGATTGAGGTTGCTGTGAGCTAGGCTGACGCCACGGCACTCACTCTAGCCTGAGCAACAAAGTGAGACTCTGTCTCGAAAAAAAAAAAAAAAAGAAATATGTATCTACTTACCTGTCTGTCTCCCATCCAAATACTAACCAGGCCTGACCCTGCTTAGCTTCCAAGATCAGATAAGATCAGGTACATTCAGGGTGGTATGGACATAGACAACTTACCTATCTGTTTCTCTTCCCACTAGACATAACCACTTTGAAGGTAAGGACCTGTCTTATTCATTTTTGGATCCCTAGTACCTAATATACTGCCTGGCATGTAATAGATTCCCAAGCAAAATTTACTGAATAAATGAATAATAATCAGGAGTTTACTGAGTATCTCAGCATACTATCAAATAATAATTAGCTCTGATGTTATAATTTCAGAATATACTACTGCAGAAGTAAGTAAGGAAAGGTTACCAAGTTGGTCTTCAAACAATTGCTGGGAAATTGGACAGAAGGAGAGTGCAATGAGAAATAAGTTTTAAGAGATTCCAGGTGAGTGTTCTTTCTCTATGCAATCTTTACAAAGGCAAGCACATTTCTGATCCAAGGCAGAGAACAAATGCATCCTTTTTTTTTTTTCCTTAAGATGAAATACAAACCTTAAATGCTTCCTTGAAAATCAGTATGAGATCCTTTTAACCAAAATGACCACAGGGAGTTGAAATCTGAGTCAGACAGTTGGAATAATTTTCATGAGCAGTACTCCTTGTGCCACTGCTGATTTGGTAACTACCTCAAAGCACATCCCATTCATTCCCAGCATGGACCTCAATTTATTGAGCCAAAAGTGAACAAAGAAATGATGAAGAACAGAGCCTGTTTCTTTCCCAGTGGTGTCCTCAGGTTTGAAAATAAGATGAGATGATTATCCTTCTTTTCTACCTATGTCTCCCTCAAAGTTTTGCAAGCTCTTTGCTCTTTTCTGTGCCTTTGCCTATAGTTTCTATACATTTTAATAATCTGGATTTAGTAATTTTTCCTGCCCTGTTGAACCTTATAGAATTGCATTTTCTCTGATGTTTCTAGATTTATTAAGGTGGCAATTAGTTTGATTCCACATGTGCTATATTTTTGTCAATCCAGAGGCCCAAATTGAGAACAGCATATTCAAATTTGAATAGTATTTCAATTTCTTTGAGGTAGTGTTATGCAATGGGAAAACCATAGGTTTTACAATCAGACATAATGGTTTTACTTATGTCTTTATTACTATAAGGCATGAAGCCTTGAGTATATTTTTTAATATCTCCTGATTGACATATGTGGAAAATAACTACATCATTGGAATAGCTTGTGATTTAAATAAGTTAAAAGGCCTTCTTGCCTGGGTGTGGTAGCTATGCCCATAATCCTAGCCCTTTGGGAGGCCGAGGTGGGAAAATTGCTTGAGGCCAGGAGTTTGAGACCAGCTTGGGCAACATAGTGAGATCCTATCTCTAAAAAAAAAAAAAAATAGCTGGGTGTGGTGGCACATGCCTGTAGTCCTAGCTACTAGGGAAGCTGAGGCAGGAGGATCACTTGAGCCCAGGAGTTTGAGGCTGCAGTGAGCTATAATCATATCATTGCACTCCAGCCTTGGCAATAGAGCAAGACCTTGTTTCTTAATAAAAAGGTCTTCTTAATAAATAATATTTTTCCCCAAGCAAACATTTCAACTAATGTTAAAGTTAAATATTGATTTTTTTAATCTTACTTCTTTTTTTAGAATCTGTTTTTTTTTCTTTTTCTTTTTATTTCAGCACATTACAGAGGTACAAATGTTTAGGTTACTTATATTGCCCTTGCCATATCCAAGTCAGAGCTTCAAATGAGTCCATCCCCCAGACAGTGCACACTGCACCCATTAGGTGTATATATATACCCATCCCTCCTCCCCCCTCCCATCTGCCCAGCACTCAATCAATATTATTACTATATGTAACACTTAAGTGTTGATCAGTTAATACTAGTTTGATGGTGAATACATGTGGTGCTTATTTTTCCATTCTTGGGATGCTTCACTTAGTAGAATGGGCCCCAGTTCTAACCAGGGTAATGCAAGAGGTGCTATATCACCATTGTTTTTTGTGGCTGAGTAGAACTCCATGGTATACATATACCACATTTTATTACTTCACTCATGTATTGATGGGCACTTAGGTCATTTCCACATCTTTGCAATTGTGAATTGTGCTGCTATAAACATTCTAGTACAGATGTCTTTTTTATAGAATGTCTTTTGTTCTTTCGGTAGATGCCCACTAATGGGATTACTGGATCCAATGGAATTGAATTAGAGGATGTCTAGCTGGTGTCCACTGCAGAATTGCTTGCTTGGTGTGTGGAACTGCCCTGCCCCCGCCCCATCTTATGTCAGGAGTATTGAGTAGAAAGTAGGAAAAACACTCACCGCCATCTCTTTTACTAGCTTTTTCTGCTTTATCTTGATAACTATTAACATCCTGGCTCTGTTTAGTCCTCACTTTTGCTTTCTATTTCTGTATAGCATATTTAATTACCAGACATATTATATATTTTACATTTTGCTAATTTATTTGTTTATTGTCTGCTTCCGAAGATCTTATAAAAATTCAAAATTTTGACTGTTACTCTCACAGATTCTGATCCAGCTGATACAAGTGTTTCACAAGACTGCCCAAGTAATTTTGATGTCAATGGCCCATGACCACAATTTAAGAAATACTAACACAGAAACATCAGGAAAAATACAGGGTCAAAGATGTCTTATATGTGGCCCTAGAAAGGGTCTAATCTATATAGCAACCTTAAGAACCTCAGCATTTCTCAAACAGACCTCTATTTGCATGAGAACTTGATAGTTGCCCTCAGAATATGGTAAAGAGAACATGAAAGTGTAATTGGTCCTCAAGAAAAGGATACTAAAATTCTCTAATAAGGTGTTGTGCAAGACTGTGTGTGTGTGCATGTGTGTGTTGATATGGGGTGTGTGGGGAATGTACAGTAGTCTCCTCTTATTCTTGGGATCCACTTGTAAGACCCCCCAGTGGATCCCTGAAACTGTGGATAGTACTGAACCATATATTATACTATGGTTTTTCCTATACATGCCTACATACCTATAGTAAAGCTTAATTTATAAATTAGGCACAGTAAGAGATTAACTACAATAACTCATCATGAAATAGAATAATTATAACAATCTACTGTGGTAAAAGTTACGAGAATGTGATCTTTTTCTTTCTCTCTCAAAATATCCCATTGTTCTGTACAGGCATAACTCGGAGATACTACAGGTTCAGTTCCAGACCAATGCAATAAAGCAAATATTGCAATAAAGCAAGTCACACAATTTTTTGGGTTTCCCAGTGTATATAAAAGTTATGTTTATCCTATATTGTGGTCTATTAAATGTGCAATAGCATTATGTCTAGCAAAACAATGCACATACTTTAATCAAAAATATTTTATTGCTAAAAAGTGCTGACACAGAGATACAAAGTGAACACATGCCATTGGAAAAATGGTGCCGATAAACTTGCTCAACCCAGAATTACTGTGAACCTTCAATTTGTAAAAAGTGCAATATCTGTGACATATAATAAAACAAAGTGCAATAAAATGAGATATGCCTAGACTCACCTATTTTTGGACCATGAGAAGTGAAACCACAGATGAAGGGGAGACCTCTGTCCATAAAGTATAATGATACTTATGTACAGGGAGGGGTTAAGATGCCTTAACTACATCAGTGGAACAGTAATTTATAACCAGTGGGAAGAGACATTTTGAGCAGGTTATTTGAGCTGCCACTCAAATGCTTTATGACTTGGTCCAGGGGATAGCTTTTTTCAAGTTATTTGGAAGATAGTCCTGTAGGAAACTAAAAAGGTGAAGCTATGCTTTATGGGAGATTGATTAAGAAATGGAGAGATCAAAGTTACACTTAGGAATCTGATAAAGAGTTGCAACAATGATGGAAAGAGAGTCTGCCTTATGTTTGTGAGGGCAACAGGGTCACACAGGAGACAGGTGTGGCTGCACTGAGAGGCTGGAGAAGGCCTCATCGTGGTGGCATCACTAGCAAGACAGGGCAGCATCAGCGATGCTGGTGAGTAGTGTATGGAGTGACTCGTGCCACTTCAGGTGGAGGAAGGGTAGGCCTTGGATCCTCAGTGATTCCTCTTAGTGGTGGCTTAGAGCCCTGTTAAACCAGGGTTGTAATAATAATAACTAACAGTAGAGTACTTATGATATGCCAAGTCCTTATCTAAATCCTTTGTCTTTATTAATGTGGAGGTTAAATGATGTGTTCTAGTTGACCCAGTGGGAATTGAACCCAGATGGCTAGCTTCAGAGTCAGTGTGCCTAACCACTGTGGTATATGGTCTCTCCTATATACACAGATGCCAGTCAGCTTTCTCTGTTTGAGATATGCAAATTGTGCAGGTGAGACCCTGGCCAGCTGCTTCTCAAGCACATGCCATTATTAACTGGTAAGGTGAGAGGAGGGGCTCATTACAAACCTCTATTTGAAAAATGACTAAACACCCCTTGCCCATGCCAGACCCATAGGAGTTAGTTGAGACATGTTTATATGAAAGAGTCCTGCTTATAATGGTTTGAGAACATCATCTTTGAGTTATGTATACTTGAACAACTCATTCTAATGACAAGAGCCAGAGACCGTTATGTTCATAAGCTGAACCACTTAGTGCAGGCTGATAAAAATGAAGCTTTTTATCTCCCAGCCAGGGAAATGATGTTTCTTTGAAAAACTTAAAAAAAACCAGAACAATGTCTGGTTGAAAAAACAAAGAAGTCCAGACCTCTGTTATTCTCTTCCTTCTCTGCAGCTTAAGCAGGGTCCAATTTGAGAAGGAGCCCACCACTCCCCTGACTGGCTTGTTCTGTTATTACACTGATAGTTCACACTGAACCACCTACGCTGTGCTTCTGCCCTTGAAGAACTTATGTTCTATTGGGGGAAAATCAAATAAGCTGTTTACTCACTTTTCCCTGTTCTCAGAGCTTTTCAGTCCTGATTCTCTCCCTTTTTGCTCAAGAAAATAGGATGCAAAAGTAGGAGCTGATCCATGAAGCTTGGGAATGTGGGGTGCTTTCTGAAAGCTAAGCCAACAGCCACCCCTCTGAAGAGCCACCATTCAGATGATAAAATCAAGAGCATCTGCATGAGAGATGGTCACTGCAATGCATGGATCCTGTCTGTCCACACAGTCTGTCCTCACCACCCTCCTGCAGATGGCGGTCCTCCTGCCCACCTGGGGAATTTTCCCTTTGCCAGCCCTCTTTGGGTTGTACCTCCTCTTTTTGCACAGGGCTCCACCGGGAAGGCAGCTGTGGTATGTCTATTTGAAAGACAAGAAAACAAGCCTAGTTCTAGAAAAGAGATTTAGATTGCATCAGGATAGTGATGAGAATAATTTATTTGTGCAGTTCTTACTATAGAAAACAGATTTGGTTACAAAAATCAGGAGGCTTTAAGAAAGTGGTTTCTTTTCCCCTCCTGTCATCAACATTGGTTTTTTAAAACATGTCAGAAAACTAAAACAAATCTGAGGCAAGATAAATAATTGTGTGTTGGATTCATTAACAGAATGAATTTTTGAATCCACACGATGTTAGTTACTGTTTCAGGGGCACGCGTGGTTTCCAAGTAGTTTCTTGCCACTTTGGCCTTCAACTGGCCTTGCTAGTTTCCATTAAGGGGCGTCTGACTGTCTCCACCACAGCCCTGAGTCTAAGCAAAAGCCCTGGGCTGACCGACGAGTATTCCTGCTGTCCTTAGGAATGGACATACTGCGGGTGCGGGGGTAGTGTGGAAGGTTCTCACGAACACTTTATTTGTTGTAAGAACTCCAACTGGAGTGCGGTGTATAGCTATGGTGTCTAACTATGGAAGGAGGATGGTTTTAGAACAGGTTAGAGAGAGGGAGTGTGTGGGGGCACACCCACCTGGTGTTGCTGCTTTGTGTCACTTTACCCTTCAGTCTGAAATAGAAACTTATTTATCAGGATTTGTTGATTCATGTTGCTGATGATACATGGTAATGTCGCAAGTCTGGGAAGAGTTTCTAAGTGTGTGGCAACTCTGTTTCTTTTTCAGATGCTCTTTCCTTCTATGCCTTGATCTTGAAAAGCCTGACAAGGAGTTTGTTGAGAGACAAATCTTTAAAGCTGAGCTATGTGTTCAGCGATACCGTATTGTGAATAATCCTCTTAGCCGTGCTAAGCTTCTAATGAGGCAGTGGAGAAAAGAAGATGTAAATCCCAGTCAAATGAGGCCTCATTGCACAGTGTGCCAGAACACAGCTAAGAGCTCACAGGAGCAGCTGCTCTTTTTATTTCAGGAAACTTTGTATATAATACCAATAAAAACAAAGACTCTCATTCTGAACAGGAAACAAGAAATACAGCTGGAGCTATTTCCCATCCACCTGGTGAAAGGAATTACCCAGCGGTCACTCTGGCTCCGCCCACCGAAGCAGGGCTCCCACCTGGAGCGTGGGCTGCAGCTGCAAGGAGGCGAGGGGGATGGAGATGGAAGGAGGAATCTGCTCCTGCAGAAAGAGAAAGCTTCATGGAGCAGATGTTAATCTTCTGGCCATCTCCATGCCCTTCTAGTCGCTCCTAAAGTTATCAGATTGGTTGTGAATTGAAAAACTGAGAATGAGGTCCTTTGAGATGAGGCCCAAGGAAGGCAGTTTTTGGAAGAGGCTAGGCAGCGAGGGTGCGTGAGGAGAGGCTGGGGAACCAGAAAAGCATGAGGACATCAGGATCCCTGGGAGGTGGTTACTGACGGAGAGCTTTCCTCCCGTGGATCTCTATTCATTTTTTGGCTTTTTGCGGTAAGCAACTCAATTACTGCCCTCTGCTCTAGGGGTGACCTTCAGCTGCTGCTGCCGCCTTCCTCTGGTGATGCTCAGTGTAATTTCAGTCACAGAGGAAAGGAGGTGAAGTGAACATCAATGGGAAACTCTGAGGTCAGAAATGTTTTCTCAGGTTAGAGGAGAAATTTCTTCTCCACCTCTGTGGCGTTGTGGGTGGCCCGCAAGCAAGGCCAGCGGCCTCTGCTGGAGAATAAGGAGTCCTGAAGTGGAGGCTGTGAATGAGGAGGGCACCCTGTCTTTAAGGCACTTCTCCTCTTGCTTCGGCTGCATCGGTGATTTCCCAGATGTTTCCCTGCCTCCTGTCCCCTCTCTCCATTCAGAGTTCGTTCTGATTACAGCCACCAAATGAATCACCTTCAGGCAAAGCCTGGATCACATGGCCTCATGCCCCAAACTCTGTAGAGGCTCTTGAGGGCTCACTGGGTGATGCTCACGCCACCAGCTTGCCACGCAGGGCCTCCACAGCCTGGCTCCGCTTACCTTTCCAGATTTATGCTGTTATTTTTGTTGGGCCCTCCAGGCACATTGTTGTTCCTGCTCAGGAGGCTGACTGCTACAGATGGCCTCACCCAGCTTCCTTACTCTCTGGCTTTCACTGGGTTTGGCCATTGGCAGGCACTGTCAGGCTACTGGAGGGTGGCAGAGGGAGGTGGGGTGTCTGGATATCTATTCCTCCCCTCTCTTCCTGTTGGTCCCTGATTTTGGCCGTGACTAAATCTTGTTCCTTTACCTAGGCCACGACTCACATTGAGCCACCCCATCTTTCACAGGGTTCTGGCAACTCCACTTCCTTCCTTTGCCCTTTCAGACCCACAGGTGGAAAGGGCTGCCTGTTAGTGCTCGTGCCCGTTGGCTTTATCATCCCATGGTGGATACTGTAGCTTGCCCACTCCTCTTAAATAATACATGTATCAAATAAGTTCCCTCGACTTTTTCGGGTGCGTCATCTCTTCTTACTGGAATCCTGACTTCCTCCATTCTGTCTGCTCTTGCCCCGGCAACGAGAGCCACTTGCTATTCCCCGGACATATCAGATTCCCTTCTGTGTGCCTTTTCCATTGCTAGTTTTCTTCATTTAGCCCCAAGGAAACTACGGTTTGGAGGGTCCTATTTAGTGGCTCAGTATCAGATGCTCCAATCCTCTCTGTACCTCCTGCTAAATAATTGTCTAGTCTTTGTTTAAATATTTCTGGTGACAGGAATTCATTGCCTCTTAGGGAATTGGTATTCATTCATTCAATTCACTCAGTGAACAATTTTGCTGTCTACTCAGTGCCAAGTACTGTGTATGGTCTCTCCCCTCAAGAAGCTCAAACGGGTGAGGATATGAATGTATGAATAAGCAATTTTGGTGCAATGCGATATGGGTTCCGTCAGAGATATTCGCAAGTGCTTGGGAGTATTATGGACAAGTGATCACTCAATTCTGTCTTGGACAGTCAGGAAAATCTTTCTAGATGAAGCAATGCATGAGATGAGACTTGGAGGAGAAGTATTAATAGGAGCTTTTCAAGCAAATAAGGTATACCAGAGAAATGAACAAAATGGGCAGATGCATAGACATTTAAGAAAGCTTGGTGTGTTTGGGCAATGATAATTAGGTGTGGCAGGTGAGTCTGAGAGGGTGGCAGGAGATGAGTTTTTCCTCGTTCAAAATCTGTCAACATCGTGCCTATACAAAATGAGTCTAATGCGTCTTCCACCTGAAGACATGTGTATAGTCCTTTCTCCTTTCTTAAAGAAACTATTCTTTTAGTGAATTCTTAGCAGTGTAGCATCACTACTCCCCATCTTGTAGATAAAGAGACAGAGACTTAGAGAAAGTAAGTGACCAAGGATGTTCTATTAGCAAATGGCGAACTCAGGATTCCAACCCAGGCAGTCTGATTGTAGAACCTGAGCATGAAGCCATGGTGCCGTTCTGCTGTAATCCTTTTACTTGGATTCAAGCTCCTGCATCATCATGGTGTTTACCCTTAGGTCACTCTCTAGTAGCCTGTCAATATTCCTTTCGAATAAGAATGTCTGGAAATGATCACACACTGAAGGAGTTGTTTGACCAGTACAGCATAGAGCAGGACTAATGTCTCCATTGCTCCAGAGGCCGTTCTCACAATGATAGAGACAGAGACCACATGGTCTTTATGCAGCCATGTCTTATAGATAAGTCATGATAAATCCATAGTCCACTAACCCATCTCTTGCCTGCCTAATCTCTATTTTGATTTAAGGTCTCAGTTTAAATATAAATATTTGACCCTTTGGATTAGTTTAGTTCCCCCTGCTGTATACTGTCAGAGCTCTCCCTACTTTTCCAAGTATAATGCTTACCACAAATTATGGTAATACTTATTTCGATTTTTTAAACCCATGAGTACAGAGTCCTTGTCTTGACTGCCATGGAGTCCCCTTTATTTAGCATCTGGTAGGCACTGAGTGTGTGCCTGTTGAATGAATTCATCCTTCTCATGTATGCTGTGCTTTCTATCTCTCCTGACCTTAAGGATCACCACTACCTTGATTTCTGACAGCACTGATTAATTTCATCTATTTTGAACTTCATAGAAACAGAATTGAACAGTGTGTAATCCTTTATGTTTGGCTTCTTTTGTTCAACATATCTTGTATACATTTTCAGTCTATGTCACTTCCTCCCAGAATTCTAGGATGATCCCCAAGATTTCACCTTCCTTCATCTGGTATAAATGCTCCATCTAATTCCCCAGACTGGGAGTTGGATGGATTTTCCTCCCATGATTACATCCTGTTATATGGCGCAGTTGACTTCAGAAAGGGAGATTATGCAGATGGGCCTGAACTAGTCACATGACCCCTTTAAGAACACAGTCTTCTCTGGCTCGTAGTAGCTACCAACAAAATGGGGACCTAGCTCCTACAATTGCAAGGAACTGAATTCTGCCAATAACAAAAATGCACTCGGAAGTGGATTTTCCTCCAGAGCCTTCAGACAAAAAGTTAGCCTAGCTGACACCTTGGTTTCACCCTTATAAAATCAAGAGTAGAGAACCTAGCCATGCCATGCCAGACTTCTGACCTATAAAACTGTGTACTAATAAGTGGTATTTTTTTTTTTTTGAGACAGAGTCTTGCTCTGTTGCCCCGGCTAGAGTGCTGTGGCATCAGCCTAACTCAAAGCAACCTCAAACTCCTGAGCTTAAGCAATCCTCTTGCCTCAGTCTCCCAAGTAGCTGGGACTACATATATGTGCCACCACACCTGGCTAATTTTTTCTATTTTTTGTAGAGATGGGGTCTTGCTCTTGTTCAGGCTGGTCTCAAACTCCTGAGCTTAAGTGATCCTCCTGCCTTGGCCTCCCAGAGTGTTAGGATTACAGGCATGAGCCACTGCACCCGGCCCATAAGTGGTTATTTTTTCTTTAAGCTGCTGAATTTGTGGTAATTTGTTGCAATAGAAAAGTAATACAGACCCCCAACTCTTTACCAGTTTGTATGTAGTAATCTCATAAAACAAGTTGCCTCATATAAACATCTTGCCACTACTTTATTACATAACTTCCTGATGAGGCTAGGAAGTTATATTGCTTAAAACTAGACATTTTATGGATGCTTTCCTAAGATTGCTTTATGTCCAAGATGGGCTTTTGGCTGTATCAGCTTTATTTATTTTATTTTAAGAATAAAATGATTCCATCATAGTACTGTGGGTGTTTTTTTCTCTGGTTGACTATTAGTTCAACTGTTTGTCAAGAGCTCTGCACTTACCTGGAAGAAATGCTGAATTCCAGGTACTCATCAGTCAGTGAGTTTGAAACGTGTCTTTGTTAATTATTAGTTGTGTGTCATGGACAAGTTAATACCTTAAACACCTCAAGTTCTTCATTTATAAAATGGGGATAGGAGTGCCTACCTTGCAGGCTGTCTGTGAGGCTTGGAGATGGGGTATGTTAAGTGCTACTCTACTTCTTCATATTTTCCTTCATTTGTCTTGCTCCTTTATCCCTTTGTTTTTTTAAAATGTGATTTTACAAAAAGATACTAAAAATAAACAAAGGAAAGGAAACAGTAAGAAAAGCTGTTTGGGTCTCATCATTAGTTTCTTTTTGTGCAAATTTACTTCTCTATAAAGCTAAATTTGGCACCATAAGGAACACCAAGAAGAAATGTTTAATTGCCCTAAGGAGATGGGCATTCAAAAGGAGACAGGGTGGGTTCACATGTGCTGTCTTATTTTTGTGATGCCTTAGTATTCTTTTTCTGATTACAAGGGTGTGGTTCCTTTAGGAAGTGGGATTGCTCTAGTGTATTTTATAAGACCAGTGAAGTAATTTTTCCATTGTGATCTATTCTTGGACAGGAGAATAGGAATGGGAGAGGGAAATATGTATTTTTTTCAAGGTAGTGGCACATGAGTGACAGCCCTTGCTGCTTGTGGTGTGAGGAATGTTTCTGTAACAGAGCATATAAACACAGCAGTCAGTCATGACTAAGTGTTCAGTAGGATGGAAAAAGCAATGACTAGACTGGGAAAGAAACCATCATCATGGACAAATACCATGGCTGGCGTCAATTGCACAAAAGGACCATAAGCTTGATGCAGGGGTTGGTGAAGGTGCTCAAGTTACTCAAAAGACCTAAAAAAAAATCAATTTTAATTTTCCTAATTGTTTCCCCAAAAACACAAATAAAAATCTTGTGTGGCTGAATTTGGCTGCTGTCATACAGAATTTTACAAAGCTTAAGAGATCTATTTTTTTCTCATAAAAACCAATGGAATTCTAACACTTCACTTGGGAATTGTGTTTGAATTCTGAATACAGATGTGTGTTTATGTCTTAATTTCCCATCAACACAGATGTTTACTTCAGAAAGACAATCATTTTAGATGTTTCCTGGACTTTGACCCAAGTTTTTCAAGAGAACTGTCTTGTATTATTGTGTAACAGAACAGCTACTAGTATCTTTTACACTTTTTGGAGAGTTAATTTTTTTTCTTAATGAGGGTTTCTACAGGGGTGGGATAATTTTGTTTTAGTGTTAGAATCTCTTCTCTTTGAATGGAAACTAGTTAACTCCTGTAGGCTGAGGGATAGGAAAGAGAGAGCAGATATAGAACTAGTATAGTTGATATTGCTGATGGAGACTACTGTCATGGTTAAATGGGGCTGAAAATTGAAATAATAAAATATTATTCTTATTTTATAGTAGAGAGAAGAGGATTAGCCTCCTGAAAATGGACCTGGTTTCCAGTATCAGATGGCCACAAATTACCATATCTAATCAACAATAAATGAGATATAATTATACTTCTTTTTGAATAAAGCTTTCTAAACACTAGGTAAGTTGAGTAAACTGGGCACTATAGTAACTAGTCTTAAAGCATTTATTGACTCAATATAATACAAGATCACAGTATAGTTCACAGATATTATTATCTTTCTAATTTCTCCATTCTTCTCTTTGCATCAAGTTAGAATGAAAGGAAAGGTTTTTATCTGGGGCTCAAATTCAGATTTTGTTGTAGTGAGATTTGGTAGGCATTTGTGAGAAAATCTTTTGAAAAGATTTGAAACAACTAATAGGTTTCTGGAAAATTCATGCAAGGATGCTTGTTTTGTGCTACTATTCCCTATATAAATTTTTCCTGTAACAATTTCTTGGTCTTTTTGATACAAAGTTGATTAGATGACTTACATATATGCTTTTTGCTTTAAGCAATTTAAGGAGCAACATGGTTGTGCCCAGCAGATACACTGTTTTTATTTATTTATTAACTTCTCCCCAACTTTAGTGAGGTATAACTGACGAATAAAAACTGTATATATTCAAGGTGCACAATGTGATATTTTGACATACATATATAGGGTGCAATGATCACCACAATCAAGCTAATTAACATATCCAACACCTCACGCATTTACTTTTCTCTGTGTGTGGTGAGCCTACTTAAGACCTACTCTTTTAGCATATTTCAAGTATACAATACATTAACTCCACACTATAGTCACTATAGTCACTATGCTATACATTAGGTCTCCACAACTTCATTCATCTTATAACTGCAACTTTGTACTCTTTGACTTTCATCTCCCCATTTTTTCCATCCCCAACTACTCTTCTATTTTCCATTTTTATGAGTTTGACTTCTTTAGAGTTCACATATAAGTACAGTATTTGCTTTTCTGTGTCTGCCTTATTTCACATAGTATGAAGTCTTCCAGGTTCATCCATGTTGTCACAAATGGTAGGATTTCCTTCTTTTTAAAGGCTGAACAATATTCTATTGTAATGGAATGTGAGTTTCTTTGTTTTTTTT
>VBSM01000529.1:57891313-57934965 GCA_008086735.1 Cheirogaleus medius
GGTGAGTACATGTGGTGCTTGTTTTTCCATTCTTGAGATACTTCACTTAGTATACAGCTAGAATGTGAGTTTCTATTGGTTGATGACTTCAGAAAGACTAAAGCTAAGGTTGAAGTTTGAAATAAGGGATAATATAAAATATAGACTTTTTATGCCCTCTACACTGGAACAAAAGGAAACCCTTTATATAGCTTTAAAAAATTACTTAAGGAAAATGCTGCCCACTCAGAGGGTGATAACTTGTGGAATTTACTACTTCAAGAGGCTGACTATCTGAATACAGTGAAGAAGCCATAATGAAATTATTGAGGGAAGTGGATGATTTGGGCTAAGTCCAGAGCATCTGGAGTTGGTAATATGAGGATGATCTCTAGGGTGTGATAGGCATTTCTGGCAGCTGAGGACCCCCAGGGCAAAACACCGGTTTTATCAATCAGGACATTTTAAAAAATGTCAACTTTAGGACTTGTGATGCCTCTGTGCTTCTAAGTGTAGACAGAAAATGAGACAGGAAGGTAGAATGCTTGTAATTGTGTCAGCATTTTTGAAGAAGAGTGTAGTATAATTCTCCATCATGTGTCAAACTTTTTGACATCTTGGGATTTTGATGGATTTTCTCCATCTCTTAATGGTTGGGTTAATGGAGTTTTCAGAGGAGAGTTACTGGCTGTTGTCTGGCTTTTGGTTCTGTGCAGCTTATAGTGATTCAAATAGACTTTTGATAAAAGCTTATTTTCAATACAAATATTTCAAAATATTTGCTTTGCTTCAGCAACTTTTAGATTCTGGTTCCCAACCAGTGGTGGTTGGGAGCCAGTGCTCTCTCACTGCTGTAGATGGGTTTTGATAGCTGGTCAGGAATTCAGCAATCTTAAAGGCAGCCGAATGTACGGAAGAATAAAGACTAATGTCAAGTAGATCTAGGCTGAAACCTGACTTTGCTCTTTAGTATCTGAGTGACATTAGGAAAGTTATTACTTGCTCTGTACCTCAGTTTCCTCACTTAAAATGCAGAGATAATAGCTACTCTGTTGGGTTATAGTGAGAATCAGAGACACTGATTAAAAGTGCCTAACACATGGTAGGAACTTTCTTTGCAATGGTTTTTGTGAGAGGAGGTTGAAGAATGAAAATATTTTCATTGAAAGGCGTTCTTATTATAGAATTATTCACATTCTTATCATAGAAATTTAGGAAACACAGACAAACACAAAAAAGAAAATACTGCCCCCCCCATATAATCCCAACACTGTCAGTCTTGCAGTAGATGGTATTTTTCCCATTTGTATCTTCAGTGTACATTAGTGTAAATCTTTCCATCATCACATATTCTTCAGTGCATCAGTTTTAATGGTTGAATAGTATTTATTATATGGGTGCACCATGGTTTATTTAATTAATCCTTTGGTATGTGTGTATCCTTTGCTATTATAAACATCCTTGTATATGCATTTTTGTACGTATGCATAGTTATTTATCTAGGATAAATTTCTAGATATGGAATCACTGGTTCAAAAAGTATGTACCTTTTTAAGGTTTTTGATATAACTTGCTTACTTGTGAAATACTGCATCAATGTGTACTCTTACCATGAATGTATGGGAATGCCAATTTTCCAACCTTAGTTTGGGAGGCAAAAATGGCATACTATTTGACTTTATATTTTTGAACTACTAGTGAAATTAAATTTTGTTTATCAATCTTTTGCATTGTCTTCTTTTTTGAATTGCCTTTGCATGTCTTTTTCTGATGGCATGCTTGTCTTCTTTTTTTTAATTTTACATTTTAGAATAAGTTGTTGTATCTTAGAAATACTGACATTTTGTCTGGCAATTTTTTGTTTGGCATTTCCACCCCAGTATTAATTGAGTTTTTGATTGTATAGAAGTTTTATATTGATATCAAGCCAGATCTTTCTAATAAAAAATTAAAAATTGCTTTTAAACACCTTTTCATTCCAAGAATAATTAAATATTTACCTATAATTCTTCTAGTTTGGAAGTAAAAGGATGGTTGATCATGGTGTGGTAACTTCTCAAATATACAACTGGATTTGATTTGCCAATGTCATATCATTTGCCAGTAATTGTAGTTTTATATCTACCTTTTTAATATTTATCTCTTTTATTTATTTTTCAATGGTTGGCTAGTATTTCTAGAATTGGAAAATAAGGGTAATAATAGCCATCCTTTTCTTATATTTGATATTAATGATATTAGAATGTCTTTATTTTCTCTTAGGTAGGATACAGTTCTTGCCTTTAGATGTATATTCTTTGTTCTAGCTTTCTAAAGTTATTTTAAAATGTGGAATGGATGTTGACTTTGATACAAAGCTTATTGACTTCTATTAATGAAGGACAAAGTAAAATAAAAGCAAAATCATGAATGAGATGAAAATATTGATAAAATATGAGACAGTGAAAAAAGATATGAGCCACAAAAAGAGATTTGACAGTTATGAACATTTATGCACTAATAGCTTCACAATATAAAGCACAAATACAAATTTTAACTTGATGAAAAATAAACAGATTCACAATACAGTAGGTACAAACTTATGATGTTTAAGATAGCAAATTATATATTATATATAAAATTAATAGAGCCCCTTGTTGAACTATTCTTTATTACTAGAAATGTATCTTACTTGGTTATGGCCCATTATTCTTTAAATATACTCAATAATTCAAATGGATAATGTTTTTTGGAATTGTTTTCTATTGCTATATATTTTTTCATGTTATATTTGTTAGAATTTTTCCCCCTCAGGAATGTGCTAGCTTTGTAAAAGAAATTGATAAAATTTCTCTCATCTTCTATAACTCTAGAACAGTATAGATAGCAGAGGAATGACTGATTTTTGAAGGCTTGAAAGAATGCACTGGCAAGTTTAAGGGTCTCTCTTAGCAGTGTGTACAGAGGACATTCTTTGAAATTGTTTTTTTTAGTATCAAGTCTCAATTGAAGATCAATCCTCAATATAGGATAAAGGTAATACAGAAAGTATAAAAGATTGGGTTGGAACTACACCAGGATATGTCCTTGAAATAGAATTATCTTTTTTTTTTCTCCTTTTCTCCCTTCCTCTCTTCCTTCTTTTCTTCCTCCTTCTCTTCCTCCCTCCCTTTCTCCCTTTCCTTCTTCTTTCTTTCATCCCAGCTATGGGCTCCCTTTGTTGTCATTTGTTTCCTTTTCTTAACAATGGAAAGAAATACACCTCTTTTCCTTCTTTACTCTATCCCTGCAACACCTTTAAAGAAAATCCAGAAATGAATATAGCACTATACAATAAGTCCCTAACTTAAGAACAGTAATTTCAAAATATGGACGCTTGACTCATGCTTTCCTCATCTATGATAGGTGGTACAGAATAGTAGTTAAGATTATGGCTCTTGAAAGCTGAACCTCTCTCATCTGTAAAATGGGACTCATTACCATACCTACATCCTGACTGTGAGGGTTAACTGACATGACTGTCTGTCAAGATTTTAACACTGTATCTGGGACACGGTAAGAAATAGTAATAATATTAGCAATTGTGATTATTATTATTGTCATCTAATAAATATCCCTAGCTGATTTGTAGCAGCATCTCTTCTTCGAAAATTATTGTTTGAGGATGGGAAGCAGAGGGTGGTCTTGAGTTTCTGCTTGAGACCAAGCACTGCAGGCTACTTTTGCCTCTTTGTCTTAGCTTTCTCTGTCTAAATATCCTCCAGCCTCCATGTCCCAGCCTGTGTGATGAACACTGTTGTTGGTAGAGCCTCCAAGCCTTTTCTGTCTTCCCCTCATTAGAATTGGCCATTTCTTCCTTCACTTTATAAATTGTACCTGAAAATATGCACAGAATTGCATTTAATAATATTAACATTTACTGAGATTTTACCACGTGCCAATCACTACGTATGTGCATCATGTCCTATAATCCTCATAATAACCATCTGAGGTAGATACTATCATGTTCACCATTTTACAACATGTTACTACTGCACTTGGTCTCCCTGGTAGACCTCAAGATGTTGGGGAACATATTTTATGTTCCTTATTAAGTGATGCTAGGAACATATTTTATGGATTCTTATGTCCTCAGAACTTGCATAGCATTAGGAATAGGACGGGTTCTCCATAATGGTTGACCTATGATATTCCCTCCCCAAAGTGCCTCATTTGTATGTCCTAGAGATGTTGCTTCCTTTCTTGGCCTTGCCCTGCTTGCTCCATGCCCCAAGGCACTTGCTGTGACTCTTCACCCTCCTCAGTGCTTCCTCTTCTGCTAGAAGTCTTGCACCAGCCCAGTAGAGCCCCCACTGGAAGTTCCCAGCCTGGTGGGCTGCGGGCTCTGAGAGCAAGGGAGAGTAACAACTGTCGGAGAGATGTATTCATTTGACCTAAGCTGGAGCTTTGACTGTGCTTTGCAGCTTTGCTCTTGCACAGCCATTTCATCTACCTTGAAAGCCCTTTCTTCCTTCAGGTGTCAGCACTAGGCGTCCCTCTTCTCACACCCCCGCCCGTGCTTGTTCCTGTCTTAACGGTGACAGCTCTCTGCTCTCTCTTTGGGGTACATGTTCTCCTTGTCTGTGCCACTCCCTGTGAGTTCCTTGAGGGCAAGGGCCTGTGTATTCTGCAAAACTTGTAACCCCAGTATAGGCGTGGTTCCTGGCACTTAACGAGTGTTCCAAAAATGCTCCCTCATTAAATCAACAGACACAAGGTTCTCATGTTGACGGGTCCTGGAGTACTGTTTATAGAGTGTTTCAGGAAAAGTGTGGATTAAACAAGTGTTTGTGGGCTGACCTGGGAATCTAACCTCCAGGTACGACATGTTTCTTCTAGGTGAAAGAATTCTGGGATATTCATGTCTATTTTCAGAAGGAAAATGTTAACTCTGTCCCCACATTCTGAAGGATCCATTGTACTCTTCTTGGATTGGTCTAATTCCTCTTGGATTCAGGGGAAGTCATATGCCCATGGGAGAGAGTCTGGCTGCTTTTGAATAGAAGATGTTGGAGCAACACTAATAAATTTCAGAGTGAATATAATTTGCATGTGTAATATCTTATTCCCATAATTTAGAGTTTCCCGAGTGACTGAGAGGCTCCCAAGATAGAGTACATCCCTTATTAATTTCCACACAGTACTGAGCTGTTGCCAAGCTCTGACCCTTTAAATGTCTCAGACAACACCCAGAGAGTTCGGGAAGCAAACCTATTCAATTCGCTAGTATCATTTCACAATATTTATAGCTCATGATTCTCCAATGTAGGGGGGATATTAAGAATATGTAGTTGGCTCATTTTCTCATGAAGAACATCCTTATTTTTCTTTCCCCCTAAATATGAATTTTTCAGCAATGATGTTGCACTGGTGGGTTCAATTTAATCAATGTTTTCCAGTATCTTTCTTGCTAAGGAGTGAATCACCAGGTTTTCTGGTGGATTATGGGAGGAACATCTGTGCATTTTCAAGTTTGTAGTATGCAATGCAAGATACTCTAAGACAATCAAGTGAGATTCTTCAGGAGTAGTTTTGCTTCTTTTCTAGCTCTTTACAATTTGTCTTTAACATTTATTTTGAGCCTCATCTTTTGTTCTTGCTTTTGCACTTTGTGCTTTAGTGACTTGACATGTCCCTTGAAGCATCATAGACAGTGGCTACACCAAAATTATTACACAGAAGGGACATAGGGTAGGCGATCTACTTGGCATTAGACCCTTACCTTGAAGTTTCATTTGCATAGCGAACCCGCCGTTTGTACAGAAGGTGTGCTGCTCCCTTATGGGCCCTCCAGCCTTCTAGCAGCTTAGACCAAGATCTTCGGAATCATCCTTGACTTGACTTTTTATCACTCTATGTCTAATTCTTCAGCTATTTTTTTTTGACTCCATCTTCAAATATTCGTAATTGCATCGCTTCCTCTCACCTTCATAGCTATCACCTTGGTCTAAGCTGCCATCATCTCTTGCTGAAGTTGTTGCCATCACTTCCTAACTAATCTCCCTGATTACACCCTCACTTCTACAGTCTGTCTCCAACATATGTTTGAGCCTCATCTCTCGTTCTCACACAGTTTTCCAGATCCTGATAAAAAGAAGTCAGATCGGGCCGAGAGTGGTGGCTCATGCCTGTAATCCTAGCACTCTGGGAGGCCGAGGAGGGAGGATTGCTCAAGGTCAGGAGTTGGAAACCAGCCTGAACAAGAGCGAGACACCGTCTCTACTAAAAATAGAAAGAAATTAATTGGCCAATTAAAATATATAGAAAAAATTAGCCGGGCATGGTGGTGCATGCCTGTAGTCCCAGCTACTCAGGAGGCTGAGGCAGAAGGATTGCTTGAGCCCAGGAGTTTGAGGTTGCTGTGAGCTAGGCTGACACCACGGCACTCTAGCCCGGGCAACAGAGTGAGACTCTGTCTCAAAAAAAAAAAAAAGAAGTCAGATCGTGTCATTCCTTTGCAGAAAACCCTCTGGGAGCTTCCCATCTTCACTAGGAATAAAAGCCGCAGTCCTTACACTGACTGCAAAGGTCTTACACTACCAGGACTTCTGTTACCTCTTAACTGTTTTCTTACTGACTTCTCTTGCAACTCTGTTCTATCCCACTGGCCTCCTTGTTATTCACTGAGCGTGCCATTTGGGCTGCTTTTCCTCTGGACACCCACATGGTACCCGTCCACCTCCGTCATCTGCTTCTATACTTTACTCATTTCACTTACTGTCTGTGCTCTGTTGGACATTGATCACTGTTTTTCATTTCTAGAAACTATTCTCTTGGCTTCTGGATACCACATCCTCTTGGAATTATTTGTACCTGTTCAACCATTCATTCTTGATCTCTTTTATGAGCTTCTCTTTCTCTGTCTACCCCTTAACTGTCAGCTGTCCATTTCCAGTCCTCTATAATTCTTGCCACCTATTATTTTCTTGAGCAATATTATCCTCTCTGAGGCTTCAAATTACTACTTAAATGTTCATTAAACTCACAAATCTCTAGTCCCAGCCTGAGATCAAGATGCACAGATCCCATATTCTGCGGAACATCTCCATCTAGATGTCCCATGGACACTTCGAACTCAACATGTTCAAAAGGTAGTTCTCTTCTTCATTAAGTGGGCTCTCCATTCACCTTCTCTATTGCAGCTGGTGGCACCGTCTAGGTACTTTATTTGGAAGTTACTCTTGACTCCTCCCTCTCCTTCACTACCACAGTCAACTAATCATCAAGTTCTGTTGGCTGTACTTTTCAAATAGTTCTTAGATTTGTCTCTCCCTCTTTTTGTTTATTATCTATAATGGGTTGGGTGGTAATCCCCCCAAAATATGTCCACACCAAATTCCTGAAACTTGTGAATGTTACCTTATATGAAAAGGGGTCTTTACAGATGTCCTTAAGGTAAGGGTCTTGAGCTGAGATTATACTGGATCATCTGTTTAGAGTCTAAATCCAATGGCAAGTGTCCTTATAAGTGAAAGGCAGAGGGAAAATTGTGATGGAAGAGGAGAAAATAAAGACACACAGAGGAGAAGGCAATGTGAAGGTGAGGACAGAGGTGGTGATTGGAGTGATGCAGCCACAAGCCAAGGAAACCAGGGAATGCTGACAGCTACCAGAAGCTGGAATAGGCAAGGAAGGATTCTCCTTTATGGGCTCCAGAGTGAGTGCCCTGCCAAAAACTTGATTCTGGATTTCTGATTTCCAGAAATATGTGACTGTGAGAGAGTACATGTACCTTGTTTTAAGCCACTCAGTTTGTGGTGATTTGTTATGGCAGTCACAGGAATCTTATAGACTACCATTGCCAGTTCAGAAACTTGTCATCTTTGTCTTGGATTAGTGAGAAAGCTTCCCAGTGGTTTACTAGTCTTAGCCCTCTTAAAATTGCATCTTCTGTCCTGCAGCCAGAGAAATTACAGCCCAAACACAATTTGCCCTTGTCTTTTTCATGTTTGATTCTATCTAATTCCCTTCACTTATCACAGACTATCTCTTCTCCTATAGCTTTGATGCCTGTTCTTGTTCATCCTGGCCCCCCTTCCCCCCTTTTTTATTCAATTGGTCTTGTAAACCCTCAAACTTGGATCAATCTAGCCATCCACTTTCTCTACCTATACATTTAGGCTATTAGAAAAACTAATATAATTGTGTGGATTTTTTCCTCTATACATTTGTGGTCCACAATCTTAGATGGGCCTTCAAAACTGTCCAAATATCTGGGCAACTTCCTCTCCTAGTTGTTCTCAGTGACTATCCCAAACCTCCATCTTTGCCTTTAAAGTTCTTCTACTTTGTTTTGTTCTGCCTCACCCCCTCTCCCATTAACAGATATGTTTGCCTTGTCCATCATGAGAGAAACATCAAGGTTCTCAGGGATAACATCTCTCAGCTTCCTGTCCCCTTCTTCACCAAGTTTCATAGCTTCAACTCAGCTTGCTTCCAGCTTCCAAGAAAGGCATATCCACTCGTTCCTTCTGTGTTGTTGATTTCTTCTTTTCATCTTCTCCAGGACTCAATTTGTTATTTCCTCTTCTATTATATTTTTTGCTCTCTCTGTGGGCTCCCTACTGCTGATGAACATGCTGACATCTTCCTTGTTTTAAACAAAATCAAGTCCTCAACACTTTTAAAATTATGTGACATGGTCTATTAAAGTGAGAACAATTTTCCAGGTATAAACTAAGCTGTCTTAAAAAAAATGGTGGACCTTCAATCAAGGCTCTGAAAAGAGCTCTGAGCTTTTCTCTCTCTTCTATTTTAAGCAAGGAGGAAAATAGTCAAATTAGAGAAACATACTGAGTATTTGCCAACATTACCAGCTATTTGCTGATAATGTTTTTTCTTCTCTTCTGGCTGGAAACAAGGGTAAATTATTTATCTTTCAGTGACAATCCTGCACCCCTGTTCGCCTGGTTTACTCAGCATTGGCCCCTACTGGTGTCATCTGTTGCTGTCTACTAGTGAGTGTGTAACTTGCCTTTGTCCAAGCTGGTCAGAACATATGGACTCCCATCATGGTCATACATGACATTGAAAATGCTTTCCATTTTTATTTTCAATAATTTATAGATGGAAAGCCACAGGGGCATTTCTACTTTTAATAAAATGCAGAGGTTCATTTTTAAGCATTTGTTATGTTTTTTTCTTTTAAAAACCCAGACTTTTCATCTTTTCACGTCTTGGATTGAATCCTTTTTGACCTTTTTCTTTTTCACGTCTCTCATTTGAATCCCTCTGCTACATGAATTCCTGGCAATGATGCATTCCAGCGCTTACCACCTACAGTTCTGAGGTGCACATCCTTGCTCACAAAGAGAGCACCTGGAGAGGAAAGATGCATAACCAATAAAAGCAAAGGGAGCAGTGTTTAACTGTAGCCTTCTTTTAGGAGTGACAGTATTGTATTTATATGAGAATTTTTAATCAAGGAAAACTAATTGAAACTATAAATTATCACACAACTCTAATTTTACTTTATTCATTGCCTGGTTTTCAGATTCTTGTGTCACTTTATTTATTTCCTGTCACTGATAGGAAGCTTAGAGTTATATACTTATTCTATCAAAATTTGATTCAGTTTAAAAAAATTTTTTTTCTATGGCTAAGGGTGGTAAACAGAATAATGGCCCCCAAAAGAGGTTCAGGTCCTAATCCTGGAGCCTGTGAATAGGTTACCTTACATGGCAAAGGCACTTTGCAAATGTTATTAAATTAAGAATTTGAGACAGGAAATTATCTTGGATTATCTAGGCAGGCTCAATGTAACCACAAGAGTTTTTATCGTATTTTTTATTTCAAAATATTATGGGGGTAGAAATATTATTGGTTACATACATTGATTTTGTTATGTTTGAGTCAGGGTTACAAGTGTGCCCATCACTCAGACAGTGTTCATGGTACCCATTAGGTAGGTTTTTGCCTACCCCTCCTCTCACCTCTGCCCTGCTTGATTTCTGCTGAGTTTTACTTCCCTCTGTCCACATGTGTGCTCATTGGTTAGTTCCAATTTAATTTAATTTAATAGTGAATACATATGGTATTTGTTTTTCCATTCTTTAGATACTTCACTTAGGTTAATGGTCTCCAGTTCCATTAAAATTGTTGCAAAAGGGCTTAATTCATCCTTCTTAATGGCTGCATAGTATTCCATAGTAGACATATATCACTTCTTTTTTATATTTCAGAATTTTATGGGGGTACACACGTTTTGGTTACATAATTTGCTTTTGACAGTTTGAGTCAAAGTTGTAAGTGTGCCCTTCACCCAGTTAGTGTGCACTGTACCCGTTAGGTGTGAATTTACCCATCCCTTCCTCCTCCCTCCCCCCTACTTGATTTCCCTTGAGTTTTACTTCCATATGTGCACATAAATGTTGATCAATTAATTCCAATTTAGTATTGAGTATATGTGAGTATATCCATTCTTGTGATACTATACTAAGAAGAATGGTCTCCAGTTCCATCCGGGTTGTTACAAAAGATACTAGATCATCACTTTTTTTTATGACTGAGTAATGCTCCATGGTATACATATACCACATTTTATTAATCCACTCACGAATTGATGGGCACTTGGGTTGATTACATATCTTCGCAATTGTGAATTGTGCTGCAATAAACATTCACAGGCAGGTGTCTTTTTGCTAAAATGACTTTTGCTTTGGGTAGATACCCAATAGTGGGATTTGTGGATCAAATGGTAGGCTGACTTTTACTTCTTTGAGGAATCTCCGTATTGTTTTCCATAGAAGTACTAATTTGCAGTCCCCCCAGCAGTGTATAAGTGTTCCTTTCTCTCTGCATCCATGCCAGCATTAGTTGTTTTTGGACTTTTTAATAAATGCCATTCTGACTTGGGTAAGGTGATATCTCATTGTGGTTTTGATTTGTATTTACCTGATGATTAGTCATGAGCATTTTTTCGTATTTTTATTGGCCATTAGTCTATCTTCTTTTGAGAAGCTTCAGTTTATGTCTTTTGCTCACTTTTTTAATGGAATTGTTTGATTTTTTTCTTGTTGATTTGCTTGAGTTCTTTGTAGATTCTGGTTAATAGCCCTTTATCAGATGTTTAGATTGTGAATATTTTCTCCCATTCTGAAGGTTGTCTATTTGCTCTGTTAATTATTTCCTTAGCTGTGCTGAAGCTTTTTAATTTAATTAAGTCCCATTTATTTATTTTTGTTGTTGCTGTGGTTGCCATTGGGGGTCTTCTTCATAAATTCTTTGCCTAGGCTGAAAACTAGAAGAGTCTTCCCAACATTTTCTTCTAGAATTCTTATGGTTTCATGCCTTACATTTAAATCTTTTATCCATCTTGAATTAATTTTTGTGAATGGTGAGAGATATGGATCCTGTTTCATTCTTCTGCATATGGCTATCCAATTTTCCCTCACCATTTATGGAATAGGGCTTCCTTTTCCCAATGTATATTATTGTCTGCTTTGTCAAAGATCCGTTGGAGATGGTTTATATCTGGGTTCTCTGTTCTGTTCCATTGGTCTATGTCTCTATTTTTGTACCAATATCATGCTTTTGTTTACTATAGCCTTGTAGTATAGTTTGAAGTCTGGTAATGTGATGCCTCCTGATTTGTTCATTTTGCTTAAGATTGCTTTGGCTATTTGGGCTCTTTTCTGGTTCCAAACAAAGCATAGAGTTATTTTTTTGTCTATGAAATATGATGTTGGTATTTTGATGGGGATTGCATTGAATCTGGAAATCACTTTGGGTAGTATGGACATCTTAACAATGTTGATTCTAACAATCCATGAGCATGCTATATTTTTCATTTGATTGTGTCATCTGCAATTTCTTTTCTCAGTGTTTTGTAATTCTCTTGTAGATATCTTTCACCCCCTTGGTTAAGTATATTTCTAGCTATTTATTTTCTTTGTAGGTGCTGTGAATGGTATTGAGTCTTTAATTTGATTTTCACCTTGACTGTTATTGGTATATAGGAATGCTACTATTTGTGTACATTGATTTTGTAACCTGAGACTTTGCTGAATTTATTTATCAATCCCAAGAGTCTGTTGATGGACTATTTGGGGTTTTATAGATATAAGATCATATCATCAGCAAAAAGTGACAGTTTGACCTTCTCTTTTCTGATTTGGATACACTTTATTCTTTTCTCTTGCTTGATTGCTCTGGCTAGGACTTCTAGCACTATGTTGAATAGAAATGCTGACAGTGGGCACCCTTGTCTTGTTTCAGTTCTTAGTGGGGATGCTTTCAACTTATCCCCATTTAGTATGATGCTGGATGTGGGTTTGTCATATATGGCTTCTATAAGTTTGAGTTATGTTCCTTCTATGCCTAGTTTGTTGAAGGTTTTCATCATGAAAGGGTACTGCATTTTGTTGAATGCTTTTCCTGGATCTATTGAGATGATCATATAATTTTTGTTTTTGCTTCTGTTTATGTGGTGAATTACATTTATTTATTTACATACTTTGAACCATCCTTGCCTCCCTGGGATGAAGCTCATTTGGTCATGGTGAATTATTTTTTTGATGCTGTGGAATTCAGTTTGCTAGTACTTTGTTGAGTATTTTGCATCTATATTCATAAGGGATGCTGGTGTGTAGTTTCTTTTTTTTGTTGTGCTCTTTCCTGGCTTTGGTATCAAGGTGATACTGGCTACATACAATGAGTTGGGAAGGATTCCCTCCTTCTTGATATTATGGAATAATTTCTGAAATATGGGTATCAACTCTTCTTTGTAGGTCTGGTAAAATTCAGCTGTGAATCCATCTGGTCTGGGGCTCTTTTTGCTTGGAAGATTTTTTTATTACTGCTTCAATCTCTTTGTGTGTTTTTGGTCTGTTCAGGAATTCTATTTCTTCCTGATTGGATCTTGGGAGGTTATGTGTTTCCAGGAATTTGTCCAATTAGTCTGTTTTCAAATTTATATGCATAGAGATTTTCACTATATTCACAGATGATATTTGTATTTCAGTGGAATCAGTTGTATATCTCCTTTTTCATTCCTGATTCAGCTTATTAGGGTCCTTTCTCTTCTATTCCTGGTTAATCTAGCAAGAGGTCTATCAATCTTGTTTATCTTGTCAAGGAACCAACTTTTTGTTTCTTTCATCCTTTGTATTTTTTTGTTTTCTATTTCATTTGGTTCTGCTCTGACCTTAGTTATTTCTTTTATTCTGCTGGCTTTGGGTTTGGTTTGCTCTTCCTATTCTAGTTCCTTGAAACATGTCATTAGATTGTTAATTTGTGATCTTAATGTCTTTTTGATGTAGGCATTTAAGGCTATGAAATTTCCCCTTAAGAGTGTATTTTCTGAATCCAATATATTTTGGTACCTTATGTTCCCTTTGTCATTCAGTTCAAGGAATCCTTTGATTTTCATCTTAATTTCATTATTGACCCAATAATTGTTCAGCAGAAGGTTGTTTAATTTCCATTATTTTGTGTAGAATTGAGTGTTTCTGTTGGAGTTGATTTTTTGTTTTATTCCACCATACTCTGGAAGATGCATGCTGTGATTTCTGTTTTTTTATTTGTTGAGACATATTTTGTGGCCTAAGATATCATTTATCTTGGAGAATGTTCCATGTGCTAATGAGAAGAATGTATATTCAGTAGTTTTTGGGTAAAATGTTCTGTAAATGTCTGTTAGGTCCATTTGTTCTAGAGTCCTGTTTAAGTCCAGTGTTTCTTTATTAATTTTCTGCTTGGATTATCTGTGCAGTTTTGTCAGTGGGGTGTTGAAGTCCCTGGAAATTATGGTGCTGCTGTTTATCTCTTTGCTTAGATCTAGTAGGGTTTGCTTTGTGAATCTGGGTGCTCCTGTGTTAGGTCATAAATATTTAGGATTGTTATATCTTCTTGTTGAATTGCTCCCTTTACCCCTATATAATGACTATCTTTGTCTTTCTTTACTATTGTTGACATAAAGTCAATTTTATCTGATATGAGAATGGCTACACCTGCTTTCTTTTGGTTTCCATTTGCATGGAATATTTTTTTTCATGCCTTCACCTTGAGTCTGTGTGAGTCTTTGTGGGTTAGATATGTTTCCTGAAGACAGAAGACATTTGGGTTGTACTTTTCCATCCATTCAGCTAACCTATGTCTGTTGAGTTGGGCATTCGGATCATTCATGTTGATTGATAGAATTGATATGTGGGATGCTGTTCTGTTCATTCTGTTGGGTAGTACCCTGTTGCTATGTTTTAGCTCTCATGCTATTGTTTTATATGAGCTCTGAGCTTTAGCTTTTGGGTAGTTTTACGATGATGTAGTGTCTATTGTGCTGATCCATGTATGATGTAGTTGTGAGTATTCCTGCAGGCAAGGTCTGGTCTTGAAAAATTTCCTCAGTGTTTGCTCATCTGCAAAAGTCTGTATTTCTCCTTCGTACATGAAACTTAGTTTTACAAGATACAAAATTCTAGGTTGGCAGCTGTTCTGTTTAAGAAGACTGAAGATGTGGCCCCAATCCCTTCTGTCTCATAAGGTTACAGTTGAAAAGTCTGCAGTTAACTTGATGGGTTTTTCTTTTTAAGTTACTTGATGTTTTTGCTTCATGGCTTGCAGGATTTCCTCCTTTGTGTTGACTTTGGCCAGTCTGATGACTGTGTGTCTTGGTGATTGCCTCTTTTGAATAAATTTCTGAGGTGTTCATTGAGCTTCTTGTACCTGGATGTGTAAATCTGTAACAAGATCAGGGAAGTTTTCCTCCATTATTCCCTCAAACAGGTTTTCCAACCTTTGTGCATTTTTTCTTTACCTTCAGGGATGCCTATGATTATTATATTTGGCCATGTTTTAATAATCTCATATATCTTGTAGGCTTTGTTCATTCCTCTTAATTCTCTCTTCTTTATTTTTGACTGACTGAGGTAATTCAATAGAGTTGTCTTCCGGTTCTGAGATTATTTCTTCTGTCTTGTCTAGTCTATTCTTAAAACTTTTGGCTGAATTTCATATTTCCTTAAATGAATTTTTCATTTCCAGAGGTTGTATTTATTGTTTTAAAAAATATGTTGACCTCTTTAGTGAATTTTTCATTTATTTCCTGAATGGTTTCTCTGGTTTCTTTTAAGTTGGTTTTCCATTTTCTCTTGGATTTCATTGAACTTCCTTACAATACATATTTGGAATTTTTAATCTGTCATTTCAATTTTTTCATTTTGGTTGGTATCCATTGCTATTGAGCTGGTGTTCCCTTTCAGGGGTGTCCTTTCACTTTGATTTTTTATACTTCCAGAATTCCACTGATTCCTTCTCATGTAGAGCAGCTGTTGCTTCTTAGTTTTGGATTTTCTTTTGTTTAGATGGGTCTTCTTTTCTTCTTCCCCCTCACTAGTAAGAGTGTGATTGTAGCATATGTTGGATAAGAACCTTTGGCTTTGCTTGTGGGTACTTTGATGGTGATCTAGGTTCTGAATGAATGCCTTGGTTATAGATAACCTTAACATGGTGTTTTTCTCGGTTGCTACTTGTTTGTAGGCTGTGGCAGTGGTAAGCTATACGTGTGGGCAGATTCTCTGTCTCTCTTTGATGAAGGAGGATGGAGGTCTTTGAATTCCTTTCTTTTTCCTTAGCCCATGGTTGTGGTTTTCTTAATGGTGTGAATTGTATTGGCACACCTAGTTTAATCTCCAGACAGTAGGTGGTGCTTGTGGGTAATAATCAACCACATCCTGTATGATTGGGTCAGTAAATGCTGTAATGGGTTGAGTAAATTGGCTTCTCTGTCAGTAGGTGGTGCTTGTCAGAAGGAATGAGCTGCAGTGTTGTTTTCTGGACTTGTGACCAGCTCTAGCCACTTAGGAGAAGCACTTAAATGCTCCAGATGGTGGGCAGGGCTCTGGCACTTCCAGGTGAGTCCTTATTCTCCACCACAGCAGAGGCAGTGGGGGAGTGAGGCTGGGTAGGGCTGGATTGGGTGAGCCTGCCTTCAGGCTTCACAAAAACTGGTAAGGTAGCTGTCTTGGCAGGTGTCAAAAGTCTACTCCCAGACCTCTAGAGAGGGGCTGAAGTGGGCACACCCAGCCAGAAAGTCTGCTTATGGGGGATGGGCCATCTGAAATTCATGATGTGGCTGTTAGGAGCATGTTTGGCCCTTCTTCCCACTCTCTTACTCTATGGTCTCCCGCAGGCATCTGCCAGCAGACAGGAGCTCAAACTAGCTGAACTGCCCCACAATAGTGCTGTGGGCTGGAAGCTTCCCTGTCCAGGATCCTGCCCTGGGCTGAGATTGCAGCCTTCCTGTTGAGGGAGGAGTCCTCTGTGAGTGCACTATGGCTGGGACCCATGTTGCCCTCTATTGTCAGTTCTGCCCATGTGGGCTCTCTCATCTCCCAAGGTTAACTCACACATCTCCCCTCTGTGCCCTTGAGCAACATGGTTGAGTTCTGGGGATGTAGGATCTGGCCTGTGGGTCTCTCCCCCGGTCCTTGAAGATCAATTCCTGACTGTGCTGGGGAGAAGCATGCTGGTCCTGAGTTGCCTATGAGGTGCTCAAATCAGTTTGATATCCCTTAGCTTCTGGGTGTGCCCTGCTCTGATGGAGCAGCCAAGCAAGTAGCACTGGGGAGTGCTGGTGAGCAGGGAGTTCACAGTCCAAGTACTGCTTAGTCCTCTGCAGGTCTTTAAAAGGAAAGGTTTGAGCCCCACTATCTGTGGAAGCCTCAGACCACAAGTGTTCTTATAAGAAGAAGGAGATGGCAGAGAGAGAGAGAGAGAGAGAGAGAGAGAGAGAGAGACAGAGAAAGAGATGTGATAATGGATGCAGAGGTTGGAATGATGCCATTGCTGGAAGGAGCCATGAACCAAAGCATGAGGGCAGCTTCTGGAAGCTGGAGAAACAAGGAATAGTTTCTCCCCTAAAGCCTCCAGAAGGAACACAACCCTGCTGATACGTTGACTTTTGCCCTGTAAGAACCATTTTTGGACTTCTCTAGAAGTCTGCAAGATAATAAATTTGTGATGTTTTAAGAGACTAAGTTTGTGATGGTTTGTTAAAGCAGCAGTAGGAAACTAAAACACTGGGATTTTTAGTAGAAAACACAGCATGATTTTCATTCTAGAAATGAAGAACCTAGAACTTAGTGATGCGTCCTATCCAGAGATCACTGTCACTTTAAGAGGCTGTGATGAGCTTACCAAAGCTGCTGAGGCTTGCTCACCCAGAAGCCACAGTGACTGACTCATTGTCTTATGGACTTGATCTTGAACCACTCTCTCCCCGCCTTCTTTACTTCTCTCCATGTTCTTTGGCCACTGTGCTGCTGGTCACTCACCTGCACCCAGGGTTATGAGCTTGTTTCTTGCTCTGATTTAGTTAATGGGCCTTAGAATCCTTAGCTTCTTGTCTCCCTGGCTTGGAGTGTGAGCATATATCAGTCCTTTCTGGCTTAACCGGCCTTGCAAATCTGACAAGATGCCTGGCTTTATGCATAGAGGCCCTCAACTCTTGGGGCCCTATTGGAATCAACCAATGCAACCACCATTTTGGGAAGTGTTCAGATGCACATGTTCCTGCATTTGTTCACAGTTGTGTGCCTGAGTGTTTGGCTCTGTTTGCTTGTCTGTTCATTCATTCTTTAAGCAGTAGCTTTCTGAATGGCTACTCTGTACCAAGAAGTGGAATAAAAACCAGGAATGGATAGATGAATAAGATATGGTCTGCATCCTCAAGGAGTTCATAGTCTAATGTAGGCGATCAACATAGAGAGAGATAATTAATGGGAACAAAGGTGGAAATATGCATAGGCTGCCACTGATCTTAGGGAAGAGAGGCTTTTCTAGGGTAGTGGGAGTGAGGAAACTAAAAGAAGGAGATGCCTGAATAGAAACTTAGAATAAGTAGGAATTATCCAGTGGTTGGGAGGTGTGTGGGGGGAGGGTGTGAATGGAGGAGATGGCACATAGTGATAGGAGTTCAGAAGAAAGAACAAATTGAGAAATAGCATAGGGAAGTAAAAGAGTGTGTAAGAAGCAAGCAGTTGAATGTCATTTGAATATTGAATGTGAAGCAGAGAGTTGTGGGGGAGAAGATGGAGAGGAAGGCGGGGGCCAGACCTCAGAGCACCTCCATGCCCTAGAAGGTGTTTTAGTCCTAGGGTTCTAGCTGTTCATCTTATAGTGTGTAAGAATCATTTATTCAATTAATCAACACTGTTCGAAACCCTGGGGACTAGATGTAAACAAGAAGATAAAGCTGCTGCCTTCTTGGAACTCAATGTAGCAAAGGAGACAGATAACATGGTAATCACAATGAGAGGAGCTGTTGGGGGCAGCTCACAAGCCTGGGTGAGTGTGCAAAAAGACTTCCCTGAAGAAGGAATCTCTGACCTGAATTTCTAATAGATGGGATTACTCCGGTGCTTGTTAAGAAGAGATATCTCATTAGCCTCCAACCTCAGAGAATCATATTGATTAGGTCTGGAATAGACCCGAAAATCTGCATTTCACATAGCCCGGTAGGTGGTTCTGATGCAGGTAGATTCATAGAAGGGTTCAGTTTTTTTTATTCCACTAAATGTGTTTCTGATGTTGTCCTTCTATATATCCTGAAGTAGGAGGCTCAAATCATTAATAGGCTCACTGAGATGTTGTAATACTCATGATACTTAAGAAAAACAGTATTGCAATAACTTGGTGTTGTTCTACCCACATCTAGATGGGTCTTGAGTGATTCAGAGGGAAACTTTGGATGGGATATGGTTAGAAGGAGTGTGGGAAGTTCCCTTTGAAAGGTCGAGTAATATGAGAACATGCATCCATAGATGACTGAAGAATGGGCAAAACTTCCTTTCCTTCATTTCTCCACCAGCCTCCACCAACTTCCTACCCTCAACTTCCACTGCTTTCCAAGGAAATGGGGCTGAACTACTTAATTATTAGGCAGAAAGTTGGGCTAGGATACCTACCTGTTCAGAACTAGCTTCTCTGAAAAACATTCCAGACTCTAAATTATAGGCAAATTACTTAGATATTTTATTCCATGATGCAGGTTAGTATTGTATAAATGGCATAAAATCTGAAGCCAGGCTTATCAGTGAATATTTACCTACTTTGTAAATGTTCGAAGTATTGAATTTGTAGGTGCTCAAAAAGCAAAAAAATAAGATCCTATTCCTGTTCTATAGAAGCTCACAATTCAGTAAAGGAGACAGATAATATTAAGCACAACGTGGTAATGATAGAGGAACTCACAGGATGCTGTGGGAATAAGAGAGGAGACATTTACCTAAGTCTGCAGTGAGGGTTCACAAAGGAATAAGCCCTCAGCTGGGACTTGGAGGTTGGTAAGAAATTAAGTGGGAAAGGAAGGCAAAGTTAGGGCACATTTTATTTCCCTCCCTTATTGTAGTCTGTGTTTCATTTCTTCTGTGTCTCACCACAATGTCTCTTAGTGGTCTACACACAGCAGGTTTGTGGTCTGATAGAATCACCATTTACATATTTTTATTAACTTTGTATTTGATTGGAATGACAAGATCACTTAGTACTGGGTTGGCTGACCTAAATCAGCAGTTTACTTGGGGTTTCTTAATGGATTGTGCTCAAAGTAGAATACCTTTATTTACAAGAGCCTTGTCCTTTGAGGCGATACCCAGGCACTCTGGTAGATTTGTTTGAAGTCTCATCAGTGCACAGTTGGTTTTGGGATACAATATAGGAAGGGTGGATAGCCACAGATGTGGTGGCCTATTTGTGGGCCCATCTGACTGTTAGAGAATGGTCAGATGGCCTTGTTAAGTTCCTAATCACCATCTCTCCGTCATTTCCCCCAAACATTCTTTTTATTTTGATTTTTTTAAACTAACTATCAAACATATTTATTAACCACTTTGAGAATCTCAGGAAAATAAAGACTGTTAAGAAAATATATGAGGTTGGATAAAAATGATTCATGTGGGAATGCTCAGAAATTTTCCCTGGTAGAATCCTCAGTCTAAGTGAAGCAATTTTTCTCTCCCTCTAAATACTTCTTTTTGCAGAAGAGAAGCTAATTTGATGTAAATGATAAAGTTCTTAGAGAAAAAGGAAAGAAAGGATGGGAAGAAGAGAAAACACTTTTTAAAAAAATTATTTATTTTTACTTATGAAGGGTACATAATAGTTGTATATATTCTTAGGGGACATGGATGTTTTGATGCAGGCATACAATGCAAATTAATCAAATCAGGGTAATTGGGGTATCCATCACCTCAGGCATTTATCATTTCTTTGTGTTAGGAAGATTCCAATTCCACTCTTTTAGTTATTTTGAAGTATACCCTCACTTATTGTTGATTATAGTCACTTTGTTGTGCTATCAAATATTGTTCATTCTATTTAACTAACAGTATTTTTATACCCATTAACCATCCTCACTTTATCCCCCCTCCCCTGCTACCCTTCCCAGTCTCTGGTACCCATCATTCTACTCTCCTTCTCCATGAGTCCAATCGTTTTTAATATTTAGGTCCGACATGTGAGTGAGACAAAGCAAGATTTTTCTTTCTGTGCTTAGCTTATTTCACTTAACATAATGTTCTCCAGTTTCATCCATATTGTTGCAAATAGCAGGATTTAAAAGAAAAACCCTTTGGCAGAGGAGGAGTGATAGAGCAATATTTTTCCCTGAGGAGTTTTGAGGAGAAAGATGCTGGAATACCTGTAGGAAAGGAGCAAACTGGGCAGGAGAACAAAGGTATTTTAGTAAGTGCTTTTATGTATTTTGTGCTTGAATCCCTTTGAATATTATGAGTAAAACATGGGGTTTCTTAATTATTTCTTCTTTATGTTGGCTGTTAGATTGCCAGGCTTTGAGAATAAATCATGTTATGGGTCAATATGCATCCTCATGAGATTCTATAAATACAGCATTGGGGAAATTGTGGGTCACCCTCTACCCCAGCCTACCTATGGACTCCAGGTTGAGAATTTCTGTTTGGGGTCTGGATTACTGAAATGAACTCTGAACTCATCTTCCTATCACCGCTTTTCCTCTTCTTCAATCTTTTCTGTATATTGTAGTCCCACTGCTTTTAAAATACAAATTGGATTGTGTCATTTCCTCACTAGATCCTATTAAATAGCTTCCTTATTTGCATAAGTGTTATGGGCTGTATTTGTATTCCCCAAATCCGTATGTTGAAGTCCTAACACCCAATACTTCAGAATGTGATTGTATTTGGGCATAGGGTCTTTAAAGAGGCAATTAAATTAAGATGAGGTCATTAGGGTGAACTCTAATTCAATAGGACTGGTGTCCTTACAAGAAGAGTTAGGACACAGATACAGATGGGAGACCATGTAAAGATATAGGAAGGTGCAGCAAAGAAAATAATCATCAAAATGAAAAGGCAGCCTATGGATTGGGAAAAAATATTTACAAGCCATATATCTGGTGAGTGGTTAATATCTAAAATTTATAAAGAACTCATACAACTTAATAGGAGAAAAACAAATAACCCAATTAAAAAATGGGCAAAGTACCAGAATAGACATTTCTCCAAAGAAGACTAAAAACGGCCAATATTTATATGAAAAGGTGCTCAACATTAATCATCAGGGAAATGCAAATCAAAACCACAATGAGATACCACCTCACATCTGTTTGGGTGGCTTTTTATCAAAACATCAAAAGAAAACAAATGTTGACAAGGATATGGAGGGAAGGGAACCATTGTACACTGTTGGTGGGAATGTATATTTGTGCAATCATTATGAAAAACAGTATGGAGGCTTGTAAAGAAATTAAAAATAGAACCACCACATGACCCAGCAATCCCTCTTCTGGGCATATACTCAAAAGGAAACAAAATCACCATCTTGTAAAGATATCTGCACTCCCATGTTCATTGCAGAATTATTCACAAGAGCCAAGATATGGAAACAACGTAAGTGTCCATTGATGGACAAATGGATAAATGTATTTTATACACACACACATACACACACACACACATACCCATACACAATGCAATATTATTCAGCCTTAAAAAAGAAAGAGATCCTGCCATTTGCCACAACACAGATGAACACAGAGGACATTATGCTAAGTGAAATAAACCAGACATAGGAAGAAAAATATTGCATGATCTTATTTATATGCAGAATCTAAAAAAAAGTCAAATATACATAGATAGAGAATAAAACAGTGGTGATGGGGAAAGGAATTGGAGAGGTGGAGGTCAGAGGATACAAAGTAGCAGTTGGGATGAACCAGTTTAGAGATCTAATGTACAACATGAGGACTACAGGTAATATCATTGTATTGTGTTTGAAATTCTTGCAAAATGAGATTTTAGCTGCTCTTGCCACAAAAACAGACAAAATGGGTTATGAGATGATGGATATGTTAATATGCTTTATTGTAGTAACCATTTTACTATCTATGTGTATCCTTTAACATCATGTTGTATACCTTAAACATACACAATAAAATTTATTAAAAAAATGAAGACAAAGGGAGCAGATGACATCTACAAGCCAAGGAAAGAGGCTTCAGAAAAAAACCAACCCAATAATTGTGTCATTTTAGCCACCCAGTCATGGGACTTTGTCATGGCAAGCCTAGCAAACTCATATAGGAAGTAAAATCCAAACTTTTTGTGTGTCTTGCAAAGTTTTATGATTAGATCCTGCCTAAATTTCCCTTGCTCTTTAAAGTCTAGCCATCATGGCCTTCTAGAAATTTCTTGATAAGACTTTTTTTTATGTTTCAGGGTTTCTTTTTTCTACACTTATTGTTCTTTGGGTCTGAAGTCATTGTCCCCTCATCTCCCTCCCACCCTTACCCCATTGCTTAGCTGCTTACTTTATACTTCCTGTCTCAGTGCACTGCATGCAGGTTGTAATGACATTTCAGTGACTAGTTGGCACAAGGTAGTTCACAACTTTGACTCTAAAAGAACGACAACAAAGCACCTATTGGTTAGGGTAGGAGAAGATATAATGCAGTCACAAATAACCTCAAATCTCAGTGGCTTAACACAATAAAAATATATTTCTCCTTCATGCTACATTTCCAGCCCAGGTTAGCAGGGGGAAACTACTTACCACACTCATTCAAGAGCTCAGGTTGAGGGAAACTCCACTGATACATGCTCTATGATCACTGTGTCAGAGAGATGAGAAGTTGGGGAATATGTTATAAATTTTAAAGTCTCAGCCTAGCAGTGACACATGTCCTTTCCATTCAGATTTTTTGGCCAAAGAAAGTCATATGGGCGCATCCAATTTCAAAGGAGATAGCATAATCTGAGCATGTATTTGGAAGGAGGAAAGCTGGAAATATTTTATATAAACAGCACTGGTGACTAGCCACTAACCATCCAGGTACATAGGAAGAAGCTACTAAGAGTCAAGATTTTTTCCTTTTTTTTTAGTTTTTTGTTTTTGTTTTTGGGTTCACTGAACGTTGGGCAGCCTCTCTAGGCTTTAAATTCTGTAGGGTAGGGGTTGTGACTGGTTTGGTTGTTATTGTATTCCCAGTGCATTGTCCAACACGTAGTGGGCTGTTACTAAACATTAAACATAATTGTCACTAAACTGAGTGAGCAAACGAATAAATAAGAGCATTTATTATTTATTTATTTTTTTGATACAGTCTCGCTCTGTTGTCCAGGCTAGAGGCTAGAGTGCTGTGGTGTCAGCCTAGCTCACAGCAACCTCAGACTCCTGGGCTCAGGTGATCCTCCTGCCTCAGCCTCCCAAGTAGCTGGGACTACAGGCATGTGCCACCACACCTGGCTAATTTTTTCTATCCGTTGAATTTTTTCTATTTTTAGTAGAGATAGGGTCTTGCTCTTGCTTGGGCTGGTCTCAAACTCCTAAGCTCAAGTGATCCTCCTGCCTCGGCCTCCCAGAGTGCTAGTATTATAGGCACACTGACCCCGGCCTACCAGTATTTATTGATTGATTACTTTATTAAATGCTTCTCAGGTATTACCTCCTTTAACCCTTATGGTGTACCTCAAGGCAGGTTTTAATGTTATTTTCATTTTATAGAAGTGTAAGCTGAGCTAACTTTTACAAGAACATACCAAAGTCTCAGTAATCAGTATTTTCCGTTGATTTGGAACGAAGGCGCAGGTGATGAAATGTCTTGTTTTCTTCCACTTTTTTCATTATGTGTTTTGAATCAGACATTTTGTAAGAGCTATTATCGAGAATCCCTGCTGTCTTCTCTACTTTGTGATTTCTTTACTTATACATTCTAAAGACATTTTAAAGCTATTCATTGTTATTTACTATTTGTTTAAAAACATTCTTTCTCAAATGTAGTTTTGTCTTTTTCTGTTTTGACAAGATTTGAACCAACTCCTCTCATAGAAGTTTGGCTTCCATTTGGATTGGAAACATAATCCAGATTCTGAAATAAACAAGTTAAAATAAATAGTTCTTCTGTCATCAGAGATAGGGGTTGGAAGAAAAAGACAAGAGAAATAAAATTTTCTGAAATCTTATTTAGCCATATTTATTGTTATTATTGAATAGGCTTCCCTAGACATTTTCAAATTGAAACCATCAAGGAGAACCGACTAGAATGGGAGTCTAAATCATTTGCCAGCCACGTGTTCTCTTGGCTCGAAGCTCAAATGGGGACAGCATGCTAAAGTCCCCTAACACTCAGTTTCTTGATAAAGCACTTTTGTATTCGTTGGTGTGTATGTTAAAGTATGTTAAAGAGAGGCAGTTTTGCCTGTGATTGAGGCATTAACCTGTTGCCTTGTGTGTGGCACCTGTTGGTCAGTCAGTTGCTGTCTTGGATTAACTGAGAGAGGCAGGTCCTGACTGCTGCTGATTGGATTAGCACTCACTGAGCCTCCTTTTTGGTCTCATCTTATTGCTTAATTCCAATGGTGCATTGGTAGCCTTGTTGTCAGGTGGTTACTGCACTTTAGTAAATCCTAAAGCTCAGCAAAAGATGGTCTAATTAAGACAAAGGGGACAAATGCCTTGTTTTTCTATTTGTCTTGTCTAAAATGACCACAATTAAGGATTTACATCATAGGCTTTCTGGAAATAAGTCGGTCTCATGAGCTGAACAATTACTACCACTGGTGAAGAAAATGCGGCTGAGCTCTGTTATTCTAAACGTCCCATTTGTTCTCAGGATTAGGGGTTTGATTGTGAGTTTTTAGCTTGAGAGCATCCTTGGAATTTTGCTCCTCAAGGGCACACCCTAACCCCCATTACCATTAGGGGCTATTAGTACAGGGTATCAGTGTTATATGGTACATGCATTCTGTTGGTAGGGATAAAATTCTTTTAGTTCCTGGTATATATTTGGTATTGGGGGTATTTGATTAGATCAATTATGAGCCAATATCTCCTTGTATTATAATGAACTGTTTTCTTATTCATCTTTTCCATTTGATTGGGAGATCCTTGAGGGCAAGAATTATATCTTCTGCATTTTTCAATGAATTTTTAATTGCAACTTGAAATGCTCTATTGCAGCTGGAACTCGGTTGCTGGGTAGCAGCATGATGTGGTGGGTATGGGGTGACCTAGTTAGGGATGCTGAGCTTTGGCTGAGAGTAGCCTTAGCCCTGGCTTGTGTACCCAGGCCAATTATCTCTCCCAGCCCCTCACTGCACACTGCATTCAAGGCCTTTGTAATCCCTTTTTTCTCCAACTGATTCTTTAGCAACTGCGGTTGTTAAATACATGCTTGATGAATGAATAAGTGACAGCATGTGTGAGTGCCTCAAATAGCTCTTGTGCTGGATTTTCAAAATTCCTGCAACTATAGTCTCTCCTTTGGGATCCAAGCATTATCTGAGAAGATGCAAATGAAAATCCCTTCCCTGGGAGAGACTTCATTGTCTTTTATTAGCATGTTGGCAGAGGGTAGGTGTTATAAAGAATGATGCAACATGGAGCAGGCATAATTTGCTATGAGAGGGGAGGATGCAGGACTAGAAAGGCCCAAACTGAGGATCCTTCCTCAGGATGCTGGGCTAGAATGGCTGCTGGTGGGGTCTCTGGGTGACTAGGGAACAATGTGAGAATCCTGACCGGTGGGGAAGTTTAGGATATAACTGAAAGAGGGAGAGCTAAAGAGGAGAGGAGGGGTTGCCAAAGACCAATAATAAGCTTCAAGGTTACACATAGGAAGCCCTATTTTTCCTGCCCAGGGAAAAGCCCATGCCTGTAATGAGACCATGGGTGCAGTGAAAACTTACTCACTATACGTAAGTTACTCGGTGGTCTGTGAGAGTCCCAGCTGCCTAATTTACTCTCTAGTTTAGGAACTGCTATAAAGGAGGATCAAGATCATTCTGGAAATAGAGAATCAAACCACCACCACCACCACCACCACCACTGCCACCAACAACAATGAAACCCAGAAAGTATCCCCCACATCTAATTGTTAGCTTACTGGACACTCATAAACCAAAAGCTTATTTACTTTACTGTGTATGGCACAGAATTGACAAATAATGGTTAAAATAGCTTGTACACAGCACTTCACAATTTATAAAGCACATTTATGTACATCATTTCAATATTCCAGTAAAGCAAATGGGTCAGTTTTTATCCCCCATTTACAGATCTGGACACTGAAGCTTGGGAAAGGTTTTTGATTTGATTTGCACATGTTGTGACTAGTGATGGTAGTGGTCTTCTGGGCCAACCTGCCTCTTACAGTGTTTCCCAGGAGAGAGGCATAAGCTCAATTGCCCAGGGCCTTCTATTGCCTGGCCATCCCCACCTAAACATTTCCAGAATTGCTTCTTGTATTGTCAACATTTGTTGTTTAAATAAAGGTTGCAAAGGTTTGGGCTGATAGGGGGCAAGTAAATTGTGGTTTCTATTTCTCAAATCTGGTGATTGTGAAGGTCTTCTTCACCATAACTGAGGCTATGATATTTATACAGTGTCTTAGTTTGGGGACATAAACAGATTATAGTGATGAGAGACATTTAGGCTGCTTATAGAAATTTGAAGTCCTATTTTTGTCTTGACCATGTTGTGCCTCTTGGATCCTTGTATTTTTTTTTTTTTTTTGAGACAGCATCTTGCTTTGTCACCCCAGCTACAGTGCAGTGGCATCATCATAGCTCACTTCAACCTCAAACTCCTGGCCTAAAGGGGTCCTTCTGCCTCAGCCTCCTGAGTAGCTGGGACTACAGGTGCTTGCCATGATGCCCAGCTAATTTTTTTTCTATTTTTAGTAGAGACAGGATCTTTCTCTTACTCAGGCTGGTCTCGAACTCCTGAGCTCAAGTGATCCTCCTGCCTTGGCCTTCCAGAGTTACAGGATTACAGGTGTGAGCCACTGCACCTGGCTGGTCCTTGTATTCTTAAAAAGAGAAATTACTCATGGAAGCATGTGGCACCCTTAGGCTGAAACTTGACTATTACCAGCAAGTACTCTAATATGCTCCATAAATCATATCAGTGGTCCTCACCACTGCCTCAGCATGGGATCACCTCTGCTTACTTCAAGTAATTATTACTCATTATTAATAATGGGTGTTACTTATTGTGCCATATCTCTGTGCTGGGCTTAGTGTTACACACTATGTGTGTATTATCTCCAATTCTGAAAACCATTGTATAAAGTGGACATGATGATCTCCATTTTATTGGTAATGGCCTCAGAGAGATTAGGTAACTTGTACAGGTCCTAAAATTAAGTCAGTTTAAGCTTGGTCCATTTCATTCTTGTATCTCAACTGTTAGTAATGGATAATTCTATAAACAGTTTTAAAAATGTACAGAATTTTACTAATTCTTCTTGTACACCATGTTTGATAAATTGAACACTTTTCCCGGTGAATGTGCCTAATTCTGGGGCCTTTCTGAGCATGTGATAATTCCTCAGGCCTTGTGCTCTGGAGGTGGTAGATACGTGTGGTGGCTATAGCTGGGAGTATATCTTTGGTGAAGGCTGTGGTGGGCAAGCAGAACCATCCCATGCAATTCTGACCTTACATGGGTCCATTTAAGCACCCCGCTTTGGTTGGTTGAACTTTTCTTTCCTTTATCACTTCTGGATTGATGAATTGAAAATGTTCATGCATCTGCTAAAACGTAGATTTGGGCACAAAGGATTTATTTACCTTGGAGAATGCCCTGCTGGGAGACACACTTGCTCTTTAGATTAGAGTCTTAGATTTGTTTGCTAGCCTGCTTTTCTACATGAGTAATTTCTCTCAGGAAGTGACTTGAGTCTTTGGAACATCTGGCTCACTACACTATCAGCACAGCTGGGCTTGGGAAAAGTTGTGTTAGTGAGGTAGCTGGCGTGGGGTGGAATGAACCTGGAGTTAAAGACTGGGATTAGGCCCCAGCTTCACCATGGAACCCATTTTATGACTTTCATCTAACCCATATGCAAGGTCACCTTAATATCCTTAATTTGAACTTGCATATGTAACCAAGTTTTGGCTACTAGGATGGTGGACCACAAATCCTCTAGCATTCTGGAGTTGCCCTTAAAAATCTTCTGAATAAAGTATCTTGATTTCCTAACCCACACAATGTGAGCATGTTGTCCCCAGTGTTTTTATTTGAGCAATTTTCCTTTCTTGGTGGAGGGAATGGGAGAGCTTAGATTTCTCCTGATGCAGGTTATAATGAAATCTGTTTCTTTCCTGCCTCTCTTTTAAAATTTTCTAAAAACATCTCTAACATCAAATAGTCATGTGTAACAGGATATACTTCATGAATGTTTGGGAGTGATGGAGAGTGTGTGTGGGGTTATTACATCCCAAAACAGAGAGAAGTAAACAACTTAAAATTGGATATTAGACATCATTATGGTCCAATTCTCTGGCCATCTCCACCCACTGAGATCTTCTCAGGTCCCTGCCAGCAGCTCTGTGGCTCAAGTTGCTTCTTTCTCCTGGCATCTTCTTTTTTATCCCACATCAGAGTAGCCCAAATCTGTGTCTTCCCCACCTTGCAGGGGAATACAAAACAATTTAATCAGTTTATTATAAAAGGCAATCGGCAATTTAATTTTCCCCTTTTTAAACCTTTCCCTTCTGGGATATGTCCAAGATGGGGTTGGTGAGGCTTACCTTTAACAACCACACAAGTTCAATTAAGATGTTTTCCCAACGGAGAAAGAGTCTAGCATGTAGAATTTTTGTCTGTTTGTTTTTATAGCAATTGGTTTACTCTATGAATATATTAACCTTGGTTTCCTTACAGTTCATGCTCCATGATTATTCTGAACGCAACTGAGATTGTGTCTCCTCCTTTTATTAATGGTTTTCATGGCTCAGAGTAAAATATGAAGTTCCCACTGGGGCCTTCAAGGCCATAACTGTTGCTGCATTGGTTCCCCCTCTGACCTCTGACCTGCCATAACCCTTCTGTCACTGTGTTCCAGCCATAGTGGCTTCTTGGGACCCACCAAGCTCCTTAACAGCTCAGGGCCTTTTTGATTCCTTGAGGTAGCCCACAACTTCCCTCCTTTCCTGCGGGTCTCTGCTCAAATGTCTTGGAATCAGGGAGGCCTTTGGCGACTGCTCTGTAAAATTACACCTCTCCACTGTTCTTTTGTACTAACATATTATTATTTAATCATTTGTATAATTATATGTTTGTTTTTTGTCTCCCCACACTTGAACAAAAGCTCTAATGAGAGTAGAGTTTTGTTACTTTTTTTTGGCTTAGTGCTCTTTCCACATCTCTTGTAACAGTACCTTGCACATAATAAGGCTTGATACATTATTTGTTGAGTGATTGAATGTATGTACCCAACAGATATTTCTTGAGCACCTTTGGGTGCCAGAGTCTGTGATATCAATCTCTGCAGATCATATACTGAGAATTAGTTATGCAAAGATACTTCCTTAAAAGCAGCGTGCTCCCTAAATATAAAGCAGAGTTATTTCACGTTCCCCATCTCCTTTTTCTTTTCGCCCCCACTTCCAGGTGCCAAAGAGGCCCATTGCTCTATAACAGGAATTGTAAGTTTTTTCTCTAAAGGGCCAGATGGTAAATCTTCTAGGTTTTGTGGGCCGTGTGGTCTCTGTCTCAGCTGCGTAACTCCACTGGCTGTTGCAGCACAAAAGCAGCCGTAGGCCATAGGTCAAGGAATGAGCATGGGTATGCTCCCAAACACTCGGGCCTACGGGCCATAGTTTACCAACCCTTATTGGAAAGAATAAAAACACTTTCACAAATCAACCCAAAGATCCTTTAGAGCACAGTGCAATACCTTTCTTACAGTAATTGACATTTGAGAGGATCATGAGGGAGTAGTCTTCATTTAACACGAACCAATTTCTTGTAGTGGAATTTGTGGAATCAGCAAAATGTCAGAGGGAAGATCACTTTGAAGCAGAGAGAATTTTTCCAGTTAACCTCAAATTATATTTATCATGTTTGAGTAAGGCCCACCCTATTCCTGGATAAGAGAAGAGTCAATCTAGAAAGGCTTAAAACTCAAAACAAATGGAATAACAACCAAATCATTCTAACTTCAAGTTCAAAGTGGTGTGAAAAGTAAGCATTCCTTTCATGATCAGATTTGGATACACTGACTAGTGGTGATCTGTACCATCTGACCACTTTAGGGCTCCACTTGCCAGGACTGTCATACATCTCATAGGAAGTGTATCTCCCACTACCAGGCTGCATTGCCATCCTGGTGCTGGGTGGCTACATCTCAGGTTCAAGTTCCACACTGTTTGCCTTATGGTTTATTTTTCATGGCTTTATTTGCCAGCATAAGCTATGTTTGGTGAGCATGCTTGATAACATTCTGAATTTCGAGATATGCGGGTTGCCTCAAACCTTTGTAGCCATAGGAGAAATTGTATTAACTTAATTGTTAGGTTACAAGCAGTCAGTATGGTCCATATGTTCAGTGTCTTATGCCAACTCTGTTAATTTGAAACATGCTGATATCTGGCAGAGCCAGAACAAATTTTTGGCTACTTAGTACATATGTGGATATGTGTAGTCTTTTTTTTTTTTATACAAAAAATGCTAAGGGGAAAAAGAACCGATGAGTCAAAGTATTTCACAAAACTGAATTTCCACATATAAGGTACGGAGAAAATGTGGCTCATTAGTAAGACGCTGTTGTATTCTGGTGACCAAAATGAAAACCATATTTAAGAAATGTTCCATTGCTTTTTCAGGATTCCAAGTTCAGTCTGGACTGTTACTATGTTTTTTTTCCTAGTGTTTATTGTTCTTGAGTGATAATCAGCTTTTAAAATGATATCTCTTGACGAAACTTTGAACAGTAATGTAATGCTACTTTAGAGATTTGGTTTCTTTGGTTTGATACAGAATGGATTGTCTTATCACAAGGCAGAATGAAAACACAGTTCGGAAGAATACACTTGGTAAGAATCAAAGAGACTAGAAAGGCTATGTCAAAAAGGAAAATTTATTTTGAAACATTGTCCTGTCCAATCAGAGGGAAAAATGGGGAAAGGTAGAGAAGGCCTTTTTTGGGAAGGAAATAATTTCTTAGCTTAAATAAAATTAGTAAAAAGTTATTCCAAGGAATCATAAGGTTATCTGTGGGCCTAATCTTTTTTCTTTGGCTTGTTGTTCCTGATCAAGGGGAAAACATTTTCAATTTTATTGCTTGGTAAAGAAATTTCTGTAGATATCTAACCATAAGACTACAAATATATGCACTTCAAATGGGAGTTTATCTGTCAGACTGATCACTCACACATTTCAAATTGTTTTTATTTCTCTCTTTTTCTCCCTTTCTCCTTCTCCACTTCCCATTTTCTTTCCCTTCTCTCTTTCTCTTTCTCCTTTTTTGTTTGCTTGAATCTGTTATTAAAAATAGTTTTATAACATTAGACCAATATTTAGTTTTAAAATGAAATTTTAACATAACTAGATAATTCACATAACGTGGACATTAAATGCAAAGCCAAATAGTTCAGTAACAAGAACGCATGCCTTTCTTCTTTCTGGGACAAGATACATTACATAAAACCTGATTGTTTTTCCTTTGTACATCCAAGTTAGCTCTATTATGTTAGTATCAGCAGATGGGTTTAATTTGAGTAATTTTTCATTTTGGACCACCTCTTGCTTTTTCCTGGGAGCCAAAAATGAGATTGATCCCATAGGAGGGATTGCATAAATGCTACTCATTAGAGTTTTTTAAGAACTTGAGTGGATATGCCCAGTTGCTAATAAAACTAGAAAATAAGTAATAATGAAACATAATCAAAAACCCTACCAAATTTTTTTCCATATCACTGGATATTATGATACGAGCTAATCATATATTTTGATTACTGTCTGGAATTTAAATTCTAGGGTAGATTATTTTTAACCAAGCCTTTCAAATTATGTGTATTTAAAATAATATTAGTTCTCATTTTGATTTAGAGATTTAATAGCATTTTCATTTTTATTATTTAATTTGCTCATCAGGTCAACATTTGAGACATATTACCCCAAGTTTACTGAAATAGCCACCTCTAAAAGTTAATCCAATGCCTTGGCTAGTGGGAGTGAAATTAGAACTGGAAACCAGACAGACCAATGACATTCAAATATGACTAATAGCTTGTGACTTTGAGTGTGTACTGTGTGAATTTGTCTGTTTTATTTCAGAATGAATATGAGGTGGTGGCTTCTCCACCAGATTTAATCTAATGAAAACATTTGAAATAATTAAAATATTGCATTCCTGTTTTATACAGTTACCTAACATAAAATACTACTAAAAGTTATAATGAAAAAAAGGTGATATATCATCTTCTCTTCTTAAACAAAAGAAAAATAGTTTCAGTTAAACTTTCCACATTGAAAACTATTTGTTGAATCATGTTGTTGATATTAAATCTAAAGATACCCATGTTCAACATTACTTCTGTGCACTAGCATCGGATTCTCACCCTCTCCCTCTGGTCCTGCAGGAGGGACAGTTCTCTCCTCCAGTGAAGGTAGGTGTGGCCACGTGACCTGCTGTTGCCAATGAAACAGGAGGAGAGAGAGCGTCTGAGTGGAAAAATTTAAGATTTGGGTGTGTTTCTCTATGTTCTCTTTCTTTCATTTTGGCAGTGATGAAGGTACATGCTGAGATGGAGATGCCATTAAACTGAAGCAGCTGAGAATGCCCGGCCAACATGTGGAGGACAGCTGCTCTGGAGAGCATCCTGGACCAGCCATGGGCTCTGCTTGAGCAAGAAATAAACTTCTGCTGTTTTATGTCCCTGAAATTTTGGAATTGTTTGTTACTGCAGCAACCTAGTCTAACCTGACCGGTTCAAGACAGAACTGCATGTATTGAGCTAATATAACTTCTTTAATTTCCAAAAAGTTCCCACAATGCCATGGAATGCTATTACTCCTTTTCAGCATATAATTTTCCTCCTGTAGCACCCTTAAAATCAATATTCTTAAATAATGTGACCATAATATCATAGAGTCATTGAATAATAAATTTGTAGCGAGTCTGGAGTCATGAAGGAGAAGGTGTTCAAAATCTCTTTTAAGTTATTTTTTCAATAAGAGCAAGCCAATTACAGTTGACCCTCTAAATACATGGGTTTGAACTGTGTGGGTCCACTTATGCATAGATTTCCTTCTGCCTCTGCCACCCTTGAGACAGCGAGACCAACCCCTTTTCTTCCCCTTCTTCCTCAGCCTACTCAATGTGAAGATGACAAGGATGAAGACTTTTATCATGATCCATTGCCACTTAATGGATAGTAAGTATATTTTCTCTTTCTTGTGATTTTCTTAATAACATTTTCTTTTCTCTAACTTATTTTATTTTAAGAATACAGTATATAACACATGTACCATACAAAATATGTGTTAACTGATGGGGTATGTTATCAGTAAGACTTCTGGTCAACAGTAGGCTATTAGTATTAATAATTAAATTTTGGGGGAGTTAAAGGTTATATGTGAATTTTCTACTGCACAAAACTTGGCACAGCAGCTCGTTGCAATGGCTCATGCCTGTAATCCAAGCGCCTTGGGAGGCTGAGGTGGGAGGATTGCTTGAGTTCGTAGACCAGACCAGCTTGAGCAACAATAGTGAGACCCCATTTCTACAAAATATAAACAAATTAGCATGTGTGATGGTGGTGCCCATAGTTCCAGCTACTTTGGAGGCTGAGGTGAGAGAATCACTTGAGCCCAGTAGTTTGAGGTTGCAGTGAGCTATGATGAGGCCACTGCACTCTAGCCTGGGGCAACAGAGTGAGATCCTGTCTCAAAAACAAAAAACAAACAAACAAACAAAAAACCCCAAAAGGTTGGTGTTCCTAACTCCTGCCTCTGTTCAGGGGTCAACCATAGTTTGCTTTTTGAGAGTTAAAAGAAGAAATTTAACCAACCTGTCAATTGCATCTTACCATTAATTATTAGGTTATTAAGTATGAAATGTCCAATTTCCTGAAGTACTAAGTTTGAGAGTTGCCGTCTCTGACGTTTCACTTTGACCCTTCTTGTTTTATTTTTGTTGTGAAGGTACATGCTTATTCTTTCAAATGCATGGTTTGGCTTGTGATTATCTTTCAAATTTTTTTAGAGCAATTTTTGTGAAATCATGGGTAAGTAAAAAATTTGTGTTATTTTTCAATATGCGTTCCGTCGTGGAACCAATGTAGCACAGATGGCTCAAAATATACATGAAGTATTTGGGAACGATGTGGCTAATGAATGCACAGTATGTTGATGGTTTGAGAGGTTCTGCTCTGGTGATTTTAACCTTGAGAATGAGCCACGTGAGCGACCTGAGACCAAGGTGGATAATGATGAGCTGAAAGCTGTAGTGGAAGCAAATCTATTTCAACCTACCCATGAATTAGCAGCAAGGTTTATGTCACTATTCCAGCAGTATTGGACCATTTGAAATAAATGGGCAAGGTAAAGAAGCTGCATAGATGGGTTCTGCATGAATTAAACAAGTGTCAGAAGAAAAATCATCACAAAGCTTGCCTTTCTTTTCTCTCACAACAGCAGGTGAAACCATTTCTACACCGTAAGAAAAGGTGAACCATTTCCACACTGTATTGTTACGTGTCTTGAAAAATGGGTTCTTTTTGACAATCGCAAGCATTTGGCATAATGGTTGGATAAAGGTAAAGTACTGAAACAGAGTCCCAAACTACATATTCATAAAAAAAAGCTAATGGTGTCTGCTTGGTGATCCAGCATTGGTATTACCCACTACAGCTTCATGAAGCCTGGTAAATCAATTACAACAGAAGTCTACTGCAACCAGTTGGATGAAATGATGAAGATGCTTGCAATTAAGCAGCCAAGATTGGTCAATAGAGACAGGCTAATCCTCTTGCAAGATATCATTTGACTACATGTTACACACACAACACTACTCAAACTACAGAAACTGGACTTGGAAACTCTCTGTCATCCACCGTATTCAACAGACCTTGCACCAACTGACTGCCACTTCTTCCAGGCTTTGGACCACTTCTTGCAAGGAAAATTATTCAATTCTCAATAAGCTGTGGAAAACACCTTTGATGATTTTATCGCCATTTGCTCTCCAGCTTTCTTCACTGCTGGCATAAGCAAGCTACGGTTAAGATGACAAAACTGTGTCGATAGTTTAAGCACATACTTTGATTAATTGTACTGCTTCTTGTTTGAGACATGATAAACTACACTTTTGATTCAAATTTCATATTTACTGACTTAATACCACAACATCTCTTTCTTTTAAGGTAAAATGTATATGCCAGTGAACCAGCTCAAAGCTGGTTATGTATGTAATATATATATATAGATGTATATATATACTCACACACACACATGCATGCACATGTATATATTTTGAATATTAAAATTGGTAGTAATTTATACATTTTCTTATGTAGAGTGTTATATAAACAAGTGATCATTTCAGGGGTCTTCTGCTTTTAAGAGGAGAGATAGCAAACTAGATCATAAGCTTCATGATTGTAGTAGTGACCATACATATTTCAGCTCCTTATCCTTGAAGCTTATAGTGCCAGACTTAAATATTTGCAGAATGAATAGACCAATATCAAGAATTTGTGTAGTTGCACCCTCATAGGAAGTGAAAGGTGCAATTGGATGCTTACAAGTGACTCCCATCTTTTTAAAGTACTGTGAGAAGTGAGCCAGCTGAGCCCAATCTATTGATGGGTATATGTTTGTAGAGAACTGAGATAACTCTGTGTGGGTCACAGGAATAGCATCGAATCTGGAATCAGAGAATCTGGGTTCACATTTCTGTTAATCAGTTCACCACCTTGAGAAAATTAGTTGACTCTTTTAAGACTGAGTTTTCCCATAGAAGAAGGAAGCTAGTAATCTATCTCACAGGATTTTAGCTTGGAGTCTACTTGGACTTCATAGGAATTATATGCAGTTTTTGGATGTGCATACATATACATCAGCTTTTCCAGGGTTGAGGGTGAATAGTTTGCCTTATTCTCAAAGGGCTTACTGAACCAAAAAGGTTAACAATAATGATAAAACTTGATATTATCAAGCTTTTCAATCTCAGGGTAGAGAGAGTTTGGGAGTGAAGGAGGTACATTTATCTCCACATCTCCATTTATTCATTTGAATCCCTAATGTCTAGTACCAAGGACCAATTTTTTTTTTAATTTCAAAATATTAAGGGGGTACAAATGTTTTAGGTTACATGGATCAGAAAGTTAGTATAAATCATCAATGATGACTTTACAAACATTTGGAGAGTACACATGGTTTTCAAAGTCTTTACCCATATCCTGTTGCGGAGACAAGCATATGATTAGTCTTTTGAGTTGCTTTGGAGATGGATTCAGAGCTGCGTGATATGAATTAGTTGAGCCAGGAGCCCCCTCTCCCCTCAGTGACAGTGGCTGTTTCTGGCTTCGACTTCCCTCAGCATCCAGTGCTCCTAGGTTTCCAGGTTCTGGGCAGCTGCTGTTTCCCCACAAGTTCCTAACCAGCTGGCATCTACGCTCACAGTGCCTGGTGCCTGGGCCTGTGTGTTCATTTTCCCTATTAAGGACATCACATGCTTATCCCATAAAAAGGGAGAGGTGGGTGGGGTCCCACACGAGGAGCACAGCTCAGGGTAAACCTAGCTCTGCTCCAGCCCTTGAGTGCCATAGGAGGCTGCAAGAAAGGGAAACCTGAGACCCCACTGACCCTGAGGCCTGTGACTTCCATCCTGCTCCCAAGTGACATTTGCTGATATTTTCCTGAGCCTATTGCCTGATCCCTATCTCAATTAAAAATGTAATCCTAATGACAAAACTGCGAGGTAGATAACTTCCTCCCTTCTCCTGGAAAGGGGGTTCAGAAAGCTTAGTCGACTTGTCACAGGTTACAATTGACAGGCCAGAAGTCAAAGTCTGACTATCCAACTCAAGCCTGGGCTTCTCTGCCCTGAAGCCTGGCGCCTTCCCTCACTGAATAGTTTTGAGCATTTTCCCTCCTCTGTAAGACACATGTGAAATAATCAGGGGACCAAGACGAAAGGGAGATGAGAAGTGTTGGTGTGCATTATGTATCAGATTCTTTCAACGTTCTTCAGGAGATGTAAGTAAAGAATGGAATTCCTTTAATTTTTCAGCTGTGGCCAATGTTTTTTTGAATGAAACTTTGCTCAGGGATTGATCCATGTAGGTTATGGGCTCAATAGGGTTGCAGATGGTTGTCATCTGTTAGAGTTCTAACCAGAGCCTTGAGGTTAATGCTGCCATGCCGTCATCCTAGTCTGGTGCCAAGACACCAAACATAAGCCAATCCGGTCATCTCTGAAGCATCAGTGTTCATCCCCATACTGTTGTATGCTTTCTGTTCCCACCTTAGATTTATCCTGCTTCCCTCTCTGGCAACTTTTTCCATTATGTCTTTTTTTTTTTTTTGAGACAGAGTCTTACTCTGTTGCCCGGGCTAACGTGCTGTGGTGTCAGCCTAGCTCACAGCAACCTCAAACTCCTGGGCTCAAGTGATCCTCCTGCCTCAGCCTCCCGAGTAGTGGGACTACAGGCATGCACCACCATGCCCAGCTAATTTTTTTCTATTTTTAGTTGTTTGGCTAATTTCTTTCTACTTATAGTGGAGACAGGGTCTCTCTCTTGCTCAGGCTGATCTCGAACTCCTGAGCTCAAGCAATCCTCCCGCCTCGGTCTCCCAGCATTGTGTCTTTTAGAAATATTTTTTCTTCTATCAAATCTCTGCTCTGTCTCACACATCTATACAATATCCTATCTCTGATAGGAACATTGTCTGTCTTTCAGGGCCCCCCAGGCTGAGTACAATAGTTCTCTGACTCTGAAGATAACACAAAGGGTGGAGTGTGTGTGAGTGTGTGTAACCTAGAATAGGTAAACTGCTATAACAATAAAACCAAAATATATAATGGCTCAAACATAATAGAAATTTATCTCTTGTTCACTGTAATCCTGGGTAGTTGAAAAACATTGTGATGGGCATTTCAATAATATTTCAAGAAAAAAGCAATCACAGGGTTAAGCTTCCCTTTGCTCTTGCCAAATCCTTGACCTGCTGAACACATCAGCCATGCCAGCTGAATCACTGGTGCTGGTCCACTAAGCAGGACAGCTGGACTGGTTGAATCTTCAACCCCATCCCTGGTAAGCATGGCAGCTGTGTTGGCCTCATTCACAGCTCCTGCCACATCACCCACCCTGGCTGCATGGGTCTTGTGAATCGCATGGACTGCCTCGGCCTCGGTGATCATATTGCCTGGATCCTTGGATCTAGCCTTGCTTCTATCATATTAGCCATAACCTGCCGGATCCCTGACCCTGGTCCTACTAACCATACCAGCTGTGCCAGCCCTATTGTAACCTACATTGCAAAACTTGACCTACACTAGCTCACGACAAGATGTATCCATTATGCTAAGATGTAAACTTATATTTTGAAATGCATAAAACATGAAATATTTGTACTCCCATGATACTTTGGAATTAAAAAATTCCATGAAACATCAGATACAGACAATTTACTGTTTGTAATGGTGTGATGGATTCATGTCCTATAAAGACAGGAATTCCAATAAATTTTCTCTTGTATGTGTAGTTGTAATTGTATATGTTGCCTTATTGAGTATATTTCTGGCAGGAGAGAAATTCCTTTTAGATTAGGTGTTACTGAGAACTGAATCCTCCAATTATAATTTTACCCAACTGATGATTAGAAGAATTTTTTACAAAATTTCTCTGGCTCTGTACATTTCAAACCTTATTTTTCCTTCATTCCTCATGTACCTGTGGTGCTGGGAGTCACAGGACATGTTCATATCACAGCGTGGCCTCTGGCGCTGCACCTCAGTGTCCTAATGCTGGGTGAGCTGGAACTGTGGCCGGCAGGAGAGCTCCCGCGCTGCAGTGGTGAGCAATACTTGACAATACATGAAAGTGACTGCAGACCACATAAACGTACAGGCAGACCTCATTTATTGTGCTTTGCAGATACTGCATTTTTTACAAATTCAAGATTTGTGGCAACCCTGCATCGAGCAAGTCTGTTGGAGCCATTTTTCTAACAGCATGTGCTTACTGCATGCCTCCAAAGCCCATTTTAGTAATTTTCACAATATTTCAAATTTTTTCATTAGTTTCATGGCTGTTGTAGTGATCTGTGATCAGTGATCTTTGATGTTGAGATTGTATCTGTTTGGGGGCACCATGGACCACTCAAACTTAATTGATAAATGCGTATATGCTGACTGTTCCACTGACTGGCTGCTACCCTGTTTCTCCCCTTTCCTCAGGCCTCCCTATTTCCTGAGACACACCAATACTGAGATTAGGCCAATTGATAACCCTATACTGGCCTCTAAGTGTTCAAGTGAAGAGTTATACTTCTCTCACTTTAAATCAAAAGTTGAAATGATTAAGCTTAGTGAGGAAGGCATGTCAAAAACTGAGATAGGCCAAAAGCCGGGCAACTTGTGCCAAACAGTTAGCCAAGTTATGAATGCAAGGGAAAAGTTTTTGAAGGAAATTAAAAGTGAACACACAAATGGTAATAAAGTAAAACAGCCTTATTGCTGATATAGAGAAAGTTTTAGTGGTCTGGATAGAAGATCAAACCAGCTAACATTCTGTTAAGCCAAAACCTAATCCAGAGCAAGGCCCTCACTGTCTTTAATTCTATAGGGGCTGAGAGATGTGAAGAAGCTGTAGAATAAAATCTAGAAGCTAGCAGAGGTTGGTTCATGAGGTTTAAGGAAAGAATCCATCTCTAGAACATAAACGTACAAGGTGAAGCAGCAAGTGCTGATGTAGAAGCAGTAGCAAGTTATCTAGAAGATCTAGCTAAGATTATTGATCAACGTGGCTACAATAAACAACAGGTTTTAGTGTAGATGAAACAGTCTTCTATTGGAAGAAGATGCCATCTAGGACTTTCCTAGCTAGAGCAAAGAAATCAATGCCTGGCTTCAAAGATTTAAAGGACAGGCTGACTCTCTCATTAGGGGGTAGTGCAGCTGGTGACTTTAAGTTGAGGCCAGTGCTTATTTCCCATTCTGAAAATCCTAAGGCCCTTAAGAATTATGCTAAATCTCTGTCTATGCTCTATAAATAAGACAACAAAGCTTGGATGATAGCACATCTGCTTACAGCATGGTTTACTGAGTATTTTAAGCCCACTGTTGTGACCTACTGCTCAGAAAAAAAAAATATTCTTTTCAATATATACATATTACTGCTCATTGGCAATGCACCTGGTCATCTGAGACTTCTGATACAGATGTAAAAGGAGATTAATGTTTTCATGCCTGCTAACACAACATTCATTCTGTAGCCCATGGGTCAAGGAGTAATTTTGACTTTGAAGTATTATTATTCAAGAAATACATTTTGTAAGATTATAGCTGCCATAGATAGTGATTCCTCTGATGGAGCTGGGCAATGTCAATTAAAAACATCTGGAAAAGATTTAGCATTCTAGATGCCATTAAGAACATTCATGATTCATAGGAGGAGGTAAAAATATCAACATTAACAGGAGTTTGGAAGAAGTTGATTCTAGCCCTCATGGATGACTTTGAAGTTTTCAAGACTGCAGATGTGGAAATAACAAGAGAACTAGAATTAGCAGTGGAGCCTGAAGCTATGACTGAATTGCTGCAATCTCATGGTAAAACTTGAATAGATGAAAAGTTGTTTCTTATGATGAGCAAAGAAAGCGGTTTCTTAAGATGGAAACTACTCCTGGTGAAGATGCTGTGAACATTGTTGAAATGACAACAAAGGATTTAGAATATTCCATTTATTTGATAAAGAAGCAGCACGGTTAGAAAGGATTGACTCCAGTTTTGAAAGAAGTTCTGCTGTGGGTAAAATGCTATCAAATAGCATCACACGCTACAGAGAAATCTTGCATGAAAGGAAGAGTCAATTGATGAGCAAACTTTATTGTCTTGTTTTAAGAAATTGCTTCAGCCATCCTAGCCTTTAGTAACCACCACCCTGATCAATCAGTAGTCCTCAACATTGAAGCAAGACCCTCCACCAGCAAAAAAGGTTTTGACTCACTGAAGGCTCATTGTCATTTTTTAGCAATAAAGTATTTTTAAGTAAGGTGTATACTTCTTTTTAAGCAGTGTTATCATTGCACACTTAAAAGGCTACAGTACAGTGTAAACATAACTTTTATATGCATTTGGAAGATAAAAAATTCTTATGACTTGCTTTCTCGTGATATTCACTTTATTGAGGTGGTCTGGAATTGAAACCACAATATCTCTGAGGTAGGCCTCTGATCACTTTAAGCCCTCACTAAATATATCTTTAACTAAGCATTCCCTTAACTGGATTCCAAAATGCAAGGAACATATCTTACTTTAAAAAATTCTTATAAATTTTATAAAAATATCTGACTCAGGGAACACATTGATAGGGGTCCTTATATTTAAGCTTTCTTAGCTTAAATCAACCCAGCAAAGGAGGCTGAGAGGAAGAGGTTAGGAAAGAAGGCAGACACAGCAAGAGAAATGATGGTGAAAAGCTGAGGATCTAGAGAGTTTTAAGGAAGAAGCAGCCATCAGTAGCATATTCCATAGGGAACCTATGCAAGGTAAGGACTGGAAAGCATCCTGGTAGGTCACTGCTGACCTCATTGTACATGAGCAAATGTATTCTATTATTAATAGTTTGTGTCTCCCCTCCTGTTCCCACTAGAATAGTTCCTGAAACCTCTAGAAATAGGGAAGATGGTACTATTTGATGGCAAAAATGATGAGATGTCTTAAGATGAAAAAAGATTCATGAATTCTGGCTATTGGGAATGTGTCCTAAGGAAGTTTGGGAAACACTTCTATTACAATGAAGATCATTGTGTTATTTGATTAAAGAGCCCTGGTTGTTGCTATCTACAGAAATGGCCTCTCTGGTTAATGTATGGAACCAGATTTTTGTGGGTTTTGCCCCAGAAAAAATTTCCTTGAAACATGTTTACTCCCCCATCCCCTAATATTGTATTTTCCATCTCAAGATGTCTCATTTGGGTTTTAAAAAAGAATCTCCCCTTTTTCTCCTCCTCTTTCAGGTTTTCCTCTCCCATCTTGAACATGAGTCAAAGTTTTAATGGTTAATAGTTTAATAGTTATTTTAATGTCCTTTTCTGCTAATTCTGCCATCTCTATAATTTCTGGATCTGTTTCTATTGTTTAATTTTTTTCTTGGTTGTGGGTCATATGGTATTGGGAATTTTTGATTGGATACTAGATTTTTATTTTATGCTGTTGGGTGCTAGATTTTGTTATAATCCTTTAAAAGTTGTTGGGCTTTGCTTTGGCATGCAGGTAAGTTACTTGAAGTCAGTTTGAGCCTTTCAGAGTTGTTTTAAGCTTTTTAAAAGAAGATCCAGAGCAGTATTTGGGGCTAATTTAGTCTCACTACTAAGATGCTACCCTTCTGGGGCCTTTATCCAATACCCTGGGTATTAGGATGTCTTTTCATTCTGGCTGGTGGGAACCCCAAATATTCCAAGCCCTGTGTGAATTCAGGGAACTGTTTGGTCTACTGGTTGTTTTCTTGGCCTGGGGCAGTTTTCTTTCACCCATGCCAAGATAGTCACATTGTAACTGTCAGGGGCCCCTCTGTACTTTCCCTGTGCAGCTGCCCTCCTAGTATTCTTTCCCACACATTCTAGTTCCCTGGACTTGCCTGTACTCCAAGCTCTGTCTGTTTAACCCAGCGATATCATTGATCTCTCTTTGGGTTACCTCCTCCCTGTGCGACGGGATGGAAATTCTTCTAGGCAGTAAGTAAAACTCATCTCATTTGTTTCTGTTTTCCCAGGGATCAAGTCTCATGTTACCTGTTGTCAAATGTATGGAAACCACCTTTTTTTCAACATTGAAAAAGAAATACAGAGTATTTTCTTTTTTTCTATTTTGTTTGGTCTTCTAGTTGTTTAAGATGGGAGGGTAAACCAGTCTCTTTTGATCCATCTTGGCCAGAAATGAAAATTCCCAACATGTTGATTTCTGATTGATGGCTAAGAATAATATGTCTTTCCACAAGTATTCTTAGAATTTATTGTTTCTTAAACATATAAACAAAGGCCTGCCCTGAGAATAACTTGCTTTCTATCTCTTTTCAGATCTAAACCTCTGACAGTAAAACATTTTTCTTTTCATTATAAGTGATTTAAAAAAAGATGTAGTTTTTTCAGGAAGACCTGCAGAAAAGAAGATTGAAAGAATAAAAAGTCAGTTATGATAGTGCTTGACTTCTTTTTTTTTTTTT
>VBSM01000529.1:57935065-57953456 GCA_008086735.1 Cheirogaleus medius
TTAACCGCTCCACCTACCCTTGCTGCTGGTCTCCAGACCGTTCGCTCCGGAGGTCTCTCCTTCCAGTTCTCAGTGCTTGACTTCTTGAAAGAAATATCTCTGACCAATAAGTAGTTTTCACTGCAGAGTGGTTTTATCTGAAAGATTGACATTGGTCCTGATATGTGTTGATGAACATATGTAGGCCTCACAAGTATCTCTTAGTTTATCCAGATATTGCCCTCCTGTGTTATTATAATCTATTAAAAACAAACAACTCATCCAGTCAAATGTGAAATCATTTTCATTTTATGTGTTCACCGACTATAAAAGTACTGAAATGAACTATAAATTACAAACCAGTAGCTTTCTAATTACCACAGTCCCACTGTTACTGTTATTTGTACAAGTAATTCTGCTTCCTATTGACTCTAGAGTAAGGAGCAGAGGAGTGAGAAGTTCCCAAGCAACAATCTCTTTCCAAGTGCAAACATTGTGGATGTGTGTTGTGAAACTGGAAGGAAATATCACTGAAGATTGAAATCTAAAGGATATTCATAGGGTTTTTTTTTTTTCCTTGATGATTTGTTTGAGTTCTTTATAGATTCTGGAACTTTTAAAAAAATGTTGAACCATTTCAGAAACAAATTTCATGGAATCCAACCTTTCTGCTATGGCTATTTTTTATTTATTTCAGAGTGAAAAATTTATGATAATACAGTTTTGAAGAAATTTCAGGCTAGAAAGAGATTAGAATTTCACTGAGGAATCATGGCCAAGGAATGCTATGTTGACCAGACACACAAAATCATCCTTAATTTATTTGTCAAATGTATTGAGGGTCCACTATGTGTGAAGCACGGTGCAGACACTGGAAAATTAAAACCAACCGACCAACTTTACTTTCTCAGACAGAAGTGATCATTTTTAATTTTATTATCATTTGAGGTATTTATTTAACACTAAACAGTGTACTTTTTTCTCCTTTGATTTATAAAACAATGTGGGTGCTACGGTTTGAATGTCCCTTCCAAATTCATGTTGAAATATAATTGCCAATATCATGGTATTGGGAGCTGGGGCCTTTAAGACCTGATTAGGTCATGAGGCCCTCATTCTCATGCATGGTTTAATGCCATTATTAGGGGAGTGGGTTAGTTATTGTGGGAGTGGTTCTGATAAAAGGATGAAGTTTGGTCCCATTTCTTTCTCTCTCTGTCTCCCAAGCTCTCTTGCCACGAGGTGCCTTCCGCTATGGGACAATGCAGCAGAAGGCTCTCACCAGATGGCCTTGCTCTTAGCACTATGCTCTTTGACTTCTCAGGCTCCAGAACTGTGAGCCAAATATAATTCTATTCTTTATAAATTACCCAATCTATGGTATTCTGTTATAGCACCAGAAAATGAACTAAGACAGTGGGACAGAGGGTAATTCTTCATCATCTGATAAAAATTGATCTTCAGGATTCTTTTTTCATTTACCACTATTAACTAATCTTGGCTTTTGTTTGGATCCCTCCAAACCTCCCCCAAAAGAATTCTTTTCCATTAGCCATACTTGTTAAAAATTTAGGGCTACTTTTAGTATTCAAATAAAAGCTGCATTACATAACAATATTTTTTTGGTTTTAAAGGTACTAGGTGTCCTTGCCTATTGTTTGGCATATTTCTGTTGGGCTGTATTAAATTCAGCATCTATATTGACCTTAATTTTTTTGTATCTTGATGTCATCTCTGACCACCCGGCTTTGACCTACAATCTATTTCTCCAACTTTCTGTCTGTTTGGCTTTTCCAGCTTGAGACTTAGCTCAATTAAATTCTTTTGGCTCTTGGACCTTCTGCATCACTTCCCAGTCAATGATTTGCTCATTCCTGGCGCAGAGTTTTCTTTGGATGACTGTCCTGGTAGTATGACTCATTCCCCACCCCCACCTACCACCAGTCTTTGGCACAACGCTGAGAAAATGTAGCTGTGTACCCGCAGGGGTCTACAGCCAGAACCAGGAAAATGTTTCTAGCCTCTTTCTTTTAAAAGGTGTTTGGTGCTTACAGTTCTTTTGTATTGCTCACGCTTTTACATTACTACATATGAAAACCTTTGGACCATACATACGCTGGATTTATCCAAGGCCTTACAACTTGGCTCTGAAGAGTGCAGAATGGAATCCCAACTCATGATCCACAATCTCATAGTTTATTTTGGTCAGTTTAACTCCACCACTTTCAAACCACGAGATGCCATTCAAAAGTCAATCTTACTTTGAATACATTCTTTTAACATCACATGTATCCAAATATTTGATTAATTAGAACCATGAAAAGTTTTTCCAGTCTAGATATCTTACTTATTTTCTTACAGAAACTAAAGTTCCTCTTGGTATAAAATGGGGATTTTGGGAAATGGAAATAAGATCATGTATCTCAAGCCCCTTATTGAGAACCTGTTACAATCTACCACTCACTTCATGAGTGGAGATTATATGGACTTTTTGAAGTCGGGGAACATATCTACCTTGTTTCATTTTGTGTGTTCAGCACAATGCCTGGTACCTAGAAGGTGCACAACAAAGAGTTATTAAATAAATAAAGAACTCATTATTTAGTGATGCCAAGACAGTTTATTTTAATGTAAACTTAGCGAGAAGCTTAACATAGTGCCTGGAGTACACTAGCTCTTTGTAAATATTTCCTGATTGCTTGATTTGATGAATAACTTCACTTGGTTCTTGTTCTCAGAAAGTGAGGACTCAATAGGATAAGAACTGTTTAAATTCAAGAATAATTCTACGTCAACACTGTGGTACTTGTGCTTTGCTGCCTTCTGTGAGAAATGCCTAAAAATGTAAGATGAGTGAGTGAAGACGCTTATAACCACCCCTCAGGTCAAGAAATAGAACTTTGCCAGCATCTCAGAAGCTCCTCTGTGTACCACATCTCAATCGTAGCTTCCCTTCCTCCCCCAAAGTAACTGCTGGCTTTTGTAGTGATCATTTCCTTGCATTTCTTTATGGTTCTGTCTTCCAACATACATTTCTAGATAAAATAGTTTAGACTTGCCAAATAAAAAAAAACAATGTGTTTTTGAGTTTCTTTCATTCCTACCTTTCCCTTACATATTTTCTTCTGAAGAACTTGTGCTTTTTGTGACCTCTAAAGTTTCCCACTATCTGGAGTTTACTGATTGCACACTCATGGTACAGTTCAGCTTGTCTCTTTGTTCCTTGTATTTCCTGTAAATTGGCAGTTAGATCCAGATAAATGATCAAACTGAGGTCCACACTTCGGCAAGACTACCGGTGGTGCTGTTTTCTGTGTTAGGGGGTACATGAAGCCTAGTTTTGATTTTCTTTGATATTAGAAATGGTCAATGCACAATGCCTTAATTTATGAATTCAAATGGAAGTATTCTAATTCTGTAATTTCATTTTCATCTCATAATTGGAATACTTAATAAAAAAGTGCTTTTCCTCCTCAACTATTGTGTTGACCAGTTTCAATTTACACAAGAAAGGCAGAATAAATCCTTTGCTGTCTTATCAAGGCTGGATTGCCCTTTCTCCTTTTAAACCATTATAAAGGTAATTGGTTCTCTATCATTTTAGGACTTTTAAAAATATTTTTATGAACTCACGGATTTATTCATATTTGCTAAATTTCAATACGTTGCAATTCTTTTCTTTGTTGAAGCTCAAATTGTCCCTTCTTTGACCAGTGGTATCCTTTTCAAGTTGGCTCTTGAGTCCTGTTGATAGCTTCCTTGCTGTTTGATATGTCAAGATAGTCCATGTTCTTCTTGTACATCTCCTCCTCCCAACTTGGAATTAGCAACTTCTTCAAGAAAGCTTGGCTTCTTTTAATCAGAATTAATGGCATTAATGGGAATTTGGCTGTTATGTTGATCAGTTTCTAGGGTTCTTCAGTGAACAGGTAGGGCTTACATATATAATGTGTGTGTACATGTTTGTTTATATATATACAGATATATGTTTTTTATTAAAATAAAATATCTCGTGAGATTTCAAGTTTAGTGCTTGTTTTTTGTACACAAGCAATGTGCATGAGGCAGAGTAGAGAAGCTGGTTAATAATATGTTAGCTGACTCTGGAAACACTTGATTAAATAATGAATCCCTGGGGCATTCTAATACTTGATATAACAGTGCACAATTACATCTAATATGTGCATAATGCTATTAACAGGGTATCATTTCTACACATTTGAAACTTCCAATTGTTCCAGCAGAAAATGTAGAAAGACTATAAGGGTATTTATAGTAGACTATACTTCAGTTTTGCAATTTGAATTGACGTATCTTCTTATAAAAGTATTGTATGTGATGCAGCTTTTAATAAAGAGTAATTATATAATTTCTCTGGGTGCTTGTTCATCATTTTATATCCAGCACTTAGTATAGGGGGCTTGGTAGGCACATAGTAGGTGCTTAACTAACGTTTATGAAATGAATAAGTATTATATATTGCTGGTAATATATCAATGAGTAAATTGGTAGAATTATTGTGCTTCCTCGGTCCCATCTTCAAAACATTATTTGCAGGCATTAACATTAGTTTTGCACACTTTATTGGGTCTGTGTGACCTATAATAGCAAGTCAATTAAGAGTTTTTAAAGCTTATGAGGGGCCTTGATCTAAGAAACAATGTTAAGAGGTTTTGAATATTATCATCGGTGTCTGTAAATTTCCTAAATGCAGTCTATGACTTGTACCTTGTATCTTTCATTACATCACAAAGGTTAATTTGGTAAAATAGATGATCAGAATGTGTTTTAAGACTAACAATAATTAAAAATTAAAAGACAATGTTGATGAATAAATTCTGTTAATCACAATGAAATTAAAGCTGGAATTGCTAACATCTTAAATTTTTCATTAAATGACTGCAAATCAACTCCTACAAGGGTAATCATTCTGCAACACCATGTATAATTAAACCATCAGTCACCAGGAAGTTTTTCAGAAATTGTTTTATTCTGTTACTTTTTCAGATAGGTTAGAATTTCCTTTAACTTTTTGACTAAATTATTAAATTTAAATGTGAGTTAATCATCTCCTTTATCTTCTTTGATTTTTTTTTTACTTGATAATTGTAGATATTCTGGTACTTTTACTATTGGGAAGCTATAAAATGGCACAATATAAAACCTTTCAGATTTGATAAGGCAGAAAAAGGGAGGAAAAAGGGGAAAATGTCAGTATCACTGTGTGTAAAGATTGAAGGGAGAAAGGTAACAACTTTTTCCAATTATCTTTTCATTTAAATACTGCCCAGAGTAAGCTTGCATTCATTATTGGTGGGCCAGATGCCTGTTGTTTTGCCATTTAACCATTAAGTACAGGAATATTTCTGCAGAGCTTAGGAATCTAGAATTTAATTACCTGCCACTGGAGTCCTATGTTTCCTTGAGAGTTCTTTAAGCTTATGTATCTTAAATTACCTTTCAGTTTGATAAGGTCAAGTCAACAACTGAAACACCAAAGTGTTTTCTGGAGTCTCAAATAGATCCACTGGAGACTATACCTGGCCAGCGATGTGTTTTATCTGAGCTGCTAAGTGTTAGACAAAATTGAATTATTTGTTATTGTTGAAGATTATTAGTTTCAAGTTTTTTTTCCCCCTGGAGTGTGTATTTCTGGCATCTCTTGAAACATCAGGCTATTTGACAACACTGGACTCACATTTTTGGATCACAATTATTGACTGAGAGTGAATACTGGAGTTACTCTGGACCCTGCCTCTTTATATGGTCTTCTTGACACTGAAACTAAGTGTCAGTTACCATTTATTAAGAGAGAAATATTTCTTGTATCCTTGCCTCTAGTATCAGTGGCAAACTAAAAGATAGAACAAGAAGCCTACACACATCAAGAAAAATGAGGAAGAGCAACAGGGAAGATTTTGTGTGTATACATGTATGAGAAAAATATTCCATGCTTTAATATTCAAAGAACATCTGTTTTGAAAGAATACAGCTTAAAAACGTCATTAGGAAACAAACCATACCATGACTATGAATGATATAATGTAAAGATGATTGATAAGAACAAGAACCTAGAGATCTTATAAAGAAACCAAAATTTCAATAGGGCTTGCTTTGGAATGTAAATAAATAGGTGCAGAAGCTATAGAAAGCAATTATGGGTTAATTGGAAAAATTGATGAGAAGTCAAAACTTTTTAGGTGATGAATTTATGAGAAGATCATGTACTGAATGCAGCAGAAATTGTCTACTAAACAGAGGCAAGCCTTTATAGATAAGCCTCTCTAGAAATATCATTTTTTGATATGTTGAAAGTATGCATAGGAGCGTTTGTAGAGTTCTTTCAATTGTAGCTGATGGGAATACAGGTATAAATAATACCAGTCAGTAGTTTATATTTATCTTGGTATTCATGAAAATTTAGATGTGACTGAAGAACTTTTGGAGATGGTACTCATGACTAGTATAACATCAAAAATGGATTTATTTTTGTATGTTGAGAATACTCTTCAAAAGTTTAATACAGAATGGTTAAAATTAGTTAAGTGATGAGACTCTTCTAATGGTCGGCATTCATTTATATTTATTATACTATTATAAAATTTAAATTAAGATGACAACATTTTACAAGAATGTGAAACTTAAGTGCATTCATTTTATAGCATTCATCAGGGATTGCTTTGTATTGAAAGTTAAATGTGGTGAATGCCATGGAATGAATATACTTTTATGGCACAAACAAAGGACATTTCAGTCACAGTGACTTGGATCCCCTATTGATGGTCTATAAAAGCTTAGATGCCTTAGTTGTAGAATGGCGCTGAAAAACATTTGCTTTGTATTTTTGAAAGAAATTACTGTTTATGTTATTTGAGGAAAAATCCTACTGTTGCTCACAAAGAAAGAGTAAAGACTTGGCATTTTTAATTATAATTATAACTTGAAATCACTTAAAAAATTTCTGTTCATATCTTTTGCTCACTTTATTTATTTATTTATTTTTTAAATTTTTTTTTATTTCAACATATTATGGGGGTACAAATATTATGGTTATGTATATTGCCCACGCCCCCCTCCCCCCTCGAGGCAGAGCCTCAAGCATGACCATACCCCATACGTTGCACATCTTACTCATTATGTTTGTATATACCCATCCCCTCCTCCCCCCTCCCACCTGCCCAACACCCGACAAATGTTATTCCTACATGTCCACTTAGGTATTGATCCGTTAATGCCAATTTGCTGGTGAGTACATGTGGTGCTTGTTTTTCCATTCTTGAGATACTTCACTTAGTAGAATGGGTTCCAGCTGTATCCAGGAGCATACAAGAGGTACTATATCACCATTGTTTCTTAAAGCCGAATAGTACTCCATGGTATACATATGGCTGTTTGATCAGCAAGAAAAAAATCAAACAACCCCATTAAAAAGTGAGCAAAAGATATGAACAGAAATTTTTCAAAAGAATACAAACAGCTAATAAACATATGAAAAAATGCTCAACATCACAAATCATCAGGAAAATGCAAATTAAAACCACAATGAGATATCATCTTACTCCAGTCAGAATGTCTTTTATTAAAAAGTCCAAAAACAGTAGATGCCGGTGTGGATGCAGGGAGAAAGGAATGCTTATACACTGTTGTTGGGACTGCAAGTTAGTACAAGCTCTATGGAAAATAATATAGAGATTCCTCAAAGAACTAAAAGTTGACCTACTATTTGACCCAGCAATCCCACTACTGAGTATCCTTTTCCCAAAGGAAAAGAAGTCATTCTATCAAAAAGACACCTGCACTTGAATGTTTATTGTGGCACAATTCACAATTGCACAGATGTGGAGTCAACCCAAGTGCCCATCAATACATCAGTGGATTAACAAAATGTGGCATATGTATACCATGGAGTACTACTCAGCCATAAGAAGGATAAATTAATGCTTTTTGCAGCAATTTGGATGAAACTGGAGACCATTATCCTAAATGAAGTATCTAAAAATGGAAAAACAAACACCACGTGTACTCACTACTAAATTGGAACTAACCAGTGAGCAAGCATGTGCATAGAGGGAAGTAAAACTCAAGGGAAATTAACTAGAGGGGAGGCAGGAGGAGGGGACAGGTGAAAACTTACCGAACAGGTACAACAAACAGTATCAGGGTGATGCGCACTCTTATAACCATGACTTAAGCATTACAAGAGCGATTCATGTAACCAAAATTATTTCTACCCTGCAATACTTTGAAATAAAACAACAACAACAAAAAACCCAAAGCATCACTTCATTACCCCCAAATATAGGGCTTTCCATGGACTGTGTTGGATAACAAGGCTTAGGCCTGGAGCTGAACTGAGGCTTGCTACTTTCTGCCCCCAAATTTAGCCGTTGGAGCTGCTTGCTTGAAGTAGACTCTTGTCCACTCTGCAGCATGGGGGCTGTGGCATGATTTTTCATTTCACTGGCTCAAGAAGCAGAGAAAACCATTGGGAGATAAGACCCAAACCTGTGTTGCTCTATAAAATCAATTAGTTTTATTACATATTTAATACATAGAAATAATAATATGCAAAGAATAATGGCAAAACAAACACCCATGTACTTACCATCCAGCTTAAGAAGTTTATGTGTGTGTATCTATGTGTATATAGATATGATATGTGTATTAGGGTTTTTCAGCACATAACAAATAGGAGATTTTATATACATAAAATTATATATTACTTTGGAAATATATACTAATGACTTTCTTGTTCCAATTCTTCATGTCTGTCTGTATAAATATTATGTAGACGTGGTCATTAGATAATGCTTGAAAAACTAATAAAAGGTTACCATCATAGAATAAAGCATTATTAGACATTAGTTTTGAAAAGGAGGAAGTAAGGGCAAGGTATCTTAGATTCCACTCATGAATCAGGATTTGAAAGACATTTATTTTCTTTTTTAGCACTTTAGTTAGGTTGTTTTAACTATCTTGGGACCAACTTTGCTCAACTTTCATAAATATTCTAGTAATAACTGTGTCAGCACCAGGAATTTCTAGCAAAATAACTTTATTTTCTAATAAAAATTAAAATAGACTGATTTGTGTTTTATACTTTTTTTTTAATGATTCACTTCACTTGCCAACTTAACAACTTATCCAGCTGCTTTTGATACAGAAGATTCCAAGTTGTTGGTGCATCAATTCTTAACTTTTTTTTTTTTAGTGCCAAAGGGAGGAGAGAAAAGTGTAGATAATATGATAAAAATCCATATATTTTTGACTTTGGAATTTTTGAGTGCCCTTTCGTCTCTTCCTGCCCGAATCTCCCTGAATCTTGGCTCTTTTAATTGTGAACTGTGTGATCGACCTTGGACAAGTTACTCGTCAGCAGCGGCGATGAGGAGTAAGAGAGACATGATCCTTAAAGGAGCAGCGACTTTTACCTTGAGGAGGAGGAGAAAAGAGCGGGACAGCAGCAGTGGGGAACAGGACAAGACTGATCCCAGCACCTAAGCCTGCTATGTATGGGAGAATGGGTGTCGGTCCCTGAGGGGGCTGTGGGGGAGGCTGTGTATTTGGGGTGCATCCAGGATTCAGTTCAGGCAAGGCATTGGAAGAGACTTAGGATGTTGTAAAGGTATTTTTGCTCTGAGAAGAATTCTCTAAGACACAATAAATAGGTTTTAGAGGGAAGGGAGCGGTGTGATTGGCTTAGAGGGAAGAAGCCCACAGCAAAATTCTAAGGAGGCTGTGGGGGAGGACAGCTGACAGGAGGGAATTATCTTTTGGATGATGGTCAAGAATAATACTGGTGTAAAGCACAGGCTTCCAGAAAGTATTGAAAATGTTTCTGGTTCCCGTCAAGATGGAGAAATCAGCCTGAGGAAAATATAACATGAGGGGCTGGGGCTGAGGCTATCTTGAGCCACAGCGTGTGGTGGCTGCAGGCCCAGGTGGCAGGCTGCCAGAGGCAGTGAGAGGTTGCAGGAAAGTTTGTAAATAATGCTCTTGCCTCCTCCCCATTTCGCGGGGACAATCAATGTCCACCTCTTCACCACAGAAAGTACCAGCAAGAGCCTAAAGATAGTAACGGAATAGCACAAAAGCTCTGCTGGGGTGAGATGGCGGAAAGTAGTCTCTGGAGTGACCAGTTACCCTTGGACTTTCACTTCTCCATCCTTTCCCCCTCCAACGGCCGTGGGATGGTTACAGCACGGGTTGCTGCCTTCTCCCAACAGTGCTTCTGCCAAGTGTCTAAGGGTGAAACCCTACTCAGAGGTTTTTCCTGGTGGAATGGCAGCAAAGAAGGTATCAATAGTGGTTTTGTGTGCCTAAGGTCCCCCTTTCATCGCCGTTCATTTAACTCACTGGGACTGACAGACTAGAGACTGGCCTTCCAGCCATTCTCATTACACAATACTGGACAGAATAATAGCTAGTACCCTCCAGTTTACAAGCCCACAAAACAAAACAGAACAAAACAAAACAAAACAAAACAGATGCTAGAGCCCTGAGGAAAAATGTCTCTATATGCCAATAAACATTGTGTCATAGAGTCACTCATGATATTCTGTCATTATTTTTCTAATGTCTATAGGATTTGCTGTGATAACCACTCTTTCATTCCTGATAATGGAAGATCCTATTTATCTCTTTTTCTCTTAGTAACTTTTTTTTTTTGCTAAGAATAACTCAGAGTTTATCAATTTCGTTGATCTTTTCAAGGAACCAACTTGTGGCTTTGTTTATTTTTCTACTCTTTTGTCTCTTTTCTATCTATCAGGTCCCTTTGTATGGGCTACAGCATACAAAGGAAAATTTTTGTAAAATTTTGTAATGGCTATTTTGTAAATAAAGGTACATTTAGCTACCGTTTCCCATTTTCCCTATGTATGGTGACTTTTGGGACACCCCATATTTTGGAAACTTTAAAACCTAGAGGAAATGGATACATTTCTAGACACATACAATCTACCAAGATTGAATCAGAAAGAAGTAGAAAATCTGAACAGACCAACAGTGAGTAACGAGATTGAATCAGTAATAAAAAGTCTCCCAACAAAGAAGAGTCCAGGACCAGATGGCTCCACTGCTAAATTATACCAAACTTTAAAAGAAGAACTAGGCTGGGCACAGTGGCCCATGCTTATTATCCTAGCACTCGGGGAGGGTGAGGTGGAAGGATTGTTTGAGGCCAGGAATTTGAGACCAGCCTGAGCAAGAGACCCTATGATTACGGGAAAAAAAAAAAAAGAAAAAGAAAAAGAAAAAGAAAAAAAAAGAAAAAGAAAAATTGGTTGTGCATGGCTGTAGTCCCAATGACTTGGGAGTCTGAGTCAGGAAAATTGCTTGAGCCCAAGAATTTGAGATTGCAGAGAGCTATGATGACACCACTGCATTCTATCCTGGGCAACAGAGTGAGACTCTGTCTCAAAACAAAAACAAAAACAAAAACAACCCCCTCAAAACTAATGCCAATTCTCCTCAAACTAGTCTAAAAAATTTAAGAGGAGGCAATTCTTCTTAACTCGTTCTACAAGGTCAGCATTATGCTGATACCAAAACCAGACAAAGATGCAACAAAAAATAAAACTACAGGCCAATATCCCTGGAACATAGATACAAAAATCCTCAACAAAATACAAGCAAACCAAATACAATAGCACATGAAAAAGGTGGTACATCATGATCAAGTGGGATTTATGCCAGGGATGCAAGGATGGTTCAGCATACACAAATAAATAAATATGATACATCACATCAACAGAGTGAAGGACAAAAACCATATGATCATCACATTAGATACAGAAAAAGCATTTGATAAAATTCAACATCACTTCATGATAAAATCTCTCAACAAAGTAGGAATAGAAGGAACATACCTGAACATAATAAAGGCCATATATGACAAAGCAATAGCTAGCGTCGTACTAAATGAGAAAAAGTTAAAAGGCTTTCCTCTAAGAACTGGAAGATGCACACTGTCTGGGGGATGGTCACGCTTGAAGCTCTGACTCTAGGGGGCAGGGGGGAACAAGGGCAATATATGTAACCTTAACATTTGTACCCCTATAATATGCTGAAATAAAAAAAAAAAAGAACTGGAACAAGACAAGAATGCCTACTTTCACCACTCCTATTCAAAATGGTATTGGAAGTCTAGCCAGAGTAGTTAGGCAAGAGAAAGAAGGAAAAGGCATTCAAATTACAAAAGAGGAAGTCAAATTGCTCTTCTTTGCATATGTCATGATCTTATATCTAGAGAAACCTACAGACTCCACCAAAAAACTCTCAGATCTGATAGATAAATTCAGTAAAGTTGCAGGAGACAAAATCAACATACAAAAATCAGTAGCACTTTTATACACCAATAATAAACTTGCTGAGAAATAAATCAAGAAGGCAGTCCCATTTATAATAGCTACAAAAAAATACCTAGGAATAAATTTAACCAAGGAGGTGAAAGACCTCTCCAAGGAAAACTATAAAATTCTGATTAAAGAAATTGAAGAGGACACAAACAAATGGAAAGACACTCCTTGCTCATGTATTGGAAGAATATTGCCCAAAGCAATGTACAGATTCAACGCCATCCCTATCAAAATACCAGTGTCATTTTTCGCAGAAACAGAAAAAAAATCCTAAAATTTATATGGAACCAAAAAAAGGCCCGAATAGCCAAAGAAATCCAGAACAAAAAGAACAAAGCTGGAAGCATCATGCTACCTGACTTTGGAATATATTATAAGGATATAGCAATCAAAACAGCATGGTATTGGTATAAAGACTAATAGATTAAACAGCCAAAAAGAAAGATTAAATCTATTAAAAAATGCTAAAAATGCAATTAATAAAATTCTATTAAATATATTGAAGAATATACACACAATAAACACAGAGTACATTTATTGAGCAATCAAATACTATTACAAAAATGTATCTTGCATTAGGTCATAAAGGAATTTTTGATAATTTTCAAGTGAAAAATAGTAGCTATGTTCTCTGACTGTAATGTAATAAAATTAGAAATCATTAACAAAAAGCTCAAAAAGAACAAAACAAAACAAACAAAACCCTAAGGCTACCATATGTTTAGAAACTACATAATATATTACAAAATGACTCTTGGTTTAAAAAGGAAAACATTGAGGAAATCAAGAAACATGAATTTTAATGATAAGTCAATCAAATAGTACATCCCCATTTACTTCATATGACATTCTAGACATGAATCATTCAGTGGCATGAGGTACTGGACAAAAATACATTCTCTCCCAAAAGGTGATTGTGGATTGAGGGGACATTTTATGAGAGTGGTGGTAAATGTGATAACTTATAAATGATTCTTAAGATGTTTAAAACATGCTAATGGAGCTCAAAGCTGGAATAGCTAGTTTACTGCTACACAGACATGTCCCTTGCCCACCCAATGTAACTCCTGGAATTATCTGTGAGCAATTAAGCTCTTGTGGCTATAAACAGGATCAGTTAGGGAATAGTCAGGGTTTTTCAGGGAAGCCAGACCTCTATGAATATTATGGGAATAAGGAATTTATTTTAGGAATTAGACCTTATACAAATACGGGAAAGCTAAGGAAGTGAAGATCTGAAAGGGGGAATGCACCTGTCGAGCCCTACAGACCAGTCACTAAGCAGTCTTTCTGAAGCACTGGAGTGGGCAGAGAAGTCACAGCTTGCAGGAAAATATGAGAGGACAAGTACATCCAGCTGTCAAAGTGAGATCTCAAACTAGGAGTTTGTAGAGAGGTTCCTTGGATGCCTCTGTAGTTCCACAGCCAAGATTGTGGTGTTAGGCCTGGGGTTTCTTTTGGCCAGTAGGGCCAGTAGGTTGGAAGACAAGCTGGATGAGGAGCAGATAAGAGCAAGTTACAAGCTGGACACCTCTGCATCTGTTTCTCACTATGTCTAACTGGGATGAACTTCCAAAAGTAATGGCTCCTGCTTCATTTCTGCCTTGCAATTCTTGCTAAGTTCTCTTTTCCATACTATTGGGAAGATGATTTTGGAAAATGAAATTTACAGTTTAAACAAATTGACAAGAGCATAATCCAGTGCAGTTCACCTCATGTTAACTTGCCATTTATACACACCTCTTTTAAACCATGGTTAACATTCAAATAAATTCAATAGCAAAACCATTCCTTCAGTTAACATAATGCAGTCATTCCTCATACAACCAAATTCTAACACTTTTTCTAGCAGAGTATACACAAAGTCTCACTTTACCAATCTTTGAATGATGCTCACTCTTCTGAGTCACGCTTCTTTGGTACCCTGTATCTTAAATGCTGAAATATAAAATTAATCACTGTGAATACATATTATATTCAGTACTAGGGAAATGGGAAAGGGGTAAAAAAAAGAAACAAAAATAGTTTATAACACTTCAGCTGGTTATAGTTCTTTATTTTTTGGGGTGATCCAAATCTTCGTAATTGAAAGGTCTGGCTATCAGCAGCCCTACCTGCATTAAGTTGTAGTTTTCTACTGAATTTAATTACAAGATTTGGAGTTAATAAGATGCACTCCAAAGGAACTCTTCCATTTTACTTATTCCTGCTCTCATCGTGTTGTAGCAAACCAAGTTTCTCTTGGTAAGCCAAGATCAATCACTCTAATTATCTCACTTGTTAGTTTACTGGCATGAGGAACTCAAAGTGGTCACGTGTGTCATTAATGTTTTACTTGGTAGAAGCAGTCCTCTGTTGGAAAGCCAGATCTCTAAATCAGTAACACTGCAGAAATGTAAAACAAATTTTTGCTGGTGGCTCGCTAGAGATAATGAGAAAAGTCATTTCCATCTCCATCCCTGATTTTTGGAATCATGAATCGTGGCTATGGGAGAAACAGCTATATAGTGGTTACTGATTCAGAGAAAATACTGAATCCTAAATGACATTGCTTGAGAGTCACTAAGTGCTGCCCCATAGCTTGCCTCATTACTAAGTCTTCAAAAGGCCATCCCATAGCTCTATCAGGCCAGCAGTTTCAGAGTGTTGGGGAAAAGGGTAAGAATGTTGAATTCTGTAAGCACGAGCCTATGGGTATACTCCATTTTCTGTGAAATGAGTCCCCTGGTCAGAAGCAATGCAGTGTGGAATATGATGATGGTGAATAAGGCATTATTTAAGACCATGGATTGGCAAAGTCATTGAGGACTAGAAAGGAAAATTCATATTCAGAGAAACTATTCCAGTGAGAAGAAAGTTCTGACCCTTCCTTGATAGAATTAGTCCAGGGTAATTAATCTGCCACCAGGTGGCTGGCTAGTTCCCCTAGGAAATGGTGACATACTGGGGGCTCAGTGTTGGCCTCTGCTGTTGGCAGGTTCGGCATTTCTGCTGCTGTTATAGCTAAATAGGCTTTGGTGAGTGAATGTTCACATTATTGAGTTCATGTGAAACTTTCATGCTTTTGTTCATGTGTCCAATGGGGGAAAGAAATTTCCTGAGATCCATAGAATGGGTTACCTCACACATCTAATTATTAAGATTCTCCTCTGCTGAGGTTGCTCTTTGGTGAGCATTCACAGGGGACACAAATATTTACGTACCCTGTGTCCATTTGGAGATATCTTCCTTCATACCCCCTACATCTCCCATTTGTTAATTTTGCAATTGTGTTTTGTCCAAAGTAGGACCGTAAAGGTGTATTTCTGGCCCTGCCCACTGAAAGAAACTGCTTCTGATTGTCTTCACTGACAGATATAGGGATAAAAACATTTGACAGCTCAGTAGCTGCATACCAGAGGATGTGTTTGATTTGCTTCAGTAAAGAAACAAATATCTGGAACAGCAGTTGGATTTGGAGTCATCTCCTGATTAAATTTATGAAATTCCTTGTCATCTTCCAAGATCCATCTGTCTTCAAGCTGGATTAGGTGAGTTGAATGGGGATGTGATGGGAATCACTACCTGTGCATCTTTCAAATCCTTTATGATGTAATTAATCTAACTGATCTCTGCAATTCCTCCAGAAATACAGTATTGTTTTTTAGGCTTTCCCTTAGTCTTTCCTACCATGATAGCTCTCATTCCATGAGATAGAGGACCAAGGGTGGGATTCTGCAAGTTTCTGATGATGTCACAAATAAAACTATAAAATATTTTGAACCAATGATAATAAAAGCACAACACATAAACATTTGGGGGATGTAGTTAAAGTAGTACTTAGAAAGAAATTTTTAGTCATTAATTGCCTATGTAAAAAAAGATCTCTCTTTAAGATACTGATTTCATTTCCTTTGGATATATACCCAGAAGTGGGATTGCTGGATCATATTGTAATTCTCTTTTTAACTTTATGAGGAAACTCCATGCTGTTTTTCATAATGCCAGTACCAATTTACATTTCTACCAACAGTGTACAAGTGTTACCTTTTCTCCATATCCTCAGCAACACTTGTTACCTCTTGTCTTTTTGGTAATAGCCATTCCCAGAGGTGTGAGGTGATAGCTCATTGTGGTTTTATTTTGAGACAGAGTCTCACTCTGTTGCCTGGGTTAGAGTGCCGTGGTGTCAGCCTAGCTCACAGCAACCTCAGACTCCTGGGCTCAAGCAATCCTACTGCCTCAGCCTCCCGAGTAGCTGGGACTACAGGCATGTGCCACCATGCTTGGCTAATTTTTTTCTATATATTTTTAGTTGACCAATTAATTTCTTTCTATTTTTAGTAGAGACGGGGTCTGGCTCTTGCTCAGGCTGGTTTCGAACTCCTGACCTTGAGCGATCCGCCCACCTCGGCCTCCAGAATGCTAGGACTACAGGCATGAGCCACCATGCCCGGCCTCATTGTGGTTTTGATACACATTTCTCTGGTGATCAATGATGTTGAGCACGTTTTCATTTACCAGTTGGCCATTTGTATGTCTTTTTTGGAAAAATGTCTATTCAGGTCCTTTACCCATTTTTAAATAAGGCTATTTGTTTTTTTGCTATTGAGTTATGTGAGTTTCTTATATATTTTGGATATTAATCCCTTATCAGATATATGGTTTGCAAATATTTTCTCTCATTCTGTAGGTTGCCTTTTCATTTGCTGTGCAGAAACTTTTTAGTTTGATATAGTCCCACTTGTTTATTTTTACTTTTGTTGCCTGTGCTTTTGGTGTCATATCTAAAATATTATTGCCAAGATTGATGAATGGATAAAGAAAATGTGGTATGTGGACACACACACACATACACACATGTATATAATGGAATATTTTTCAGCCATAAAAAATAAGGAAATCCTGCCATTTGTGAAAACATAGATGAACCTGGAGGATATTATGTTAACTGAAATAAACCAGACATGAAATGACAAAGACTGTATGATCTCACAGATGTGGAATCTAAAAAAGTCAAACTCACAGAACTAGAGAGTAGAATGGTGATTGCCAGGGTCTTGGGGGAGGAGATGAAATGTTGGTTATAGGTACAAATTTTCAGTTATAAGATGAGTAAGTTCTGGGGATCTAAGGTACAGCATGGTGACTATAATTAATAATATGATACTGTTTGGCCAGGCATGGCAACTCACACTTGTAATCCTAGCACTTTCGGAGGCTGAGGTGGGAAGACTGAGACTAGCCTGGGCAACAACAAGACCCTGTCTCTACAAAAAACTAAAAAAAAGTTAGCTTGGCATGGTCATGTGCCTGTAGTCCCAGCTGCGTGGGGGGCTGAGACAGGAGTATCACTTGAGACCAGGAGTTTGAATTTGCAGTGAGCTATGATGACACCACTGCACTTTAGCCCAGGTGACAGAGTGAGACCCTGTCTCAAAAAAAAAAAAAAAAAAATTTGTATTGTTTACATGAAATTTGAAATGTCATAGGAGAGCAGATTTTAAGTGTCCTCTCAAAATGGTAACTATGGGTGGTGATGGATGTGTTAATTAATTTGATTATGGTAATCATTACATAATATATATGCATATCAAATAACCATGTAGTATATCTTGAATATATAAAATTTTCACTTGTCAGTTACTTACTTTAAAATAAAAACTTAAGACATAGGAGACAGAAAAAAAGGCCTCAAATCAATGGTCTAGTCTTCTCCATTAGAAACTAGAAAAAGAATAGCCAATTACATTCAAAACAAGCAGAAGGAAGGAAATAATAAATATAAAGGCCAAAATTAGTGGAATTGCCACGGAAAACCATAATCAATGAAACTAAAGTTTTTTCTTTGAAAAGGTCATTCAAATCAAAAACCTCTAGTGGGCTGGTTAGGAAAAAAGAAAACTCAAATTATCAGCACCAGGTGTGAAAGAAAGGAAATCATTACAGGTCCTATAGACACTGTGAATAACTTTATACTAACTTTATACCACTTGGAAACAGATTAAAATGAATAAATTAGAGGGCGGAGCAAGATGGCGGACTAGAAACACCGCCAGACAGAGCGTCTCTAC
>VBSM01000529.1:57957786-57991735 GCA_008086735.1 Cheirogaleus medius
TTTTTTTTTTTGTCTCCCATTCTCCCTTCTCACTCATCCTCTCTCCTTCTCTCTCTTCTCTCCTTTTCTTCCTCTCTCTTTCCCATCTCATTTTCTCTCCCTGTCTCTCTCCCATAATCTTGTCTGCTCTCTCTTCCTCTTTTTCTGTCTTCCTCTTTCCCTCTCTCCCTTTCTCTCCTTTTGTATCTATATCTCTCTGTTACACCTATTCTCTCTTCCTCCCTCACTTTCTCCGTCTTTTCCTGTCCCCTTTCTTCCTCCCTCTTCTTTCTCCCTCTCTCTTTCATTCTTCTTTTATCCTTTTCTTCGTTTATCTCTCCCTGTCCATCTCATCGTCTTTATCTTTCACTCTCTCTTCCTCCCTCCCTTTCTCTCCATTTTCTTCCAATTCTTTTTGGTCTTCGAGTCGGTTGTGCTGGCAACATAGCTAAGAGTCTACTGTATAAGGAAACAGGAGACCCTGATCTATCCATTTGTAGAGGTTTACCTGGAAAACCTGAAAAGTGGGCCCAGCAGGGGTTTACTTTCCTGAGGGATGAAAGTGCCTTCTGGGAAAAAACCTTTCCAAAGGAAAGGGAATTGAGACAAATTGACTTAGGTCAGTGTGCATAACTCATATTTATGAAGGGCTCTATGATTATTAGTAAGCTTAGAACATGAAAATTCAGAATATTTAGATAGTAATGGAATAACATGAAACATATTAGGACAGTAGGACAAAACATCAAAAAGTGAGTTATCATTCCAAATATTTTTTTCTATTTTTTTCACCATTAAAAAAGGAAGCTCTAATCCTTAGCACCCATTGCTGTGCTACTATTGTTCCTAATTCATCAAAATTTTCATCTCCTATTGGCATTCTTCCCTTACCTGGCAACCCCCCTGGCCCATCTGATCTCCTTACTCCATTGCTCTGCTGTAAATTCATCTCTTGAAGTCCACACTAACCCCACCAAAGGAATTTCTTCTGGCTTTGTGATTCCATAAGTATTTGCAAATACACTATTTTTATAATGTTAATTGTAATTAGTCTTTCAAAGATGAAGACTGTCTTACTCATTTTTTTCCAGAGTTGATCAAACATAAAGGAAGAAACTCAATATTCATCTATTCACATGTATTTATGGAGCAGTTACTATGTTGTAGGAACTAGGCTAGGTGCTAAATCTACATTTGTACAAGGAATTGAAGAAATAATTTTTTTTCCTCAAAACTGCTGACTTGAATCGTGTTACCTTTCCCTCAAAATATCCCAATGAGAGCTCAGTGAAATAGCCCTTTTACTTATTAATTGCGCTTTTCTTACAGCTCCTTTCCTCTGAAATTCATGTTTTAGTTTATATGCTCTGGGGACAGAGAATAAACTCAGCTATAAGTTCAAAATCACAACCTTTTCCAACCTTGAATCAGTTTCCCTGGACCAGGTTTGGTGCCAGCTTAGGTGAGTTATTCCTCAAGAAGTCTCCTCGATTCCCTAATATAAATTGATTTCTGCTGAGTCCTCCAAGTCTTCATATCCAACTGAATCCTAAACACATCTGAATCCTAAAGTCGACATAACTCAAATTCCCAGCTGTTATTCCCAACATAACTCCTGATACAGCTGTTAGAAACCTACCTGTATAAGGAGGAGTACTAAAATGATTTTCTTGAGCTAGTTTTGAGGATAAAACTGTCTCACATTCTTGACGCTTAGTCTGGCACACAGAAGGAACTGCATGAACACTTGTTAATTAAGTAAGTTTATAATCTCTTCCTCATAGAGATGCCTTTTTTTCCTCATTATAAAGTCTATTTCACTTCTTGACATTTTAACCCATTGTGTAATTGTGACATGTGCTTTCATCGTCAATGCACTTAGAGGCAACTCTGCCTGTGTGGAAGCTCTGCCTGGTGGTGATCCCAGCACACGCTTTAAGAGATCTGCCAGCTTCATGTACGTAAATCTTCATGCTTATTGAGATAACATTCTATTATCTCCTTCATGAAAGGATTGAGGAGGGAACAAATATTTATTTTTTGGTATTTGGTAACTTTACCTCTTTTAATCCTATGGCAACACTGTAAAGAGGCAAAATCCTCCCTGTTCAAATGAATTAGAAAACTGAAGCTCTGACACGCAAGAAAAGTTACTGGACTGAGATTTGAAATCAGATCTACCTCAAACCAAAGCACATGCTCCATCAACAATAGCAGGCACATAATCCTAGCACTTTAGAAGGCTGAGGTGCGAGGATCACTCGAGGCCAGGAGTTCCAGACCAGCCTGAGCAAGAACAAGTCCCCATCTCTACTAGAAAAAAATTAGCCAGTCATGGTCATGCACTCCTGTAGTCCCAGCTACTAGGGAGGCTGAGGCAGGAGGATCGCTTGAGGACGGGAGTTTGAGGTTGCAGTGAGCTATGATGATGCTGCTGTATTCTAGCCTGGGTGACAGAATGAGTCACTATCTAAAAAAAAAAAGAATATCAGGAGGCACCATCCACACAGCCAAGAATATATCTCCCCAGGAAGCTCTGGACTGTATGATCACTAGCTGTAAGGGATTGATTAATTCCAAGCTTAAAATAATTCTGAATTTAGAAAACACTTAGTAAATTATTGATTAGAAAATGCCTATAGTTCTAGATGATATGAACCGTATGATATAAAAGAGTGAAGAGGATATCGAAAGAAAGAAAAATAATTGAAATTAAATAATTGAAAAATGCAGGCTCATTGGGCATGGTGCCAATATTAATACCTAATTGAGGCTGGGCACAGTGGCTCATGCCTGTAATTCTAGCACTCTGGGAGGCCGGGGCAGGTGAATTGCTCAAGGTCAGGAGTTCGAAACCAGCCTGAGCAAGAGCAAGACCCCTGTCTCTATTAAAAATAGAGAGAAATTAATTGGCCAACTAAAAAATAAATATGTGTATATATATATATATATAAATTAGCTGGGCATGGTGGTGCATGCCTGTAGTCCCAGCTACTCAGGAGGCTGAGGCAGGAGAATTGCTTGAGCCCAAGAGTTTGAGGTTGCTGTGAGCTAGGCTGAGGCCACGGCACTCTAGCCCAGGAAACAGAGTGAGACTCTGTCTCAAAAAAAAAAAAAAATTACCTAATTGAGTCTACTGTGAGACTAGGGATTGTCTTAAGTGTTACTATGTGGATCACCATCCTATTTTAAGACTCCTGAGACCCTGAAGATGGAGGTGTTGAGCAGTTAATGGTTTCTATTGTATTTTGTATTCTATTGTACATCATTTCATTGTCTGCTTGTTGAAACTATGAAGACGATACTGAAAGATGTGAAGCTGTTGGGTTTAAAATACATTTTATTGAGCACACATTTTAGGAAAGAAAGTTTCAATTATGTTAAAGCTAGAAAACTAGCTTGGAGATTTCCGCAATTTATTTTTCATCGTGCAATGAAAAGAAGAAATGAAGCATTGAATATTAGGTCATCAGATCCAATCTTCTTTTTTCTTCTTTCACAGAGGTATAAACTGAGGCACAGAGTGGCTGAGTGACTTGGTTGGTTACTTATCTCACTAGTACAGAGCTGGGACTAGTTCTAAGTCCCCTGATTCTTGATCCAGTATACTTAGTATTTAACAGACATATGTGGTTTTCAACTAAAGAATAAAATGTAAGGGAACTTGTTCTTGCTTTATATAGTTACAGACTTAAAATAAAATGGTTAAGATAAACTTCAAAAGTTCTTATACGGTGAAAAGAAAGTGCCTTTCATTCTTATTACTTGACTCAAGAGACATTCATTAGCTTTGCTTCCTTTCCAATTTGGCCTAGACCCAATGATCAATTATTTCAACAATTCTCAACCATCATGCTCAATTCCCTTAAGACATTTACTGTCCATCTCACCCTCTTTTCAGGCCCCCAGCTATGGATCAACGATCTGTTTTCTTGATTTCTGCTTCTGGGTTTCTGAGAAGTGCTCAAGAAAGTTGCATAACCACGCTGCTGGTGTCATTCCTAGTGCAAACGTTCCAAACTCGCTCAGGCTTCTGATGATGCTTAGTCACTCTTTTATTCACCCATAGTAGGGTCCCTTCCTTTTCCAGTCTTACAGGTGCAAAGGCAATATATGTATCCTAAGAGTTTGTACCCCTGTAATATTCTGAAATTAAAAAAAAAAACTGGAGGAGGAAAAAAAAGCTTTTTGTAAACAACAGCTGCTTTTCCTAATCCCCAGCCTCATCCTTGACCTTTAGCTAAGATGGTGTTTCCCCATTTACTCAGAACATCAAGGTCATCACATAAGGATTTATTCAGAATTGTTCCTATTTAAATATACTTTCCTTCCTTTTTTAGAGGAAGTGAAGCAGTGAACAAGCGCAGAGACTCTGTAGTCAGACTGAGCATTTCAGCTCTTCAACCCATTAGGTGTGTGACTTTAGGCAGGTGACTTACTTGTTCTTTGCCTAAGTTTTCTTCTCTATGAGATGGGGGCAATAACAGTGTCTACCACATAGGCTTGGTATGAGGAGTGCTGAGGTAATGTACATGAAGAGCATGAGATATTGCCTGTACCTCTTTCTATTTGTTCATGGTATTGTTGTATCTCCTGAGCCCACACAGAAACTGAACTTTGCTTTGCAGATTATCCAAAGTTGATGGAAACTTGCAGTGGCTCCCTGGTAGATTCCATGCTGCAACATCAAATTGCCCGAGAGGCTGATATTTCCAGAAGGATTTTGATAATCAAGATCCCTAGGATTGGACTCAAGACTGATTTACCTTCATAACCAGAGGCTGGTGGTGGTGGGTGGAGGGATTGGAGAAATGTTGGTTAAAGGACACAAAATTTCTGTTAGGAGGAATAAGTTCAAGAGATTTATTGCATTGTCATTATAGTTAATAACTATATATACTCGAAAATGGCTAAGAGTAGATTTTAAGTGTTCTTACCACAAAAATAATAAGTATATGAGGTAATGCATAGATTAAATAGTTTGACTTAGCCATTCCACATTGTATACATATATCAAAACGTGTTGTATACTATAAATATACACAATTTTTACTTGTTAAATAAAAAAATAAAGACTGATCACAGAAGTGATGCTATATTCTTATTGTATCCTATTAGTTGGCTTATAATAGCCATTCGTTCTGTAATTAATCATTTTGATCACTCTATTTAGGTGGTGTCTGTCAACCTTCCCTGCTGTAAACTTATTCTTTTTCTCTTTGCAATTAATAAGATTTCTGTGGGAAGATATTTGAAACTATGTAAATATTCCATTCCTCTTCAATCTTTTAATTTGTTTATCTTAGGATAGCTTCATGATTTTTAATTTTTATTTAATGGATTATAATAATCTATTACTATTACTGTTTATATTGATGCTCAGATTATCAACTATTTGTTCGGCATGAGTCTCTTTAAGTTGGTTTTTATATTTTTAGACCTGTCCCTGTCATTCTTTGAGTACTTCCTCGCTTTTTGGCATATGAAATTCCTGCCACAATCCTATTAATAGAATCTGCATTTCTTTATTGAGCTTTGATTTGTTTGAGTGGAGACAGGTATTCAGAAGCCAAGATCTGGGCATGTGGGGTGCTCATTGCTGTTGGAGTACTGCTGTTCCCACACTTTCTCAGTGACAGAGCTCGGTGGTATGTGTCTGTGTGTGATATATATGCACACGCATTTTTACATTCATACGTACACATATTTATATATTTATAAACACATATACACATTTACATTCATATTTTGATATACATCTAGATAATGGAAATTGTGTTTACACAGACATCTCTGATTTTGATTCAGTACCACATGGTTCATTCCATTCTCTCTTTCCACAGTTGTATCTTCTTTCACTGACAGTGAGAAACCTGGATCCCTTTAATCTTAGTATATTTATTTATTTGATCAATTTTCCTGCATATAACTAATCTCCCATCTCAACTATTACCCCTTCCTTTGCCTGATTGTCTTCCCAGCCCACTCAGGCTTCAACACCACGTGCCAGGCACCCCCTCCCCACGGATGTCCTGCTTTATCTCTCCGTGGGCTCTAGTAACACATGTCAGTATATTCCCACCCCCCAGCCATGGATGCCCTCTCTACCCTGCTCAGGCTCTGACTTCCTGCACTGGGCACTCTGTATAGATGCCCTCCTCATCCTCCTTGGGCCCCGACAGCTCACACCAGTCTGCACCTCCTTGTTCTTACCCTCCTCACCTTGCTTGGGCTTTGAAATCTCACTCTGGGTCTCCCTCCAGTCCGGATGCCTGCCTCATTCCATCTCCCCTCCACATGGTTGCCCTCCCTGTCCTGCTCAGGTGCTGACACCACAGCAAACCATAGCGACCTTCCACCCCCACCCTGAGGGTGGGTCCCCTCTTCACCCTGGCTGTGCTCTGATATCCTGCTCAAGGCCACCATGGCTGCCTCTTACTTTCAGCTAAAACTATATTGTTATGCTATGCGCCCACTAACGGCTTTAGAATCGAATTGTTCAGGAAAGGAAGGGAACCAAAAAAGGAAGTGGACAATTAGACTCATTGGAATTCATCCCTAACCCCAGTTTTTGCCTCCAGTGCTGATCAACCATACCCATCTTGCCAACTCATCCAGTCATTTGTCTTGCCAGTTCATCCTGGTTTCTTACTAACCCCTGTTTGTGGTTTGCTTGCTCTCGATGTGTACCCATGACAAGATGCCTCTGGCCCCCTCTTCCCAGGCTATGTCCCCACCTCATCTCCAGGCTGCTGATGGCAGTGCAGGTCCAGGTCTCTTCTGACTCAAGCGGCTTCGGTAGCCACCACAACCATCCTCAGTAGAGAAAGATATAGTGAGCGATACCGCAGAAAGGGCTGTCTATGAGGGGTGACTGTTGAAATTACAGGCATGGAAGAGGTTATTCAAAGAAAAAGTGAAGGAAAAGAAGAGACTAAAGAGTATCTTGAGAGGAATGTTTGTGTGTTTATACTTAGGGGATAGGAGAGGGAAGGAGAAGAAAGGAATTGGAGAAGAGCTATCTTGGACTAATCTACAGCCTGGAAAAATTGAAGTGGCTCTTCTAGGTGACTAATTTCTTTCTGAGGAGACTTTGACTCAATGCTGTGTCCTCAAATAATTTAAATTGGAAGAGTAGTGGTATTATTATAAACCTGGAGTAAACTAAGAAATGCAGCATTATACAGTGACTTATTATAGTAAGAATGACTCAGTAGGCTGAGGCAGACCAAGTCATTCATCTATGCAGGCTGTTGGATCATCTGACAGTCATTTTGCCTGACTTTGGTGTTCAGGGTCAGTTAAAAAAGGCTTGCCTCTTTTGTTTTAGTTAACTTTTGGGGTGGGTGGGTGGACAATTTTTTTCTGACAATATCAGCCTTATGAAGTCATTACCAAAAGTCTTGAGGGAGAAACCCTTTGAAAAGCATAGAGAGGTCACTTGGATTGCTTGGGTGAAGTTATTTGCTAAAAGGATTTTTCTTACCTTGTTCAGATGGGCAGATTCTCTGGAAACATGGAAACAAGAGTAGCATTTATGTTCACCTTATTCACCACTGTATCCTCAGCACCTAATACAGTGCCTGGCATGTTGTACATGTAAATAAGTATTTGTAAAGTGAACGAATGAAGGGAGATTTACCTGTACTTCTTTGAAAAGTCATTGTCTGATGGTGAGAGAAGCCACCTCAGAAGTTTTTTGGGGTAACAGTGAGAAGGTGGTCATGACTTAAAAATTTTCCAAGATAGTCATCAAGGAACATCATTATGTGGCACATTAAAGATTTTGTCTGGAACAATGCTTTATTTACTGTGAATTTCCTCCATAGTAAATACCGTTTTTTTTTTCTTATTATGCTTATAATTCAAACCTTTCCTAGCAGGTCAAACAGTAAGTCACCTATGAAGCAGGTGGCTGGATGACAATACAACATTTTGAGGTGCTTTTAGAAGCAGGTAGATATTTGGGTTGGGAATAACCAAGGAGTAATATATAACCAGATTTATTGAGCCTTGAGTTGTATCCCATCCAGAAAGGCAATTGTGTTGCTGACTGGCAAAATTTATAGCAAAATTTCAAATATTTGTGGTGATAAAACCATAGTCATTTATGAGAAAGTTATTGCAGTGATTAAGTAATTCAGTAATCATATGTCTTCCAGATGGCTTAATGAGAATTAGTATAAAATGGTCTTCTCCATCATAAATTTTTATTTTCATTTTTATGTTCACCAGACAACTATGTTTTCAATAGCTTGAAACTTGCTGTTTTACAAAAATAGAAGAAAAAAAGACACTAAAATTTATTTAGGATATACTATATGCCTAGCATTATTCTGTTTAATTTAAAAAGATTTATCTGGCTATTGAGTGAAACTTAGATAATGATTAATAATGTGTACTTCACTTAAAGGAATCAGTTATAAAAATGTCCTAGAAGAGAGAAGAGCTATGGTCCAAGAGCAGACAGAGCTGATTTTAAATCTTGGCTTTTCTTTCTTCTAGCTGGGTTTTTGGGTGAGTTCTTGAATGTTTCTTTACCTAACTTTACCCATCAATAAACTGGATTTAATAATATTATTTACCTCATTGAGAAGTTTGGATCATTCAATGAGATAATGTAGGTAAAGCACTTAGCTTAATACCTGGCACATATTAAGTGCTAAATCAATATTAAATTCTTTGTTGTAGAAAAATTTGCCACAGATTTCCTTCAAATGCTGTCCTCCACTTAAATGAATCAATTTACAGGGAACTTTCTAGGAACTCAGATATTAGCTAAAGTAAACAATATATATGGAAGAATGACATTTTTCATTAAATTTAACCCAGGGACATGTTATTCTCAGTGGGAATAGAATGAGGAGGAGAGTACTGCTCCTCACAGGAATGACTTTTGGAAAAGCATGGGCTGATTTTGGTCCATACATGCTAATAAAAGATCTCTGGGTGAGTGACATCTACCTTTCACAATATAAAGAACAGTGCTAGTTAGTATTAGCCATATAAACTGTGTAGAATGATAACTGATTTCATAAATGACAGCAATGCTCATTTTCATATAGACATTTAGAATGAAACATTGATGAGATTTGTGATATATGTTCTTATGCAATTACTATTTTTATTCAGCATAATGATTTGGAATGATGCCTAATGAAATAAATGGTTGACTAGAAGATGAATAATGTGTTGGTTTCCCAACAGAGGAGGAAGAAAACCTGTTTTTAAGATTCTTACCAATAAGGTAAAGTGTTCCTTCGGTTTGTTCATTCATTAGTTCATTCATTCAACTAACATTTATTGAATGTCAGTTATATGCATTCTGCTTTATTTAATCAGCATTTAATTCAGTGATTGGTAAATAATAGGTGCTTAACAAAGATATATTGGATAATAGATTGGTGAATGAATGAGTGGTAGATGAGTGATAAATACGTGATCTCCGCTCTCTAGGAATTTATACCCCAGTGGGTTAGATAGATGGTTTGGAGGACATGAAAAAACTGTCTTTGAGAATGTCTTTTATGCCTTCTGTCCTAGTTCAAACTTTAGTTTGTAATATGATGATCTATGAAGTGGAGCAAATATGCAGATTCCAGAGAGATCTGATTGGCAGGGCTGGGGGAGAGCCCTGGGGTCTACATTAATAGCAAATATTCCAGGTAATTCTTATGCAAGCTCTCTTTGTAGCAGGCTATGAGAAATAATGTTTTCATTCTATTATTAAACCCAGAAATAAAGTATCAGAATTATTGTCAAATTACATTTATGTTTATTCTTTATTGCTGATACCACCACCAACAAAAACAACAAAGCAAAGCAAAGCAAAACAAAACATGCTTAGATTGCCCCAGGAATGGGAAGAACCAGTAAAAGCAATTTGACTAGCAGTGTGGGAGTGTTCCTGAGTATGGCTCACAATCTCCTCAACTGGATTTCCCTGGAGGATGAGTGTGGCCAAGCAGTGTACTGAGTCATTTCTTCATCCTTTGTTGTATTTTCTCCATCTTTTTTGGGGAGAGGTTATTGGTTATATCAACTTTTACAAAACCGATGACTAGTTGGAAAGGACACTGAAGGCTTATCTTACCCACTCCTGAGTTTCTGTTTTTGTTGCTGTGGTTAGCCTTAGGCAATTTGACCTTGGTGATTATAAATGTCAGAAAGCAATTAATAAAAGATGTGATGTTCTTATAAACAGCTTCTGCAAAAGGAAAGATACATACCGTGTTTCCCTGAAAATAAGACCTAGGTAGGTCTTAAAATAAGCCCTAGCAGGATTTCTAAGCATTTGCGCAATATAAACCCTACCCCGAAAATAAGACCTAGTGATGGGCGTGGCTACGCAGCATATCTGCACAACCCATGCATTTTGTCTTGGAGCGGTAGGGAAGAGGAGCAGCCCTTCTCATCTGCCCCATGAAAGCTCTATTGCTCCACATGAGAGATTGGGGCCAATGGTTCTAAAGGAAATAGAGTTGCAAGAAATTCAGGATGGAATTCGGGATTTGGAGAGTTATGATGATGTTCCAGAAGAAGACAACTGAACTATATTTGAATAAATGTAGATTGTTGTACTGTAACTTAAAAAAAATAACATATCCCCTGAAAATAAGCCCTAGGGTGTCTTCTTGAGGAAAAATAAATATAAGACCCTGTCTTATTTTCAGGGAAACACGGTATTTACACAAAACAGCAGGCTTAATCAGTTGGAGAACTGATAGCAAAAAGGGACTTTGACTTCCTGTCACTTTGTGTCACTATACACAGTCTAAGCATAGCAATGTCTTTAAGTTTCTGAAGTGCAAAAGCTTAAGTACCTCATTCACCAGAAAGAAGATGCAAAAAACAAACAAACAAACAAACAAACAAAAAATCCAGAAATCCAGGGCCCCTTGTGCTTTTGAGTATCTTGAAGGAGATACTCTTTTTAATTTTGATGTGTAGCTTTTGGCAGAGGGATTGTGTTGGCTGAGCAGAAACTGGTCTTGGGGAATCCTGGTCTACTGTGGAGTCGGCCGTGAGTGCTAGAACATTCACTCAGCAAAAGCTAATCTTCTGGATGACGGGCTTCCCACATCCCTAGTGTTATTTTGGGTGAAAACAAGAGAGTTTTAAAGGCAGGAGTGATCCAGTGCTGCCGGGCAACACTCTAGACAGCTCAGAAACACGGGAGTGGATAAATCTCTCTAGTGGAAGATGCAAGGCTATTCAGGACGGTGGTGGCAGTTGAGTCTTTCCAGCAAATGTGAGCCAAGGAACACTGCTCCTAAGACCAGTCATAAAATTTGGGCCACCGGCACAACGGCAAAGGTTAGCTCCTTTGCTGCAGCTGCTACCATAATCCTTGGGTGGAGGTCAGTGAGAAAAGATATTCCCCCACTATTATGTTTTGTTGTGGGATCCTCATGCCTGTCAGGCATCTGCCCAGGGTGTTGGAGCCCTCCCTGTCAGCTTTGTCACTTCAAATTCACAGTCACCTTCTCGGGGCCAAGCCAGTCCTGGGGTGCTGGGCTAGGACTGGTTTTAACATTTCATGGATCCAGAACCACTGACCTCTTTTCTCTTTCAGTATCAGTTTCCTAGGGGATGAGGTGAATTTTCTATTTTTAAAAAATTGTTTACTTTTATTTAATTCACAGAGTGTAAGTGTTGCCATTTAAATCATTTTAAAATGTACAATTCAGCAGCAGTTAGTATATTTGCAATGTTTATAACTATTACCACTATCTAGTTCCAGAACATTTTCCTCTTCCCAAAAGGAAACCCTGCACCCAACCAATAGCCACTCCAATTCCCCCCTTCCTCCAGTGCCTGGAAACCACTAATCTGATTTCTGTCTCTATGGATATATCTATTCTGGATATTTCATATCAATGGACAATACAATATGTGGTCTTTTGTATATGAGTCTTTCATTTAGTATAGTGAGTTCAAGGTTCTCCAATGTTGTAGCATGTATCAATATTTCATTCTGTTTTATGACTGAATGACTGAATAATATTCCATTGTACAGATATACCACATTTTGTTTTTCCATTCATCAGTTGATGGACATTTGTGTTATTCCCACCTTTTGGTCGTTATGAATAGTGTTGCTATGAACAGTTGTGTGCCAATTTTGTCTGAATATCTATTTCTAAAGTAAATTTATGTTTAATTTCTTTGAGGAGCCACAAACTGTTTTCCACAGTGGCTGTACCATTTTACATTCCTAGCAGCAATATATATAGGTTCTAATTTTTCCACATCCTTGCCAAAACTTGTTATTTTCCATTTTTAAAATGATAATCATCCTAGTGGGTCTAAAGCGGTATTTCATTGAAATTGTTATTTGTATTTGCTTAGTGGCTAATGATGTTGAGCATCTTTTTCATGTTTTTTTTTGCTATTGACATCTTTTTTGGGAGAAGTGCCTATTCAAGTCCTTTGCCCAATTTTTAATTTTTTTTTGCCTTTTTGTCATTGAGTTATAAGAGTTCTTTATATATTATGGATACTAGACCTTTATCAGCTATATAACTTGCAAATATTTTATCCCATTCTGTGATAAATAAAAGTTTTAATTTTGCCGAAGTCTAATTTGTTAATTTTTTTTCCTTTGTTATGTGTGCTTTTGGTGTCATATCTAAGAAACCATTACCAAATCCAAGGTACTGAAGATTTGCCCCTAAGTTTTCTCTCAAGAGTTTTATATTAATAGTTTTTTTTAAACAGTGTATTATACTGTTTCTTTGTTGTGTGTGGCCATTAAAGTCTGTTCTGTCAGCTAGTGATTTGACAGAGATTTCCTTAAACACTGAAACTTAGAATCTTCTTTCTTCACTAAGCATTCCCCTGGTTGTTATATATTTTTGATTATATTCCAGAGTTCCAAAGTGATTCGGACATTTTTTGACAACTTATTCATTGCTTTTGTGGAAGGATAGAATATTGGAGTTCCTGCCATTTTTTAAATATATATTTTTAGTTGTCCAGCTAATTTATTTCTATTTTTTTAGTAGAGACAGGGGTCTCACTCTTGCTCAGGCTGGTCTCCAACTCCTGAGCTCAAATGATCCACCCACCTTGGCCTCTCAGAGTGCTAGGATTACAGATGTGGCCCCTGCCATTTTTGATGATAACATCTGCTCCTACTTTTTGTTCTTAATCAAGCTTTTTTTTTTTTTTTTAAATCCTGTGTTATGCTGAATAATGGTATCCAAAGATATAAGACTCTAATTGCTGGAGTCTGTAAATGTTACCTTATACGGATAAAGAGTCTTTCCAGATGTGATTAATGATCTTCACAAGAAAAGATTATCCTGGATTATCCAGGAAGGCCTTAAATGCCATCACGTGTGTCCATGTAGGAGGACAGGAGAGGAAGATTTAAAAGACACACACAGAGGAGAAGTCAATGTGACCACAAAGGCAGAGATTAGAGTGTTGTGGACACAAGGCAAGAAATACCAGAAGCCAGCACAAGCCGGAAGAGGCAAAAACCAAATTTTCCCTCAGAGCCTCTGGAGGGAGTGCTGCTCAGTCAGAACCGTGATTTTGGCTCAGCAAAACTGATTCCAGACCTCAGCCTCCAGAACTTTGACAGAATACATTTCTGTTGTTTTAAGACACCAAATTTGTGGTAATTTGTTATGGTTGCCCTTGGAAACTAATACCCGTTCTCTCAGATTACTGAGCTATTTTATTTCATCTATGCCTGTCCTATGAAAGAAGCTACCTTTAGTGATTCCAAGGTGACTTTCTGACCTATAAATAATTTTCTTCACATACAATACAGTTGTAACTGTCACTTCCCTTGCTAATAAAGAGAAGAAGAAGCACAAAAGACCACAAATTTAATCTTTGGCTTGGCATCTGTTCACTAGGGTAACCCATTATATACCCTTTGTATTTTGCATGATCTAGAAGGAAGATGTACAAGTTTATTTGGTATTTAGCTTCAGTGTACAGGAGCCTAGCACAAATCACACATTTGAAAACCTCTGTATTTCACTAAGACAATATGTAAAAAGATAATTATAATTCAACATGATAAATATTGTAATGATATATTAGCAAAAGCCTGTGGCATCACAGAGAAGGGATTTGGTTCTTAGGGAAATTTCAAGGGTGTCTTATTTAAAAGGATGACAGGATTTGCTAGGCAGGGAATGCACGAATCTGAACACAATGTGTAGAAGCACTGAAGTGTGAAAGGGTGTGATTTATTGAGGGATATATGGGAAGTATTGTTTTCCTGAAGGGTAGGAAGTAGGGAACAGTGAGCAATAATGCTGTAAAAGTAGGTTGGTCCCAAACTGTGGAGGGTTTTGAATGCTAAAATAAAGAATTTGATGGTTAATCTGTAGGAAACTGGAAGCCAACAGAAGTTTCAAAGTAAAGAAAGAAAATGATGTTGAAGGTAGTGTGGGAAATGGGCAGGATCAGAGAGTTAGAGGTAAGAGAAAATAACAGCTTAAAATAAGTCATTGGTAATGGGGATGAACTTGGAGATTAGATTAGAAAGATAGTGCAGATGTGAATTGACAGTGACTTATTGGATGTGAGATGGAGATAGATTAGACAGGGTGACATGGAGGAAGAAGTTGATAATGCTTGATATGGACAGAATGTTTTTATCTTCCCCAAATCTATATGTTGAAGCTTTATCCTCCAATGTGATAATATTTGGAGATAGGGCCTTTGGGAGGTAATTAGGGTTAGATGATGTCCTTATAAGAAGAGACACCAGAGAGCTTGTTCCCTTTTTCTCTACCATGTGAAGACACAGCAAAAAGGTGGCCATCTGCAAGCCAGGAAGAGAGCCTTCACCAAAGTGTGAAAATGGTCAGACCTTGATGTTGGACTTTCCAGCTTTCAGAACTATGAGAAAATAAATTTCTGTTTGAGCCACCCAGTTTACGATATTTTGTTATGACAGCCTACGCTGATTAGTATAATACTGTTGGCTAGTATGTAATACTTAAATACCAAACATCAGTGGCTTTTGACATACTTAGAAGATGAAGGTTGAGTATGAATTCTTTTAGATCAACATAACTGGATATTAGGATCCAGAACCTGGAAATCAAAGTAATTGTCATTATTGACACATTTAGTTCCAGAAAATGATAGTTGAACATTTGCTGTCAGGAGTCAATTATTCTTATTATCCACAAACTCACATAATTATGTACTTGGATTGTGAAGCCAAGGCCAAAAATTTCCCCTTGAAAGTCAACAAGTCATGTGTACTTTAAAAAAATAGCCGTGTCATTTTCATAGGATTATTTCTCTTAAACAGTTTTGGAGACCATTTTTACAACACTGGCCAGGAAAGCAAAAACATATATTGTAGTTACTGAAGTTGTTTAGGTTTTCTCTATTATATTTGCTATGTATCAGTGATTGTGGAAAAATCTATGGAAATTATCATATCAGAGTAACTCAAATGGGAACACTGTTTCTTTCTTAATAGAATAAAATATATCAATAATAAAATATGATTTTGTATATTGCTCCTTTTACTACCCAATCTTTAGACCTCATAATTATTCTTAAACATTTTTTCTCTCTCAATATCCCTACAAAAATTTAGTAGTGGAGTCATTGCTTAGTTATATCTAAAATCACTGACATTATATAGCTTTATAACCTAACCCTCATTAGGGAAACTAGAAGCATTGCCATAAGTAAGTGAGATTGGATTCAATTTAACAAATTTCCTTGGCAAAAATAAAAGACCAAAAGTATCTTAGTGATTTGTGAAATGCGGTCATTCAAAAAATGCTGGCTGCCTTTTTTTTTTTTTTTTCTGGCTGCCTTTTTTATTCAGTTCTGAAAGTGCCTATATACATGATTGTATTCACATGGCTACATTCTCACTGTATCATTTTTTTGTTGCTACTGGAACAAATTACTACAAATTTAGAGGCTTCAGTAATACAAATTTATTATCTTACCATTTTGGAAGTCCAAAGTCTGAAATAAATTTTGCTGAACTAAAATTAGGTGAGGGCAGGGTTGCACTTCTGAAGACTCCAGGAGAGATTCCATTTCCTTGCCAATTCCAGTAGCCACCACATTCTTTGGTTCATGGGCCCATTCCTCTATCTTCATACTAGCTGGTTGAGTCTTTCTCGTGATGCAATTTCTCTTGTTCTGACTCTTCTGCTATGCTCATCTTCATTTAAGGACCTTTGTGGATACTCTGGGTCCACTTAGACAACCCAGGGTAATCTTCCCATCTCAACCTTAGTTGGTTAAAAAACTTGTTTCATCAGCAACCTTAATTTACTTAATAGAACATATTCACAAGTTCTGGGGACTAGGACATGGGCATCTTTGGGTACCATTATTGTGCTTACCCCATCCTTTAAAATAGTTTTTAATGTAAATTTGGAATAGAAATCATGCAAATGTAAATATCACATGTGTATATGCTCAAATTCATATTCTGTTTAAGAATACCGTTGGCCAGCCAATTTAAAAAATATTTACCAAGTTCTGGTAAAATAATGGAAGAAAAACCAAACAAAAAGAAGATTTTGAAATTAGTTTCAAAGAGATATTACCCATGTTACAAACGTTTGCGGTGGTTTACTTGTCTCCACTAGAGTATGAGCTTCTATGGGGGAGGATCTGCCTTATTTCCTTTTCTCACATGTTGCGTAATAAATGAATGGATGTATGTTAAGTGTTGATAATTGTTACAATGACATTAAAATGTGTCAACCTATCTCCAAGATTTAATTCACTTTTTGAGCCTTGTTATACAATCAACAGTATGCTAGGTGCTAGGGAAGAAAGTATAATATAGTGTAGGCAGAAAACAGAATTCTTAGGAATAATCCCAGACTTCACATAGTTTATAATTTAATGGGAGATGTCGATGCATAAAGCTGTTTACAAACCTGCGTGAGGACGGCAAAGGGGGACTGTGCAGAATGCAAAGGGAGGGCAGAGTGAGTGCAACTGACTGACTCTTCCTGGGCTACTCAGGGAAGGCTTGGCAGAAGGGCTGGGTGACTGGGTCTTTGTGAGGAAGGGAATTGGCCAGGCAGAGAACTGGATCAAGGATATTGCAGCAAATGGAAAATCATAGTCAAAGGCAGGCAACTAGGAAAGAGCATGTTGCATGTAATATTTGAATAGAAACAAAAGAATGTGTCAACAATGAAAATAGCATTATTGTTTACTCAAAATGTCAACAGATTAAGAAAGAAGTCTTATTTAGACTGCTTGTCATATGCACTATCATTTTTATGTAAATTAATAAAAGGAAAATATCCAAATAGTACACACACATCAAATAGATACAATAGAACAATGGTGGTATAGAACGATCGCTTTATTCTGCCACTAACTGGCTATGTGATCTTGGGCTATGTGTTAATGTCTTAGTAAAATAAAAGAGCTGTGATAGATGGAGTTTCTAGCTTAACATTCTGTGAAGCAAAACAAACAAGCAACTGACTCTACAATTTCTCTTTTTGACTAAGAAGTCTGGTAGAGTTAATCAAATCACTTAGCCTGGTTCATGTGTGTGGAAGCAAACAGACATTGTGTTCATCATTCCCGTATGGCTCATTGGTACCCATCATGAGGCATTTTGCCTGGAAACTTCCTCTCAACATATTGCAGAGAATAGAGAATTGAAACAACATGTTGCAATGAAACATTTGTTTGGGTGGTTTTCATGTGCGTTTGAAAAAATCTGATTTATTATGTCCTCTATTTATCTGCCCTACTTTCATCCTTCCTTAAATATCAGTATGCCCTCTGACAGGTGAAGGCTCTGCCGAACATATTTTATCCCACCTGGATTTTCTTTCTGATTTTTTTTCTCCAGGAATCTGTGAGATGAGTAGAAAAGTGGTTCTTTGAAATTTGGTAGATACTCACATGTGCTGCATTTTCTTATCACTTAGTTCTTAGTTGCTCCATTTTCCTTACTACTTGTGGGCTTTTTGAGAACTTTTTTGGCTTTTCGACTTTCATGCTTGTAAACTGAGTAGAAATTTTCCACTGAGATCATTGGACAAAGATTGATGATCTCACCATTGCCTGTAATAGAAGGTTATATCTCAAACAATCATAGTGATAGCTTTGAGGGTACTTTTAGAAGAGTACGGTTTATGATGAAGATATGTGTCATTTTTTTTTCCATTGCAACACCTAAAATATAATTTAGTGAAAGAAAGTCCAGAAATTTATCCTGTGTTAATAAACAGTAGCCTTTCACAGTTACCATTGTAGATCTCGTTAGTAATAGTACATGTCTTTACTGCTGCAAATGAACAGGAAGGTTCATTTTATGTTTTCCAAGGTATGTAGCTCCTGTAAATTGACTATTGTTGCAAACTGACCTAGGCTAATTTAATTAAAGCATCTGTTTAAGTTTCTTTGGTAATTAATAATAGCTGTTGAAAAATTTCAGGGGGTGAAACAATTATTAGTAGCAGGCACAAAACAGTTCATAGATTCTGTACTGATGAAAATCAGGTTTCTGATAGTTTTGGTGCTCTGACACCACCATGCATGAATGGCTCTCTCAAGGAAGACACGATGACATTTTTAGAGGCAGGATGCTGCTTCTCTTACAGGGGATATCAGGAAACCAGAAATCCTTCAGTAACTGGACCCAGGACCATTCACAGGTCAAGCAACAAATACCATCTTGAAGGACTCAGGCTAAAAGGCTCATGAGTTTCTTATACTTTGTTCAGGCAAGGGTGGGGAATGTCTCCAAAATATTTTAGCCAATCCACATATCTTGAATATTTTAAATTTGCCACATAAAAATGTATTTCCAATATTCACTTTGCTAACTAACAAGCCACTGATTTCACCAATAAAGCCATGTTTTTGACATTAATTATACTAATTAATGAAATATCTGCTGATAGTCAGTGATATGGGAACAGAAGCACTTGCAGTAGCCACCTCTGGAGTGTGGCCTTATAGTATACAGCTAGCTGACCTGCGCAGCACAAATTCCTGATTAGAGCATCTAATTACCTGGCTTGTAACTGGACCTAATAGTTGTGATACCCCACTGTCTATGCTGAAGTTCTTTAAAGGAAATTATAGGCAACTACTCAATATTACTCTGTGTATTAGTTTCCCATTACTGTTGTAACAAATTAACACAAACTTAGTGAGTTAAACAATACAAATTTGTTATCATACAGTTCTGGAGGTCAGAAGTCCAAAGTGGTCTCACTGAGCTAAAAATCTAGGTATTGGCAGGGCTGTGTTCTTTCTGGAGGCTCTAGAGGAAAATCTGTTTCCTTGCTTTTCCAGCTTCTAGAAGCTGTCCTCATTCCTTGGCTCACCGCCTATTCCTCCATTTCTAAGCCTGCAATGCCTGGTGGAGTCTTTCTCGTGCTGCATCACTCTGGTTCTCTGCATTGATTATCATATCTCCTTCTCTCGCTTTCTTGTACTTCCTCTTTCCTCATAAGGACTCTTGGGATTACATTTGGCCCGCCCTGATAATCCAGAATAATCTACTCCTCTCAATATCCTCAATCACACCTGTAAAGTTTCTTTTACAGGTTTTGATTAGGATATGGACATCTTTAGAAGGCCATTATGTTGCCTATCACACCCTGCCAATTTTCCAAGTACTTTTCTTAAAGATAACTTTAATTTAACTTCAGTTATGGAGTCCTATAGTAAGAATAGAAAAACATGGGCTTTGGACCTGATGGATCATGGTGTAAACCCTGGCTCCTTACCTAACAAGCTGTAAGCCATGGGAAGGGAAAATGAAATAATAAATATGTACTCTGCAGAGCTGTCATAGGATTAAATGAAATAGTGAACAAAAAGGACTTAGTGCAGTGCCTGCCACATAGGAGACACTAAATAAAAGGTGACTAAAGGTAACTATCATGATGACTAAGAGAATTTTAAAGCTGTAGAGACTTTCAAAAATCATTGTGTCCAGTGATTCAGTGATTTTCTACTTTTTTTTTTTAGCAGTAAAACTACTTTTTATAGTCCCCAATAAAATATTATGTAGAACCTCATGTAGAACCTTAATCCATAAGAAAGATAAAAGCAATAGATAGGTCCCTTAAGTGGTATAAGTTCCCCCCACTTCTTTCATGCCCTCCTCCTTCTCTTCCTCCTTCTTCTCTTTCTCCTCCTCTGCCTCTTTCTCCTCTTCCCTATCCTCCATCTCTTCTTCCTTCTCCTCTTCCTTTCCTTACTCCTCTTCCTCCCCTCCTATTCCTCCTCTTTTTTTTTCTTTTTGCTCTTGTTCTTCTTCCTTTTCCTTTTCTTGCTTTTATTTCAAAGTATTATGGGGGTACAAATATTTTTGGTTATATGATTTGCTTTTGTAATGCTCGAGTCAGGGTTAAAAGTGTGCCCATCATCTACATAGTGTGCATTGTACCCATTAGATAGGTTTTCACCCATCTCCTCCTCCCCTCTTCCCCCAATTGATTTCCTTTGTGATTTACTTCCCTCTATGCACACATGTGCTGAAAAGTTAGTTACAATTTAATAGTGAGTATATGTGATGTTTGTTTTTCCATTCTTTAGATATTTTGATTAGGATAATGGTCTCCAGTTCCATCCAAATTGCTGCAAAAAGCATTAAGTCATCCTTCTTCATGGCTGTGTAGTATTCCACGGCATACATATACCACATTTTGTTAATCCATTCATGAATTGATGGGTATTTGAGTTGATCCACATTTTTGCAACTGTAAATTGTGCTGTGATAAAATATTCATCTGCAGGTGTCTTTTTGCTAAAATGACTTCTTTTCCTTTGGGTAGTGGGATTGCTAGATCAAATGGTAGGTCTACTTTTAGTTCTTTGAGGAATCTCCATACTATTTTCCATAGAGGTTTTACTAATTTGCACCCACCAATAGTGTATAAGCATTCCTTTCTCTCTGCATCCACACCAGTATCTATTGTTTTTGGGCTTTTTAAGAAAAGCCATTATGACTGGGGTAAGATGATTTCTCATTGTACTTTTAATTTGCATTTCCTTGATGTTTAGTGACACTGAGCATTTTTTCATATATTTATTGGCCATTTGTCTATTGTCTTTTGAGACGCTTCTGTTCATGTCTTTTGCTCACTTTTTAATGGGATTGTTTGATGTTTTCTTGCTGATTTGCTGGAGTTCTTTGTAGATTCTGGTTATTAATCCTTTATCAGATATATAGCTTGCAAATATTTTCTCCCATTCTGAAGGTTGTCTATTTGCTCTGTTAATTATTTCCTTGGCTGTGCAGAAGCCTTTTAATTTAATCAAGTCCAATTTATTTATTTTTGTTGCTCTGTGATGGCCACTGGGACCTTCTTCAAAATTTTTTGTCTAGGCTGATATCTAGAAGAATTTTTTGCACATTTTTTCCTAGAATTCTTATGGTTTCATGCCTTAGATCTAAGTCCTTTACCCATCTTGAGTTAATTTTTGTGAGTGGTGAGAGACAGGGGTCCTGTTTCATTCTTCTGCATGTGGCTATCCAATTTTCCCAGCACTGTTTATTGAACAGAGATTCTTTTCCCCAGTGTATATTCTTGTCTGTTTTGTTGAAGCTCAGTTGGATGTATGTGGATGGTTTTATATCTAGGTTTTCTGTTCTGTTCTGTTCCAGGGATCTATGTCTTTATTTTTGTGCCAATACCATGTTGTTTGTGCTACTATAGCCTTGCAGTGTAGTTTGAAGTCTGGTAATGTGAGGCTCCCCAATTTGTTCCTTTTGCTTAAGATTGCTTTGACTATTTGGGCTCTTTTCTGGTTCCACACAAAGCATAGAATTATTTTTTCTAGATCTGTGAAATATAACAATGGAGTTGTGATGGGGATTGCATTGGATCTATATATCACTTTGGGTAGTAATGACATTTAAACAATGTTGATTCTACTGATCCATGAGCATGATATGTTTTTCCACTTGTTTGTATCATCTATGATTTCTTTCCTCAGTGTTTTGTAGTTTTCTTTGTAGAGATCTTTCACCTCCTGGGTTAAGTATATTCCTAGGTATCTTATTTTCTTTGTAGCAAATGTGAATGGTATTGAGTCTTTTATTTGACTCTCAGCTTGACTGCTGTTGGTCAATATAAATGCTACTAATTTGTGTACATTGATTTTGTAACCCAAGACTTTGCTGAATTTGTTTATCAATTTCAGAAGTCCCTTGGTGGAATCTTTGGGGTTTTCCATTATAGATGTAAGATCATATTGTTTGCAAAAAGTGATATTTTGACCTCTTATTTCTAAATTTGAATACCCTTAATTTCTTTCTTTTGTCTGATTTCTCTGGCTATGACTTCCAGCACTATGTTGAATAGAAGTGGTGACAGTGAGCATCCTTGTCTTGTTCCACTTCTTAGTGGGGATGCTTTCAAGTTTTCCCCATTCAGTATGATGCTGGCTGTGGGTTTGCCATTTATGGCTTTTATAATTTGAGATATGTTCCTTCTATGCCCAGTTTGTTGAGGGTTTTATCATGAAAGTGTTCTGAATTTTGTCAAATGCTTTTTCTGCATCTATTGAGATGATCATATAATCTTTGTTTTTGCTTCTGTTTATATGGTGAATCATATTTATTGATTTACATATGTTGAACCATCCTTGCAATCCTGGGATGAAGCCCTCTTAGTCATGGTGGATCATTTTTGAATTCAGTTTGTTAGTATTTTATTAAGGATTTTTGCATCTATATGCATAAGGGATATTGGTCTGTAGTTTTCTTTTTTTGTTGTGTCCTTTCCTGCCTTTGGTATCAAGGTGACTCTGGCTTTGTAGAATAAGTTGGGGAGGATTTCCTCCTTCTCACTGTTATGGAATAATTTCTGCAGAATGGGTACCAACTCTTCTTTGTAGGTCTGGTAAAATTCGGCCATGAATCCATCTGGTCTGGGTCTTTTGTTGTTGTTGTTGTTGGAAGATATTTTATTTCTGCTTCAATTTCATTGTTTGTTATTGATTTGTTCAGGAGTTCTATTTTTTCTTGATTGAGTCTTGGGAGGTTGTGCATTTCTAAAAATTTATCCATTTCCTCTACATTTTTGGGTTTATGCCCATAGAGATTTTCATAATATTCACAGATGATATTTTGTATTTCTGTGGTATCAGTTGTGATATCTCCTTTTCATTTCTGATTGAACTCATTTGAGTTCTTTCTCTTCTCTTCCTGGTTAACCTAGCAAGAGGTCTATCAATTTTGTTTATTTTTTTTAAGAACTAACTTTTGTTTTGTTGATCTGCTGTGTAATTTTTTTGTTTTCAATTTTCTTTAGTTCTATGCTGATGTTAGTTATTTCTTTTCTTCCGCTGGCTTTGGGTTTGGTTTGGTCTTCCTATTGTAGTTCCTTGAGATGTGTCATTACATTGTTAATTTGTGATCTTTCTGTCTTTTTAATGTAGGCATTTTAGGCTATAGGTTTTCCCCTTAGGACTGCTTTTCCTGTGTCCCATAGATTTAGATAACGTATGTCCCCTTTGTCACTCAGTTCAAGGAATCTTTTAATTTCCAGCTTAATTTACTCATTGATCAAATAATCTTTCAGTAGCAGAATGTTCAATTTCCATAACTTTGTGTAGTATTGATTGCTTATCTTGGAGTCGATTTCTAGTTTTATTCCACTGTGGTCTGAGATGATATATGATATAATTTCTAAAGTTTTGAATTTGTTGAGCCATGTTTTGTGGCCTAAGATATGATTAATCTTGAAGAATGTTCCTTGTGCTGATGAGAAGAATGTATATTTAGTAGTTTTTGGGTAAAATGTTCTGTAAATGTCTGTTAGGTCCATTTGTTCTAGAGTTCCCTTTAAGTCCAGTGTTTCTTTATTTATGTTATGCTTGGGTGATCTGTCCAGTTCTGTCAGTGGGGTGTTGAAGTCACTGGCAATTAGGTTGTTGCTGTTTACCTCTTTGCTTAGATCTAGTAAGATTTGCTTTATGAATCTGAGTGCTCCTGTGTTAGGTGCATACATATTTAGGATTGTTATATCTTCTTGTTGAATTGCTCCCTTTACCATTATATAATGAAAATCTTTGTCTTTCTTTATTATTGATTTAAAGTCAATTTTATCTGATATGAGAATGAATACACCTGCTTTTTTTTTGGTTTCAATTTGCATGGAATATTTTTTTCCATCCCTTACCTTGAGTATGAATGAGTTCTTGTGTGCTAGATGTGTGTCCTGGAGACAGCAGACACTTGGCTTGTAATTTTTTATCCATTCAGCTAGCCTATGTCTCTTGAGTTGGGCATTCAGACCATTTATGTTGATTGATAAAATTGATATGTTGGATGCTGTTCTGTTGATCCTGTTGGGTAGTACCTTGTTGCTTTGTTTTACCTCTTGTACTATTGTTTTCTATGAGCTCTGCACTTTAGCTTTTGGGTGGCTTTACTTTGGTGGGTGACTATTGTGCTGATCCATGTATAATGCAGTTCTGAGTAATTCTTACAGGGCAGGTCTGGTTTTGACAAATTCCCTCAATGTTTGCTTGTCTGGAAAAGTCTTTTTTTTTTTTTTTGAGACAGAATCTTGCTCCATTGCCAGGGCTAGAGTGCTGTGGCATCAGCCTAGCTCACAGCAACCTCAAACTCCTAGGCTCAAGCGATCCTTCTGCCTCAGCGTCCCGAGTAGCTGGGGCTACAGGCATGCACCACTATGCCTGGCTAACTTTTTCTATATATTTTTAGTTGTCCACCTAATTTCTTTCTATTTTTAGTAGAGATGGGTCTCACTCTTGCTCAAGCTTGTGGAAAAGTCTTTAATTCTCCTTCAAATTTGAAACTTAGTTTTGCAGGATACAAAATTCTAGGCTGGCAGTTGTTATGTTTAAGAAGATTGAAGATGTAGCCACAACCCCTTCTGGCTTGTAAGTCCCAGTTGAGAAGTCTGTAGTTAGCCTGATGGGCTTTCCTTTGTAAGTTACTTGATGTTTATACCTTATGGCAGGCACGCAGGAGGTCTTCCTCTTCTTTTTGGTAGACGATTGTTTGCTATTTCCACGGCCCATGATATCTATAGTCCATGGATAACCACTCGGAAGCTTGGATCCAGTCTGACCTCCCCGTTTACCCTGGAAGAAAAAGAGGCACAGAGAGGTTAAGTGACTTCCAAGATTACATAGCTACTCAATGGAAGAACAGGTACCAGAATTCAGCACTCCTGATTTTCAGTCCAATACACTTCTCCCTGTATCACACTGGAGGTTGGGTGGAGTGGAATGACCAGAAAGCTGTTAGAAGAATGAGGAATTATAGAAAATTTAGTTAAGGCAAAATATCCTTAATTATGGCAAAAGTAAAAGGGGCCTTCCCCTGCCACAGACTGTGGTCTTGTATATTGCAAAAACAGTTCTCAGAAGTACAGAATTTGGTGCTTCATCAGCATCACATAAGAGGAATGTTGTTTGTGAAATGTACTAGATTAGAAACAGCTTCTTCAACTCAACAATATTAGAATTTTTTTTTTGAAGCCTGGGGTTCTCCATAAAGATTTAGGGTTTTGAATTTAGGTTCCAGAGACCTGAGCTCTGATGAAAATCTCAGCACACATTGGTAGGACAAGGCAAATGCTGGCAAAGCAGAGTGTGGCTGACTTCTGCTGCCCTCGCAGGCTTGGTGAGACCACATGTCTTTGTTGACTTTGCTTTCAACTCTGGAGTCAGAGCTCTCTCTCTCCCAGGTGCTCTGAGGTGTTACAAAAGAGACAACATAAACTGCTTGCCAAATTATGCTATAAAAACATTTTTAGTTTAGAACAGCCCTGAAACACAAAACTTCTTTCCTTTCAGACTTAAAAAATCAAGAGTCCAAAGAAATAGTCTGCCTCTTATCCCAAATTAGCATAGAACTAATAGGATACTAGTCATGAAACCAATGTCATTTACTCTAGGCTAAGCTATATTTTGTTTAATTATTTCATGAACGAGCATAAAAGTAAACCTGTAATTGTTTTTCATAGTCATAGTCAATGTGGTATCTTGGGGCTATACTCTAAGTTTTTAAGCAAAGTGTGTCTGTTATCTACACCTGCGGTCCTCAACCCACAGGCCATGGACCAGTACCAGTCTGTGGCCTTTTAGGGACTGGGCCTCAAGGCTCCACCACCCCTCACTCCCCTGTCCAGGGAAAAATTGTCTTTTATGAAACTTAGGAATGGGGTGGGGTATGTGTGTGGTGTGTGTGTGTGGGGGGGGCACACAGGAGGAGGTGAGTGGTGACCAGACAAGGAAGCTTCATTTGTATTTATAGCCGCTTCCCCCATATCACGCACATCACTGCCTGAGCTCTGCCTCCCCCGATTCTCCTATCCATGGAAAAATTGTCTTCCGTGAAACTGGTCCCTGGTGCCAAAAAAGCTGGAGACCGCTAATGTAGATAGCAAATTCAGTCCACACTAACCACTCACTCACAGTAAAACTACTTAGCTCAGGCGATCTATCCAAAAGCTCAAATATTATAGATGGATATTGGAAACTTCAGCAAGAACCTTCATCAAGAAAACTAATGGTGAGTTAATTTTCTTGCCAAATGAACTGATTTATTTTCAGTAAAAAATGAAGATAAAAAAACAGCATGTATCCAAAACCTACCCACTTTATTGAGTCAGCTTGTCATTTTGACTGATCATATGGCTTGTGCACATGCTGCTGATGAATTATGTGGGAGAGGCGGCTGGTGAGAAAATTGCGACTAGACTCAAAAAATCATTTATCAATATTGATTTTTTAAGGGACAGTCCGATATAGTATTATAACAGTATAAACATAGGTTATAGTTTAGCTAGATTTAGGTTAGAGTTCTAGCTTTAGTGCTTAGCTTTAGCAACCTAACAACTTTAAAGTTATCTTATCTACAAGATAGTAATACATGCCTTGGCTGGCTTTTGAGAGATTTAGTGAAATATTGATGTGAAAGTGTTTTGTGAAATATTGTAGAATGTTAGTTTTTTTCCTCTGATATGTGTCAGATCAATACTTGTCCTAGTAAGATAATATACTACTGTGTTAGCCATAGTAACTATTTCTAACAACTTCTGTATTTTTAAGTAGAAAGTTAACCAGCTACTGTGTGACCTATTACTTCCTATCTTGGCATGACCTATCTTGGCATGATAACAGAATGTTTCCCTTATTCTTTATTTGTGAGGTCTGCTTCATTTTTTATGTAGAACTGGTTGTTGGCTCTTACTTGGAAGGTCTGGATTAATATTCCACGGGTAATATTCCACTGCCATTTTGAGATCATACTCTTATTTAATCATGCCAATACTACAGAGTTTCTTCATTTCTTTTAACTTTGCACAAAAATTTCTACTCACCTGTACCTTGACTTTTGAATCTTATCTGTCTCCTAGTACTTTTTTTTCCTGAATGATTTCCTTCATCCTAAGTAAGGACAATTCAAGATGCATATGGAACAGGAGGAAGAACACCATCCAAGTAAAGCTATGAAACAGTTTATTATAGAAATAAAAACATCAGTAGGGATAGAATTGTTTATAGTAATTCATCTAAAAAATAATTGTTAAGAAAATAGTCATCCAAATAGTTTTGTCAGTTATGTAAGCATAGCTAATACACGAAATGCATTTGACATTATAACACAGAGTTATAAATAGGGGAATATGTTACACAGTGATTTGGAACTTAAAATTAAGAATCTATGTTAGAAAAGACACAGATTTGCTAAAGATGAGAGAAAAGCTATCCTACACATAAAGTACCCATGTGGAAACCCACTGTAAGGTTGACTCATACTTTTGAAAAGTATAACTAAGATAAAAAATTGAGGACTGTAGAACTGCCATTTTGAGATCATATTAAGAAACTATTACTATCTCAGAAGATAGAAAGACATGATTAATGTGCCTTTTTTCCACCCCAAGTGTTAGAAATGCAGGCTAATATAATAGATAATGGGCTTCTAATTCCAAATAATATTGACACGAGGTGGAATTTTAATAGTCAGGAGTGCTTCAACTGTCAAAACATATTCTGGAAGTCTTCTTAGGCTAACTCAAAAGCACCTAATGAAGAATGTTTAACTTGTGTTGCTGACAGTTTCATTTCCCAATAGGTATGAGAATTGATGTCGTTAATGAAATAGCAAGAACGAACTAAGTGACCCCATTATCTTAGTATCTTTTGGTGCCCAGATGGCTTAGTTCATAAGATAAACTTCAGCCATAGGTGAAGTGAATATTTGGAGACACATTAAGTAGGATAATTCATATGAAACAATTAGTATAAGGTTATGTTTTTTCCCTTGCTGATTTGTTAGAGTTCTTAGTAGATTCTGGATATTAGTCCTTTGTCAGATGTAAGGTTTGTGAATATTTTCTCCCATTCTGTAGGTTGTCTATTCACTCTGTTGATTATTTCCTTTGCCATGCAGAAGCCTTTTAATTTAATTGAATTTCATTTATTTACTTTTGTTGTTGCTATATTTGCCTTTGGGGTCTTAATCATAAATTCTTTGGCTAGGCTGATGTCTAAAAGAGTTTTTCCTACATTTCCTTCTAGAATTTTTATGGTTTCATGCCTTACATTTAAGTCTTTAATCCATCTTGAATTAATTTTTGTATGTGATGAGAGATAGGGACCCTGGTTTATTCTTCTGCACGTGGCTACCCAATTTTCCCAGAACTATTTATTGAGTAGGGCTTCCTTTTTCCAGTATATGTTGTCTGTTTTGTTATAGGTATATGGTTTTAATTCTGGGTTCTCTATTCTGTTCCACTGTTCTATGTCTCCAATGCCATGTTGTTTGGTTACTATAGCTTGGTAGTATAATTTGAAGTCAGGTAATGTGATGCTTTTGGATTTGTTCTTTTTACTTAAGATTAACAACCCCATCAAAAAGTAGGCAAATGACATGAACAGAAGTTTTTCAAAAGAAAATAGGCAAACAGCCAAGAAACATATGAAAAAATGCTAAGCATCACTGATTATCAGGGAGATGCAAATTAAAACTACAGTGAGATACCACATTACCTCTATCAGAATGGCCATTACTAAAAAGTCAAAAAACAAAAGATGCTGGTGGGGATGTAGAGAGAAAAGAATGATTGTACACTGTTGGTGGGGCTGCAAATTAGTACAACTTCTATGGAAAATAGTATGGGGATTCCTCAAAGAAATAAATGTAGACCTACCATTTGATCCACCAATCCCACTGCTGGGTATCTACCTAACAGAAATGTAGTCATTTTATCAAAAAGACAACTGCATACGAATATTTTATCACAGCACAATTCACAATTGCAAAGATGTGGAATCAATCTAAGTGTCCTTCAATGCATGAGTGGATAAAGGAAATGTGGTATATATATACCATTGGGTGCTACTCATCCATAAAAAGGAATGAAATAATTTCATTTAAAGCAACATGGAGGGAACTGGAGACCATTATCCTAAGTGAAGTATCTCAGGAATGGAAAGCCAAGCACTATATGCTCTCATTAATAAGTGGAAGCTAATACATGGTACACATGGGCACAAAGTGATATAAAGGACATGAGAAACCAAGAAGGGGGGACAGCAGGAGAGTGAGCATGGGATAAAAACTTATCTGTTGTATACAATGAACACTATTCTGGTGATAGGTACACCAAAAGCCCTGACTTAAGCTTTACACAGATATTCAAGTAACAAAAACACTTACACCCCCTTAATTAATATTTTGAAATTAAAAAAATCAGTTAGTATAAGATTTTGATAGTTCTTAACAAATTACTTCTTAGAGCTCCAATTTATAGTATTGTATATGAGAATGTCAGTTTCCCTAGATGTTCGACTTTTAACAAAGTCAAAGTATTTTGTATTTAACAAAACACTTTCCTAGTTTGTTAAGTATAAAATGTTTTGCTTAAATTTCCATTTATTTGATAATTAATAAGTGTGGGCATATTTTTATAGGTTTATTGGTTCCTACTTTCTTTGCTCCTTCTTTAATTTCCTTTTTTTTGAATTTTATACAGTTTTTTATTGGTATGGCTATATTTTCCAACTACTCTTTAAATGACTCTTTATATATAAGGCTATAAAATATTTATGAAAATATTAATTTACAAATATATTTCAAAGATTGCCATTTGCTTAAAAATTTTGTTTATATGTATTTTCTGATGTATAGAGGTTTTGATAATTTTAAGTATGCAATTTGCTTTCTTTATGATGTCTTCCTTTGGTGCTATGCTTAGAAAGATCTGCTTCCTCCTCATTTTTCTGCATGAATATTCATCAATAGAAGTGTAATGTTTGCGGGTGTTAGAGAAAGCAGAGTCTTTTTGTTTTTTAATATCTTTGTTGAGGAAAGTGCACTCTGAACTAGAAATATAAAGTGTACACTGCAGAGAAAACTGAACTCAGGAAGAGTGAAGAAAGTGGTTAAATGACTTCTATGTTTTTTTTTTTTTTTGCTCAATGAATTAGGTCCCAGAATCCTGAGACAACCAGCAAAGGAAATGGGGGAAAAATCCCTAATTTTAGTTTTCTTTGTCTTAGAAGAACTAAAGTATAAAGAATGGCAAAGAACAAATGTGGTTTTAATTTTCGAAAAGGGCTCAAGGAAAGTTTTGCAGATGATAGACTGATGAGCTTGGTTTTAATCTCAGGAAAATTGCCAGAATGAATCATTAAAAGGATGGTTTGTGTGACTGCTAGGAACCAGTGTGGATTTACTAAAACAGCTCATATCAAGCTTTGGTTAATAGTTTTTTAAATTGAAAATTATTATATTTTTTTAGTCTCTCCTAATTTATTTCTTATACATCTTTCTACATTTCATACATGTACTAAAAAACACTTAACAATACATCAAATTAAAGGTTCTGCACGAAACATGCCTCGGAATAAATTGAAAATTAGAATAGAGAAATGGTGTATATGGTAGGTTTATCACCACATTCTTTCAGATATGATGGAGAAATGTGAGTTGGATATTTGTGAAATTAGATGAATGTGTAATTGACAGACCACACTGAAAGTATCTACAAATGGATTAGTTTGAGCCTAAGAGGAATAGTGGCAAAATTCTTCCATGAGTTTTAAGCTTTTCAAGTTTATGATTGACCTCAGAATGGATATTTGATACTTAGTGAGTTTGTATTAGATAAGTAGTAGGAATATATTGTGTGAAACAATAAAAATATAGGCAAGATCTGCTAAGATGAAGTCTGATAGAAAAATATAAATTATATTTTTACCCAAATAAATTGCAGAAATACTAGATTGAAGAAATATGACTGAGAAGCTCATCTAAAATTTATTTAGAAGATTTCAGTAATTTTAATGTGATTCAAAATGTGGTCACCAATGCAAACTAAGCTTCATTAGCTGTTGTATTAGTAAGATTATCATGTCCAGAATTAGGGAAGTATTAATAGCAGTCATTCTTTATTTAATATTGGTCAAATTGCACATGGAGTACTGTGGAGCCAAGTATTAAACACACAAAAAGAGAAATTGGTGCATAGTAAGAGAGAAAATGACCAGGAAAGGGGAAGTAGAAACCATGGTTGGAGACACATGGAAAGAGAAGACTCAGAGGAAACATGAGAGTGTCTTCAAACATTTGAAGAGCCATCAAATGTTGATTGTAGAATTAGGTCCAATAGAGGAAGTTTTTGGATGATAGGTTTTAGCTCTGAATTCTACAGAGCTCCTCTGAATTGGAGAAGGTACTTACAAGCTATTACTTGGCCAAGAACGATACAGACAGATGAATAGTTTGCCTAGCTGACTTTTTCAAATATGGGATTCCAAATTAATGGACTTTTAAGTATTTCCAACACATGACAGCATTGAAAAGCTTTCTTTAAGCCTGCTGGCTTCATCTAATAAGAAGGCAGCCTACGTGTCTAGCACACGTGACTTGTCACCTTGGCTGAGAGACTCTAAGGAAACTATGCAAAGCCTGTCCCTGGAACCAGCCCAGGCTGCCCAGACCTCTGGGTCACAAGATAAACTTTAGCCTTTTGCTGCTGATTCTGTAACCACATGCATATGAAGAGATGACTAATAGAAGCCAAGTCTTGCAAATATGGTAAGTATAACAAGTATGGCAAGTGTGAAAAAATAGCTCAAGGTAGCAAGTTTATATTCTGAAATACTTGCATTAACTGCAGTCTGAAAGAATCTTAATTTCTGTTTATAAATTTTGTTGCCACAGCTTTAGCATTCAATCTATTTAATCCTTTCAGTAATCTTAGTTTCTTGAACAAAAAACCCATCTGCTTTTCTGCCTTCAGTTTTAAAAATCCTTAATGACTGAGGAAGGTCATGGCTCATTCATATTGGCCTCCTAAGATCACTTACTGGGGAAGGCTGGCTAGAGCATGACACATCTCTCTTGGCTATTCCCCATACACAGGACATCACCATGTATGAGGGTGGAAGTGGGGACAAAGGATGATAGCACCACTGTGTATGGGAAGAATAATCAAAAGCAAACTGCATTCTCTTACTGTTTTTGTGCAGGGGGAAATGGATAGAGTCATTACAATTTGAGAGTTAATGATAATTTGTCAGGACGGGATGACATAATGTAGATGATATAAGATTTAAATGCCTGACACACAATAAATATTCAGAAGATGACTATTATTGGAATTGTGATTGTTCACTATCTAACCAGATGGTTTGGGGTCACAGCCCCTTAGGATAACTTAGCTGCGTGGGGAGAAAAAACCATCTTTATTTAGAGAATACAAAAGTGGCTGAATTAGAGCTCTAGCCTGACCAATTTTCTAAGAAGTGGGATGCAATTCTTCTGTCAGGGTTCCCTAGTCCTCGCCAGCCCTGCCATTCCATCTCTTCCAATCTCTACCCTGTAGGAACTCATAGTCCAGTGGTGCAAGCAGACAAGTAACTGCCCACACTCACAACATGATGCGTTGGTGATCCCTCTAAGCTTAATTACTTAACAAACCCTTCCTTGCTATTTGCACTTTTCATGCTGTGACATTCACACTGACAATATAAACAGAGAAAGAGGTAGGGTTATGGGCTGAATTCTGTTCCCCTAAAAGATATGTTGAAACCCTAATCCTTGGCACCTGTGATTGTGACCTTATTTGGAAATAGAGTCTTGACAGACACAATCAATTAAGATGAGGTCATACTGGATTCAGGTGGGCCCTAATCCAATATGATTGGTATCCTTATAAGAAGAAGAAAATTTGGACACAGACACAGAGATGACAGTCATGTGACGTAGGAGACAGAGACTGAAGCTATGCTTCCACAAAACAAGGAATGCCTCGAACTATTAGAAGCTGGAGGAGGCAATGGAGGATCATCCTGTAGAACCTAAGAAGAAATCATGGGCCTGCTCATACTTCGATTTGAGATTTCTAGCCTCCAGAACAGTGAGAGAATACATTTCTGTTGTGTTAAGTCACTCTATTTGTGATACTTTGTTACAAGTAAGTAGGGAATAAAAAAATCCAGAGAAGGAAGGGGTAGAAATGGAATTTTATAACTAATGAAAACAAAAATATGAGTATTAAGGCTGAAGGTTTTTTCTTATGTGTGTGTGTGTGTGTCAAAAGAGTACTTCATGTGGACGGTGGAAACTTTGATTTTCAGGTAGAATAATAGTACTAATGTGACTCTTGGTGTTAGAATTTTGGATTCTTCTCCATTGAAACAATTGTTCCAGAAAGAATAATAACAGGGCTTCATGACCTTTATAGTGAGACTTTATTATACTAGGAAATGGATGCCCACAGAATTTAAGTGTTGCTTATTATAAGCATGATGACATACCTGAAATTAGCCAAATTAAAAACCTCTTGCTCAAAAGTTTGGTGGTAGATAGAATTCTCCTTCACTTGGCAGTGGAAAGGAAGAAAACTTCAGGTCATGGCTTTTGATTGGGTCTTGAGCAGGCATCATTTTCAAAGGTGATACATTTTGATTACACCAGCAGTGTAAGAGAGTTCCTGTCTCTCCACATCCTCGCCAGCATTTATTG